>CM064487.1:51764868-52247368 GCA_032716605.1 Paralithodes platypus | reverse complement strand
CATAGCTTGTGTAAGGATGGAATCGTCGAAAACACAGGAACAATCTCCTCTATCTAAACCCATCCACCCACACAAACACTACCTTGTGTTAAATTAATCAATAACACTTAGTATTTCCTTTGGCTTTTACTATTATGAACACTACTGTATTAGGTAAAATCAAATTCAATTCCATAGAGCATAAGTATAATAACATTTAATGCATACCGTGTATCAGTGGCGGTCGATATAGCCACACAAGAACAATAACACACACACACTCACTCGACAATTAACACAGACACGTGTTTCGGTAATCATACCGGTACACTGATTTTTCATTTGGACTTATTAACTCGTTTGATATAAGTTGATTATGAAATATTATATACGGTATATACGGTATAGGCCTAGACCATATCAGGTCTTTATTTATTCATCATGTGCGTATCAGGTCTTTATTTATTCATCATGTGCGTATTTATAGTGTTGTCCGAATACTCCACTAATCCGAAGCACTGTCGGTCCGCTGCCATTCGGATTACATGACTTTTACTGTAATATATTATAACGATTTATACCCCGACGTACCCAGACGCTGCCACGTCGATGACGATGCTACAGATGACGACACGCCAGACCCACCTCAAACCCACGTCATCGACACGTTGTACCCGATGTTACCACGCCAAAAATCCATCGTGGCCAATTTTTGGGTACCCCCAAAAATTTCTTCACCAAGCGTGATTTGCCACGTCCCGCCACCACGCCGCTACCAGATGACCCAGACACACGTGGGCGATTGCACCACGTCGTGTCCCGATTCTCCAATATCGTGAACAAAAAACCTTGATCGTGAATGTGTGAAACGGCCTTTATTTATATTATATATACTGACCTGTTTTGCCTGGTTAAGGGGAAATTAACTGTTTATTTGTTGATATATATAGTATTATTAGTGTTTTAGTTTCCTCCCTAGACCTCCATCAGATATTACAAAATACCCGCAAACCCCCACTTCACAATTATGTTGAGCTTTTATTAATGTTTTTTTTTTATATATATATATATATATTTATTGGTAGAAAAATGCCCAGATCAAAGGCCGATATCTCCTAAATAGCAGGCTCGCTGTCACTCGCCAGGAAAAAATCGACACCTAAATCGTACGAAAGGTCATATAAACGCCAAACTAATGGGGCCAATGTCATAACATCTCAAAACTAATGGGGCTAAGCATTAGGGAGAAGGGGATCCACGACCCCCTCATCTCTCTTAATATTGGCTTAACAAAGCCATCCAAGATTAACAAGTAGAAACAGTAAGCATTTAAATGGTATTGACGGGCCCTGGTAAGATTTTTGGAGTGTCCAGTATGACCCATTTTGAGCCATCAATGAAACGAATCGGACACAAATTTACTGGTATGAGCTCCGTGTGGGCTCGCCTATTGCTACAGTCCACAACCCTCTGATACCAATACTCGAGTTGTTTTTAACTTGGCGGAAATTTGAGTCCTTTAACAGTTTATTTCTCGATAACTAATGGAAAAATATGAACCTACTATGTATTTGTATCATAATATGAACCTACTATGTATTTGTATCATAATATGAACCTACTATGTATTTGTATCATAATATGAACCTACTATGTATTTGTATCATAATATGAACCTACTATGTATTTGTATCATAATATGAACCTATTATGTATTTGTATCATAATATGAACCTACTATGTATTTGTATCATAATATGAACCTACTATGTATTTGTATCATAATATGAACCTACTATGTATTTGTATCATAATATGAACCTACTATGCATTTGTATCATAATATGAACCTACTATGTATTTGTATCATAATATGAACCTACTATGTATTTGTATCATAATATGAACCTACTATGTATTTGTATCATAATATGAACCTACTATGTATTTGTATCATAATATGAACCTACTATGTATTTGTATCATAATATTGCCAAGTTCTCGTAATCATCCCCCTATTTGGCTACACAAAATCTTTGTAATAGATGAGTAATTAAGATGGGGATAAGTTAATTTCTGGCCAACATACAACAATATAGTAATACTAATAATTACAAACAAATATACCTTTCCGTATACCACGAGGCAATCTTGTACAGTACTCTGGGTAATATGAGACCTATTTATTAGGGAGAGTTCTTTCTCTTCAGGACCTGCTTCTCCCTTATGTTTAGCCCCATTAGGTTTGAGATTATAAAACGTTCACCCCATTAGTTTGGCGATTGTAGGACCTTTCATCCCATGTATTTGTCATTATTATGACTTTCGTGCCATATACAGTAAGTGTCGATATTTTTTCTTAGAGAACGAAAGCGAACCTGTAATTTTAGAGGAATCGGCCTTCGGCCGGGATATTTTTCTAAACAAAATGTACACATTTATTTCGAAGATTGAGTCTCGGGGGGGTGCTTTTCTTAGCTGGTCAGAGGTCTAGGGAGCAAACTGAAAAACAAATAATAAAATTAAATAATTGAACTTACAGAGGGTTGATATAATTGAACTTACAGAGGGCTGATATAATTGAACTTACAGAGGGCTGATATAATTGAACTTACAGAGGGCTGATATAATTGAACTTACAGAGGGCTGATATAATTGAACTTACAGAGGGCTGATATAATTGAACTTACAGAGGGCTGATATAATTGAACTTACAGAGGGCTGATATAATTGAACTTACAGAGGGCTGATATAATTGAACTTACAGAGGGCTGATATAATTGAACTTACAGAGGGCTGATATAATTGAACTTACAGAGGGCTGATATAATTGAACTTACAGAGGGCTGATATAATTGAACTTACAGAGGGCTAATATAATTGAACTTACAGAGGGCTGATATAATTGAACTTACAGAGGGCTGATATAATTGAACTTACAGAGGGCTGATATAATTGAACTTAAAGAGGGCTGATATAATTGAACTTACAGAGGGCTGATATAATTGAACTTACAGAGGGCTGATATAATTGAACTTATAGAGAGCTGATATAATTGAACTTACAGAGGGCTGATATAATTGAACTTACAGAGGGCTGATATAATTTACTCCATTTATTGCTAGAGTTCCTTCCTAATCTTCATACAATCGCATAATGGTCGAAAAAAATACAATACAAAGAAAGGGTCACGATCGTGAAAGGGTTAACTGAAAGAGAGTGATCTGGCAGTAGGAATAATGCAGTAAAGACATCGTAATCTGAGATATGATTGGTTTGTTGACAATGATGAGAGTATGGACTTTAATTCAACCTAGCCTAAAGTATATTCATTATAATACCAGTAGACCAGACATCGTGACCCCTAACATCTGTAGGTCTATCTCATAATGGGCTAGAACGAATGGGCTGTAAATTTCCCAAGCTATTCCCTGGCTTTTTAAGTAGGCCAGCAATCTTAACCCATAACCTCTGTTTCTCAAAATGGGCTAGAGCAGATGGGCTGTAAATGTACACACCTATTCCCTGGCTGACTCTTTCCGAATGGTAGATATATTAAGGGGAGTGACCCGCTTGTCTCTCTCCTTTGCTCTCTTTCTTTGGCTTGTATTCATTTGGCCCCATTCAGCCTACTGTTTTAGGACACTTATATCCATCCAGGTGTTGATTTCTTCCTGGCGAGTGATAGCGAGCCAGCATTGTATGAATAAATCCGGCTTCGCCGGAGAAATGTTTCTATCGAAAAATTTACAAATTTAGCCTGCTGTCAACAAACATTTTAGATAATATGCTGGCTCGCTGCCGCTCGCCAGGAAAATATCGACACTCGGATGGGGATCAACGTCTTCAAACAGTAGGTTGAATGGGGCCGAATGGATACAACCCAGAGAGAGAGAGGGAGAGAGAGAAAACAACACCGAGGTGGGCTCCCTTAACTCGATTACTCCAGCCCTTTTTTGGTTACAGAGGTTAGTGGTCAACATTTATGGCCCGCCTAATATGAACAGGGTATAGGCCAACCAAGCGTAATGTACACTTTCAGTATTCTATGTATTTATCTGAACCCTTTCAGTATTATGATGTTTTGTACACATTATTTTTGGGCTAACGTTAAACCATTGGAACAACCTCGCTCTCTCTCTCTCTCTCTCTATCTCTCTCTCTCTCTCTCTCTCTCTCTCTCTCTCTCTCTCTCTCTCTCTCTCTCTCATCTATCTATCTATCTGTCTATCTATCTATCTATCTATCTATATATCTATCTGTTTATCTCTCTATTTATCTATCTATCTATCTATCTATGTATCAATCTATCTCTTTTACATCTCCTTTTAGTTTAGCGGTGCTCTATCGACAGTCTTGCATTCAGACCAAGGGTTGCCACTGAACTTTGTTTGACCTTTTGTTTTATTCACTCTTCTCCAGTCTGAGGCACCTGCTCACCGGCTTGTTTATCTCACGTTTGTGCTTTCCTTCTTTATTTATTTTACTGACAACCAATCTAACCTTTGTAGTTTTAAACTTTTCTTTCCCTTCGCAGCATCTTCCAGCGAACGAGTACTGTGGGAATGAATGTTGTTTACAGAGAATACACAAATTAGCAATCCTATTTATAAATGTAGCGTCATTTTTAAATCTATATCATCCATCAACGGCACAGCTAAGGGATAACGAAATAAGAAGACAAACGCAAAACACGAGACTGTTCGTATAATTTGTTTGTCTTGAGGCCATGGAACAGCTGCATGATGTTTTGGATGTGATTTATCTTTTATGTCTATTGTATCTATAGAGTTCGCCACCTGCAAGTGGCACCGATGAGCACACTGCTCTTTAGTATTTTGTATAAGGTTTGTTCCCCTAGACAGGTTGCCAACCAACGGTGACGAGTCACAAGCACCCGAATGTTTATTAGGTTGTCTCACCTAGATTGGTTGCCGACTAAGGCTGACAAGTCCCATCCACCCGTTTAGCGATGTGGATACAGTTGGACACATGAATTTTTGTATGCACTCTGTGATTTGAGGCTTGGAAGGAAATTTAGTATGATTGACATACAATAATAATTTGCTAGAAAAAGACAATTGGTAGTAATTTTTATCTATTGCATAAGATAATACTAATCTTATTCAGCCATACTAATTTCCCTTCACTACAGACTGCATGCCAATTCATGTAGCCAACTGTACATGCTCAATATAGAACCCTAGTAAAACGTTCAGTCGTTATGAGCGTTTTACCATGTTCTCCAAATGTAGGAAATTGTAAATAGATTTAAAACGCTTGCAATACTCAAAAGGACGCCATTATAATTAATTAATTTATAGCATCCAGATGATACCATGCAGTTACTACGGGGAGTGCTGGAGGGACCTTGGTGAGCCTGGTCTCTGGGTCTTCTCCTAGGTGACCTACTGTGTATTTCAGACCCGATGTCGCATCGCCTTTCGCAATTTGTGGCAAGACTATAGGTTACATAATAATGACATTCGAACACAATGTTATTGATACCCCGCCGTAAATTATGGTGTTATAAAGGTTTGTCAAATTATTATAGTTACGATGCTACCTCTTAGGGTAGCCAAAGGGAACGCAAAAACATGAGCAAGCGATCGGACACCAGACAGACCCCCCTCCCCTACAGTCCTACTGTCCCTCCCCCACCAACCAAGCGCCCCCACCAACCCCCTCCTACACTCATCCTTCTATACCCCCTCCCCACCTACCTCTCTCTCTACCTCTCTCTCTACCTCTCTCTCTACCTCTCTCTCTCTCTAACTCTCTCTCTCTCTCTAACTCTCTCTCTCTCTTCCTCTCTCTCTCTCTCCCTCTCTCTCTCTCTCTAACTCTCTCTCTCTCTCTACCTCTCTCTCTCTCTCTCTCTCTCTCTCTCTCTCTCTCTCTCTCTCTCTCTCTCTCTCACACACACACACACACACACACACACACATAGCATATTGAATAATAATTATAAAGACATTCAGTACTTTGTACATTAATATACCGTGGTAATACGTGACATTGGGTTTACAATAGAACTAAAGTATATACAGCAACAATGAGTTGGGCAGCTTTTTCAAATGAACATGACCCATAAGTTGGTTAATCACATTACAGTATACTGTCTTTGCTAGCAAGTTTGGCGGGTAGTTATAATTATAACCCTATAATTTATGGTTGGGTATGGTCGTTTCAGGCTATATGGACCTGTTGTTCGGTTATCCGTATGATGTGATGACATGATTGGCCATAATATTCTAAAGAATTGGAAGAGGTTTGTATAATTACAGAATAAATAAATATTAACAGGAGAATTAATGGATAATTAAACAGGCAAATGTACTGTACATATATTTTATTTTAGTCTTCGTCACTGTCAAGGAAGAGCTCATCCTCATCATCGCTGTCAAAGCTTATAACGACAGGTTCCACAATGTCATGAATATTGTCAGATGACCAATAATCCTCTTCAAACGCCATAGCTCTTCTTACGGCACCTGCCCAAATGTCTTTGGTTGCGCGTAACTTCGCTTCCTCTAACCTGGCATTCAGGCTGGCACCAATGAATCGTAACGAGGTGCGTACGTATCTCTTCATACACCCCCATACCTGCTCGATGGCGTTCAGCTCAGGATGCACCGTGGAAGTCGGACAACTTCGTGACCCCATTCTCGGATTATATTATCCACTTTGTACCGTGGCTTTGGTCGATTTTCTTTGCATATAAGTAGGAGTTCAGGACGAGTAGCGTGAGGTGAAAAGGGGAGTTTCCTTTCCTCCAACCATTTCACAAGGTCAGCTTTTTTGGTGATAGTAGTGGGACAGCGACTTTCCTCCGTAAACTGGCTGTGGTAGGGTGCATTGTCCAACACAACTACTGATGGCTCTGCCAATGCTGGTAAAAGTTGTGCTGTGAGCCAGTGAACAAAATGGCTGCTGTTCATTTCCCCGTGGTAGTCACCTGTTTTGTTCTTTGCAGGGAAACATACAAAGGAGCCATCCACAAAACCCTCGACTGTGCCACCTGCTACCACCACAAATCGCTCTCCTTCACCAGGTGGCACCTGACGGCTGTAGGTGGCACTTGTTTCAGGTTGTGTTCTGTCCACCCACTCCCTGTTGTGTGACATCCTTGTTGTGAACCACGTTTCATCCACATACACCACCTGTCTTCCTTCCGGCCGATGATGCTGGAGTGCGCGGAGAGCGTCAATACGACGACATACTATATCATTCGACTGACTCTTTCCGTACATACATTTTTCTCTGTGATACCCTGTAACGGAATCCCATGCTGTGCAACACACGCCATATCGCTGTCTCTGAGGTCTCACTTGGAATAATATCGGCCCTCTTCAAATCATCGGTCAGGGTAACAACAGTAAATGTTTCCTTTGCAGCAAAATTGGCATGCACAAAACGTCGTATGGCACCAATAGTAAAGCTGTCAAAGACAGGTGGTGTAGTGGAGGGGGTCGGGGAGTCAGGTGGTGTAATGGTGGGAGTGCTCGGTGTTTCAGGTGGTGTGTCTGGCTGTGAACGCAGGTTGCGCTACACCATCTTCCGCACTGCCTGGATTGTCATACCCATCACGTGAGCGACACGGTCATACGGCCTGTGTGGAACGACATTATCATAGAATTGGGAAATGGTCGAATATTAAGGACAACATAGTTGTATTATTATATGTTATGGTATTATGTGGTGGGCTTAATCCAAGATCTATATACTAAGGTCTACCTGACGGCTGACCAAAATAAGCTCTCTCTCGCACACAGTGTAGAGTGCGGCCCACACTAGCCTGCACTCGACCCAGCTTCCCTCTCTCAATACCAGTACCTCTTCGTGTGTTGTTTATTTATTCCTTGTAAACTATAGTCCATGGAATTTAAGATCAGTGGAAGTTCAATCAGTTCATTCACTTTGAGTAATCGATCAAGAACAAACGAGGTGAAACAAAGTGGATGTATTATATTATGCATTTTAAACATCCTGAACCTAGCATAGACACACTGAGGATAGTTACTATACAGTTATTATTTGTACACACACGCACACTCAGTTTGTACAATACATTGTACGTGTTTGTGTGTGTTTGGTCAAGAAGCCCCTTTTGGGATTATATGGGTCAAACGTTTTTTCCTTCTACTTTATAAGGAATTAGGCGGCTTGTCATGTCATTAAGGACAAGGAGTAGCTTAACATAGGTAAGGTAGAATTTAAGCACACTCACACACACACGCACACACACACACACACACGGACACTGATTACATGTGTGTGTCTTTCGAAATAACTTGGTGTTTTTATTACAAGGGACAAATTATTGTTCTCTTCCCTTTCTCCCTTTCAATTGGACATAAACAATAGAGAATACATACATTTAACAACATGGCTTCCTCTACCTTCGTTCACAAAATCGTGATTACTTCGTTCTCTGTTTTTCCAGATGTAAGTAATCAACTATGACCAATAAACAAACAAACAACAAACAATTCAGCACTAGACCAATTAATATAATGTGTTCAAACAAACGTAGCCAAATGTAACCATACTCAAACATTCACACCAATATCAATAACACACACACACACACACACACACACACACACACACACACACACAACCACTAGCAAAATTTATCACACAAATATAACTCAATATTGTTTTCCCTGTAGATACTTCTACAAAGGAAAGACTTCTAAAACGTCTTCGGCATATACAACATACTGCATACTTTTGCAACTATATGGTGTGTTTGCACAGCATGGGATTCCGTTACAGGGTATCACAGAGAAAAATGTATGTACGGAAAGAGTCGAATGATATAGTATGTCGTCGTATTGACGCTCTCCGCGCACTCTAGCATGATCGGCAGGAAGGAAGACAGGTGGTGTATGGGGATGAAACGTGGTTCACAACAAGGATGTCACACATCAGGGAGTGGGTGGACAGAACACAACATGAAACAAGTGCCACCTACAGCCGTCAGGTGCCACCTGGTGAAGGAGAGCGATTTGTGGTGGTAGCAGGTGGCACAGTCGAGGGTTTTGTGGATGGCTCCTTTGTATGTTTCCCTGCAAAGAACAAAACAGGTGACTACCACGGGGAAATGAACAGCAGCCTTTTTGTTCACTGGCTCACAGCACAACTTTTACCAGCATTGGCAGAGCCATCAGTAGTTGTGTTGGACAATGCACCCTACCACAGCCAGTTTACGGAGGAAGGAAAGTCGCTGTCCCACTACTACCACCAAAAAAGCTGACCTTGTGAAATGGTTGGAGGAAAGGAAACTCCCCTTCTCACCTCACGCTACTCGTACTGAACTCCTTCGTATATGCAAAGAAAAACGACCAAAGCCACGGTACAAAGTGGATAATATAATCCGAGAATGGGGTCACGAAGTTGTCCAACTTCCACCGGCGCATCCTGAGCTGAACGCCATCGAGCAGGTGTGGGGGTGTATGAAGAGATACGTACGCACCTCGTTACAACGATTCACTCGTGCCAGCCTGAAGGCCAGGTTAGAGGAAGCAAAGTTACGCGCAACCAAAGACATTTGGGCAGGTGCCGTAAGAAGAGCTATGGCGTTTGAAGAGGATAATTGGTCATCTGACAATATTCATGACATTGTGGAACCTGTCGTTATAAGCTTTGACAGCGATGATGAGGATGAGCTCTTCCTTGACAGTGACGAAGACTAAAATAAAATATATGTACAGTACGTTTGCCTGTTTAATTATCCATTAATTCTCTTGTTAATATTTATTTATTCTGTAATTATACAAACCTCTTCCAATTCTTTAGAATATTATGGCCAATCATGTCATCACATCATACGGATAACCAACCGAACAACAGGTCCATATAGCCTGAAACGACCATACCCAACCATAAATTATAGGGTTATAATTATAACTACCCGCCAAACTTGCTAGCAAAGACAGTATACTGTAATGTGATTAACCAACTTATGGGTCATGTTCATTTGAAAAAGCTGCCCAACTCATTGTTGCTGTATATACTTTAGTTCTATTGTAAACCCAATGTCACGTATTACCACGGTATATTAATGTACAAAGTACTGAATGTCTTTATAATTATTATTCAATATGCTATGTGTGTGTGTGTGTGTGTGTGTGTGTGTGTGAGAGAGAGAGAGAGAGAGAGAGAGAGAGAGAGAGAGAGAGAGAGAGAGAGAGAGAGAGAGAGAGAGAGAGAGAGAGAGAGAGAGAGAGAGGTAGAGAGAGAGAGAGAGAGAGAGAGAGAGAGAGAGAGAGAGAGGTAGAGAGAGAGGTAGAGAGAGAGGTAGAGAGAGAGAGGTAGAGAGAGAGGTAGAGAGAGAGAGAGAGAGAGGTAGAGAGAGAGAGGTAGAGAGAGAGAGAGAGAGAGGTAGAGAGAGAGGTAGAGAGAGAGGTAGAGAGAGAGGTAGAGAGAGAGGTAGAGAGAGAGAGGTAGAGAGAGAGGGAGAGAGAGAGGTAGAGAGAGAGAGAGAGAGAGAGAGAGAGAGGTAGAGAGAGAGGTAGGTGGGGAGGGGGTATAGAAGGATGAGTGTAGGAGTGGGTTGGTGGGGGCGCTTGGTTGGTGGGGTTGGTGGGGGAGGGACAGTAGGACTGTAGGGGAGGGGGGTCTGTCTAGTGTCCGATCGCTTGCTCATGTTTTTGCGTTCCCTTTGGCTACCCTAAGAGGTAGCATCGTAACTATAATAATTTGACAAACCTTTATAACACCATAATTTACGGCGGGGTATCAATAACATTGTGTTCGAATGTCATTATTATGTAACCTATAGTCTTGCCACAAATTGCGAAAGGCGATGCGACATCGGGTCTGAAATACACAGGGTAGATGTGTGTGAATTTGTATTTTGTGTTTGTGTGCTCATTGTTTTTGTTTTGTATTATTATTATTTGTGTTTATGTTGTCCCTATTCGGGACCTGTCTTGAGTCCCCCCACCACAAAACAAAAATAAAAATAAATTGGGAATTGGGCCTGAGTATATACTGTACATACATACATACATACATATACGGCTTTATGACATGCACAGTGTTCTTTCCCATACTGTTTCGTACAGACCTTAACATCTTCGTGTGTTTTATATTGTATTGTTTTTGACCAGCTTCCACCAGCCAATAATTATATTTTAGTGATCACATGTTTAAGCACAGTCCAGGTACGTTTTTGTTTTATGCCAAACTAAATCAAATATATATATCGTTCATCTTGATTTACCACATTGTTTCGAACTTTGAATTACCTTTATGGCTGTAGTATCGAGTTATGTTTGCCCTTATTATGTTAAGATCAGTTCGTATTCATCATTGGAAAGTTTTTGCATTTCTAAAACAGGTTACTAAAATTCACTCCCCGTCTTACTCAATGGGATATCCTACTCTCTCATGACACAAATCCCTCTGTTGTTTTTGGTTTCCCCTGTACGCTAGCCATTCATTCGATCTGCTCTCCAAGCCATACTCAGATCAAGACTTGTTTTTGGTGCATTGTGGTCTCTTTCATTAATTCGTGCAATTATCCATTCGTTCATGCCTATGAACTTTTGTGTTTCTCTATTTCTAAACTTGCATTCCTTTCTTCACATCCATCATTTAGTCACACTTACTTCCCTTTTATAATTATGATTCATCGATACTTTTTAATCAGATGACATCAATATTGCTTCTAGTTTAGCCACCTACAAACAGTTATATTCAAGTTAGGAAGGACCTGTAGATATCAAAGAGCTCAATTGTCCTAATACATACAGGTCCTTTCTAATTTGAATGCAACGTTTCTAGAATAGTTTACACTAGTATCAGAAACTAGTCCGAGATCAATAAATTTCGATGAAACAATTATTTAAACAGTTTACCTCAATGGGGACGATACACAGTTGAAAAAAAAAAAAAAAAAAAAAAAAAAACTCGTGTGATGTTAGCTCAATTCTGCCCATTCATTCATTCACTTGTCGCTTTGATTCATCTCATCATATAGTTCATATATATATAATTATATATATATATATATATATATATATATATATATATATATATTGTTTTTAGAGTTGGTCATGATGTATTGCTTGTAATTCACTTTAGAAATGTATACCATTTAAATTTGGCTTCTTTCGCCTCTGATATGTTTTGAAATACATTTTAATATGTGAAATACATAATAGAATTCCAAGCAAAAATGAAAACAAATACCTCTAGTATATAATATCCTTTCTCGTTTATACTGAATGCCAATATCTGAAGGCATAATGATGACCTAGGTGATGTTCTCCCATCCATTATTAGCCAGCAGTTTCTTAGTTCACGATTTATCTTCTTCCCCCGTATATATATGCCATCACCAGTTTTGATTTATTTATTGAGTCATTAATTTATGCATTTATGTATTCATGTATATATTCATATTTTCATATATTTTGTTTTTATTTATATATATTTATTGATTTGATTGTCTTATTTTTTCATTTTTTTTGTATTGCCTTCGAAAATCATCTATTTACCGCTTTTCAAATGTTGCAACTCTATCCATCAATATATGTTACAACTCTATCCATCAATATTTCCCATTGATAACTTCCACCATCATTCAAATAACTCTACCTCTCCTACTTCCAAGTCACTGCTTTATTCATGGTACGAAATCAATAGTTTGGAGTTTTATTCTTAGCTGACGATAAATTGCTATATCTACATCTCAATTATTCAGTTATCACCAAGATTAGGTAGGGCAATACTTAGTTAATTATGATAACTTGCCAACAATATGACAACGAGACCTAGTAATTTCATATTTTTCATCAGGTATCGATAAATCAGCTGCTAACATACCTGCTGAAAATATATCAAGCATATTGGCGAACCATCCACCTCTTCCACTCTGACATTTCGTTGTATTGATCCAGCTGTAAGGGGGGGGGGAGGGGGGGGGGAATTGTTTTTTTCTGGCACTCCTTATCCCTAATGTTTAGCCCCATTCGTTTTGAGATGTTGAGACTTTCGGCACATTAGTTTGTCGATTTTAAGATTTTCGTCCCATTTGGGTATCAATCTCAAGACCTTTCGTGCCTTATTAAGACCTTGTGTGAATTAACTAGGAATAATAATAATAGATAAAAATATACAGTAATTAAGCAAACAATAATAACTGAATCTTCAAATAATCTGAAGAGTGTATAACAAACTTCAAATGCACAAAAGAGTAATTGTAATAACAACAATACGAAATATCATATAATAATTATTAGTAGTCAAACGATCGTAACAAGAGAGGTCAAATGGTTACGAACATACAGTGTATACAAATAACTCTCAGTACACTTGGAACTCTCTCTCTCACACACACACACACACACACACAAACACACACACACACGTTCCATCAGCATTTCGCACGACTTAAGGGAACGTTATTTTATTAATTTATTTTTATTTTGTTTTAAATTATTATACCGGTATTTATATATCTGTTTCAGTTTGCTTCATAGACTTCTATCAAATGTTATATAAATACACACCAAAACCACCCTCCGAGATATATTTGTACATTATTCGGTAGAAAAATGCCCCGGCTGAAAGCTGGTTCATCTTAAATTACAGGCTCGTTATCGCTCGCTAGCATAAAACTGACACCTAAATGGTACAAAAGGTCTGCATAGTGACAACAAATGGTACAAAAGGTCTGCATAGTGACAACAAATGGTACAAAAGGTCTGCATAGTGACAACAAATGGTACAAAAGGTCTGCATAGTGACAACAAATGGTACAAAAGGTCTGCATTGTGAAAACAAATGGTACAAAAGGTCTGCATAGTGACAATAAATGGTACAAAAGGTCTGCATAGTGACAACAGATGGTACAAAAGGTCTGCATAGTGACAACAAATGGTACAAAAGGTCTGCATAGTGACAACAAATGGTACAAAAGGTCTGCATAGTGACAACAGATGGTACAAAAGGTCTGCATAGTGACAACAAATGGTACAAAAGGTCTGCATAGTGACAACAGATGGTACAAAAGGTCTGCATAGTGACAACAAATGGTACAAAAGGTCTGCATAGTGACAACAAATGGATGGAAGTCTTAATATTTGAAAACTAATGGGGTTTAACATGAAAGAGAAGGGGATTCAGATAAAAACTAATCTATCTATCTCTATCTATTGCCTGACGCCGTGATCCCCGAAGGGGTGGCCACGAACGAACCGCCCCCATGCACCTCTGTCCCCAGTCAGTCGACGCCCCTCCCTCCAACCAGCACCGCCTTCGTTCATGTACTTCCTCACTCCATCCTTCCACCTCTCATTCGGTCTACCTCTCCCTCTCTGTCCCTCCACCTCGCTCTCGTACACCCTCTTAGTCATTCTCTCGCTTTCCATACGTTCCATATGGCCGAACCATCTCAAGTTGTTCCTTTTCACACTTTCCAGCACATCTACCTCCACACCACACCTCCTTCTAACTTCCTCATTAGTCTGTCTATCCCTCCATGTAACTCCGCACGCACTCCTTAAGTAATTCATTTCCACTGCTCTCACTCTTTGTCTGAGTCTCTCAACCAACGTCCATGCTTCGCTTCCGTAAGTCAGTGTCGGGATTACCACACTGTCATGCAAGGACTTCTTCACTTCCATACTGACCACCCTATTTCTTGTTTCTAATGCATCCCCTTAACTTCAAAGCCCCCATATTCAGCATTCGTCCCCCAGCAATGCCGCACCTTTCACGCCCTCACCATCATCGGTTTATGGGCGAGGGAGTGGCTTTCTCTGGACCCCCTTCTCCCTCATGTTCAACCCCATTATTTCTGAGATTTTAATACGTTCGCCTCTTTAGTTTGTTGATTTTACGACCTTCCATCCCATTGCTTTGTCAATCTTAAGACCTTTCGTGCCATTTAAGTATCGATTTTTTTCCTTGCGAGTATTCATGCCATTTAGGTGTCGATTTGTTTTTTCCTGGCGAGGGAAGAGAACCTGGAATTTTGAAGAAACCGGCCTTCGGCCAAACATTGTTCTACCAAGGGGGATTATGATGTATTTTTAAGCTTGATGGAGGCCTAGGGAGGAAACTAAAATAATAATAAGGAATAAATAGATTAAAATATAATGTATATATTATCACCTACCCCCTTAATGAGTGGACACAGACATACACACGTACACACATAGGGTCAGAATGGACAATCACAGCCATATTGGTGCCACTGGTCTCATTAACCTCTCCTTAACTTTAACACCTTCTGTACCGGCGACGTCCCTTTGATTTTATTCTGGTTACTAATAATCAATTTAATTCAGTTTTGGAAGCATCTCTAGCAATTACAAGGCTTCTAACTATATCAATTCACCCTTTTACCTACCAGGGATCCTTCCTAAGCTGCATAAAATCATTTGAATATAGCTAGAATAAAGTATAACAGACCCATACACCATAATAAGGATTCAGCACTACTGGTGCTGGATATATAGTTGGTGTTTGGATCTAAACTTATAACAGCCTGTAATGAACGATTATATTGGAATCGAGTGTTAATTAATAAAAGAGAACTTGACATCTCCCAAATTTTAAAAGCTAACCACTTATTTTGTCTTATTTCGTTCATTAACGCTTTACGAGCGGGCCGGTCAGTAACTTCTACTACCCGCCAAGCGGGTGGTTTTACCCGAAACGACCTTGTTTCCGTGCTCTTTTTCATGCATAAACAAGAGCCAGAGCGTAATACAATTTATGTATCCCTGAAAGGGCGATAATTGAGCTTTCCAATGACACCAGAACCATCCTTCTACGACCACGCATTCTCTTTCAACGATTGTGCAAGACGAAGGAAATATTCCTAAAATACGGTAATTTCCTTACATAATTCCCTGTGTAGCGAGGTAGTGAGTGTGGATGTGTGTGGAGGGGACGTCAGTTGCCGCGGGACCCGTGCCAAACGGTCAGAGCCGACTCACTCTCCTCCCACCGCTCGTCTCTCTCTCAGAGCCAAATATTGCTCAAATTTGCACACCGCCTTAAGTCAGTCCCCGTCACATAGTCCTTTCTTCTCTAGACCGACTTAAGTCCGGTCCCGCCAGTTAATGGTTAAGAGTAGAGTTTCATGGTGGGCAGGTTTAAGAATACGGCTGTAATTTCTAATTGACCATAACATTATATAAAATCACCCAATGGTTAAATATTTACGAACAAAAATACCACTAATGGAAACGATGGCCAATCTCTTTTACTCCAGGATCACTGGGTATGACAACCATATAAAGGCAGCTAGGGTGATAACGAGCGGTTGGTTAACGCCATCTGTCTAAATCCCTCCCATACTCAGCAGGCAGTCAGACATAACATCAACAAGCTAGAGTCTATAGCTAGGGGTATATGTATACAAATATAACACACCCACATATAAAAATAATAAAACACATAGAGAAACACATTTTGCATATATAATAAACACGCTCATATACTGTATACTGTACATATATATGTATGTATATATATACTGTATATATATATATATATATATATATATATATATATATATATATATATATATATATATATATATATATATATACCGGTATATACAGTATATACAGTATATATATATATATATATATATATATATATATATATATATACAGTATATATATATATATATATATATATATATATATATATATATATATATATATATATTAATAAAGGTCAATGTCTGTGTGTCTGTCTGTCTGTCAGTTACCCGACCTACCCGACCTTTGTTACTAAACTCCTCCCCCAGTTTTGGTGTCAGGTGGGAGTGTGGGGCACCGATGGAAAGCCCAGGCTTTGGAGATGGTTTTAGGCGAGTTTAGTGGAAATCAGAGACACTTTTGTTTAATAAATTTTTCGGCAGAACTTATGCAGGAGCGAAAAAAAATCGAAAAAATTGGCGTTTCGGGCAGAAGGAGGTCTCCGATCGAAAATGTGTATGGAAAAAAAGTTGTTCGCAGTCCCCGAAAATGGGGGTATCTATGAGGTCAGATCCAAAATCGGAGGTCATTTAGCGGCCGAAATCGAGGTCGCCGTTTAATGAGGCACAGGGAGGTCGAGGCCGGTGATTATGATAGTAGTAGTATTGTGATGATTGTGGTAGTAGTGATTGATGATGGTGATTATGGTAGTAGTAGTGGTGGTAGTAGTGATGGTGATTATGGTGATTACCCGGGCAACGCCGGGTACCCCTGCTAGTATATATATATAATATTATTCAAACATACAGTATCCAGACACTGAAGCCTCAATATAATGCGCACACATACACAATCAAAACACATACACACAGTACAAGCACATATGCATGCAAATGGATGTCACAGGAGGCCATACCTACGGCCCTAGTAGTGTTAGTGTGGCCAAATAATAACCTTAGTTAATTCAGTTATGTTGAGGATAATTGATGCACAGTCAATATACGAAGGGATAACGATGTGTGAATATATTAGGAAAGTATTATTAAATGTATATATATTTTAATAGTTGCAGAACATATCCATAGCAATTACAGGTATATGTAAAAGTGTAAATCATAACATTCATATAGGTAATAATACAATTATATGTACTATATAGCAAATATCCTCGAAACGCATTGATCCGTTATGAAATATAATATAAGTATCAACTATGCAATAAAACACCTTCTATAAATACGCCCGCAATCGGGAGAACCATTTACCGTAGTGATTATACAGTCACACAAAATACATTACTCGCATATAATTTCTGTTTTCATAAAGCGGAAAACATGACATCTCCATTTCAACATATTATACACTAGGTTTTATTCAGATATTGATTTTTTTCAACTTTAGGTAGCGCAAGCGAACTTGACAATAATCTTGACCCCTAAACTTTTTGTAACTTGAAGTGAATGAAACCAATCAGGCTGACATTTATATAATTTGGGAAGAGTCCACCAGGAAATAGGTGTGGATATTTACTGCCAGTTTGCTTTGGGCCTTTTTGAGTTACAGAGAGTTCAGGCATCAAGATTATTGTCAAGTTCGTTGGCGCTACCTATATTTTTATATCCAATGCGATTTCATTCACGCAAAAATTAATGCAGTTGTATATCAATTTGACGATTCTAAACATTAAAACGTGGTGGGCTGAATCTGTGTCAGAGCGAGGGTTGGTGTCCTCTACTCCCCATAACCGTTTCTGACTTTACCTGTTTTATCATTCTTATTTCTAACTTTTTTCCTGAGAGTGGTGAAGGCAGTGGGGCCATAATGGTGTGCCCCATAGTTCCCTAGTGTTACTCTCACAGCCCACTGGTACAAGTTGGCCTTTCTCTCTCAGGCGTAGGGATGTGGCGACCCCACCGCCCGCCAATTTGGTAGTGCAATTAACTTCTGGAGCAGTGGATCACTGGTTCCATTCTTCAGAAAATTCATGTGTTTGGTATGCTTCCAGCCAAAGCCCCACTGGGGTCAATAAAATAGCAAAACAGTGATGGAACTGCCATCCAGGTAAGGGACTACTCTGGGTCTGCTCATTCAGTGCCAAGGGTCATAATCCAATTAGTGGAAATGGCACTGTGGAGTGGGTCAGTGGAGGCATGCCTGGAGGTAGTTTCTGCCATGGCCATCCCTATAGGGGCGCTTCCTCTGGAAACGGGGCGTCAGAATGAGGATGATGATGATGATAACTATGAACTACGTGCCGATACCAGTGCACACTAATCTTGAAGATATTGCTAGAGTTACAGTAGTCGTTCGAAAGCTGCCAGAAACAGCATTAGTGTGAATTCTCCCGACCAAATTTTGACCACTATCCTCCATAACTCGAAAAAGACTAGAGTAATCGGGCTATTCTTTTTACCATTTGATAAGAGTCAGACAGGGAATGGGTGCAGAAATTAATAGTCTATTGTTTTAGCGCTTGTTTGAGTTATAGAGGTTTGACGTTAAAATATCTGGCTTATTTATAATGAATAGACGTTAGCATATGCCTGACTGAGTATGCTGTGGTGAGCAGAGGTGTTGTTTGTGCTGTGGTCATTCAGTTGTGATTTGTTATTGTGGCGACCGTTTTGAATGCGAGTGCATTGTGTAAAAAATATTATATTTATATTGTGACTATTTGTGGCGTGATATTGATGTTATGTCTGTTAGGTGAAAGTGGGACATTTACACAATGAAATATTTCCACTCTATATTCTCTCTTCTCTCCTTCACAGATGATAGATCTCAGACCACTAGCTGTGTACGGTTTCGGACCACATGCAATTGAAAAGGTAAAATTGCTTTTCTACATACTTGGCTGTAGTCTGTGACAGACCTCATCAAGCCTCACAGTTATGTTAGGTTGCACTTTATCAGTCTTAGGACCTGATTTGCCAGTATCGAACTTAGCTGGTTGACCAGAGCACTTGGTGTATTCAGTCTCTAGACCTAAAGAGCTAGTTTTGTACTTACCGAATTCACCATAACACTTGGTATTGTCTGTGTCACATCCCTCGCCACTGTGAAGCTTCGAGAGTTTCTGCTGTGCTCGACCCCTTTCGACTCTCTATAGCTCAGAACTCTGAGTTGTTTTGTTGTGCCAGCCAGGGTCGACTATGACGTCTCAGTTGAGATTCATTTTGTATATTATTTAATGTTCTTAATAATAGATGGCGCTGTACTTGCCAATCTTTTGTTTTCTAGTTACCTTTCTGTACGTGTATAAGGGGTTCAGGCTGTGACGGAGGGTGTTGTAATTCCTCTTGAATTCATATGCAATCAGTATATACTCAACCAACGTCTTGGATATATCGGCTCCTGGAGATTTGTGTGGAGGTGTTATCCTGTATTGTGTGCTACTAAATACCGCTAGCTGTGCTGATAACCAGGGAGTAGTGTCTTGTCTGTCATAGCCTGATTCCTATTATTACGTGTGTCATTAGTTTACATTAGTATATAAGGTTCTTTTCTTTTTTCCTTTTATTTTGTTTGTTTGTTCATAGCATAGACCCCTTTACATAAGGACTGGAAACGAGCACTCTCGGAGTTTGAAACTTGGGTCCATTGCTTAAAAGCAGTATCATGAAAGCAGTGGTCTCTCCGACTTTCTTAAACACAAAAATATGTACACAAACACAACTTTACATATAAATGCATGTAATTTCACACGCAATCGTCCATATCCCCGCCATATTGGCGACATAATGTCTCGCCAGAAAACGAACAGCCCAGGACGATGCCAGACGCCAGTCACCCACGAGACACGTTAGAGGCAACACATTTTTGTTCTGTTGTTCGTTATCTCTCCGCATATTGTAAGTAATTTTCTTATAAATACTTACCAGTCACAAAAGGATCTGTGTTAACAAATTATTTAGCTGATAAATATTAGAATTGAGCTGATGTCAACGGGTTGCTTTGATATGTACTGATAACCATTTTACAACTATTCTTGTTTTTTTACTTTACAGGAACAATGCCGAAAAGATGTGCTGCATTCAATTGTCGTGGAAACTACAGGGGAGAGCCATACAGTCCTATGGTGTGTTTCCCGAATGAAGAACAAGAACGACGTGCATGGATTAGTGCTATGCCAAATAGCCCAGAAAGTTTGAGACCGGTCAAAACTATGGATTTGTGCATCACACTTCGACTGCGATTGGGTCACAGTTCGGGGAGGAAAACGACCAGCTGGGCGCCCACTCCTACAGTTTTTAAAGGTGTACCCAAGACTTGCCTCAAACAACTTACGTCAGCTCCTAGGTTAACTAAAACAGTGACAAGTGAAGCAAGACTTAAAAAACAAACTGAATTTGAAAATGAACAAGACAAAATGCATAGTTATGACAAATTTGCAGGAGAGATTGGAAAACACTTCCCTGAGTTTTATATAATGCAAAATGGTAGAGAACTGACAATTTTTAAGACAGATGATAATGGTAGAGCAGTTGATAAGTTTCTTCATTTTAAAGAGGTACAGTCTCCTTTTGGTTTTCTGCAGCTGGTAGTAGCAGAGAAAAGTGGCTTGGAGATACCAAACAGTAAACTGAATCTTCAACAAAATAGCTTGGTAAGTAAGTGGTCTCAAATTGAAGAATTCGTGAAAATTATGATCACTCATGAAGCGACTAATACTGACCGCTTAAAAAGAATAATTTCAGAACTTTACTCTATCACCGAGGAGTCTATGGTTCATAGAGATAAATTATTATAATTTATATATTAATATTCATATAAATATATTATTTTCCTTTTAATCTAGTTACTTGCAATTCTTTATAATTATAATATAGACACTTTTCATTTATAATTAATTATATATATATATATATTAAAATTATCTTGATTTTTCTTAACCATTATATTATGTGCATTAGTTTGGTACAAAGGGGTTAGTGGTGTGGTCAAGTTTATAAGATCAAAGTGGCTTATGATATAATAACTTACATAAATAAACTGCTATATAAGCTATAACTACCATCTCTAAAATAGACTACTGAGTCTTGGCATAAGTCTGTTAAACATGTCTAGTGTGACAATTTGGGAGTTACCATATCCGTAGTGCTTACCAGGCCTAATTAAAACTCCTCGTAACTTCCGGGTTGTAACAGTCTCCCTTATGACAGTCTCGTACCAAGGGGTCTTCAGACTTGGAGGTGCTAGTATTGAACCTAGCCGAATTACTTCTCCCAGGTTGATTGGCACAGTCTGTCCTAGTGCTGTGTATTCTGGTGTCCACTCAGTGCGTGCTAGGAGGGCGTAATCTGGTGCTGTTGTTGTGAACGCAGTTTCGCAGGGGGGGGGGGGGGGGGGATGTTTAATGGACGCCGCGATAAGAGCCCAAATCGGGCCCTTGCTTTTGTGGCCTGCAATTCAGGTCTTGTTTTACATGTCTTCAACTGACTGGTTGGCTAGTACAAGTTCAGTCTTTATGCCTTATTTCTTTTTGGCCTCGGCTACAGTGGTGTGGCAAACTCAGCTTCCATACTTCTTAAAATGTAAGAAACACCGGCAGCCCTTCTTGTTGCACCCCTTGCATCTGGTGACGAGTGATGTTTCCAGAAAGGTGGGACGAGGTGCTTGTATTTTGCAGAGATTGTTACGTTCTTTTCGAAGGCGTAGAATCCTCTGAAGGCAAATTTATCTTTGAATAAGCTGCGATACTCGGCAAGTAATCCAGCTGAATCTCTAACTGGTCCTGGTTTTTCTTCAGACTTGGCGGCTTCTTCTTAGCAGCTGTCTTGATGCTCAGGGTGGCTTCTGGTTCTTGGCGTTCTGGGCTAGGTGGAGTGCTGGTGACAGGGTCTTCCTCTAGTGTTGCTGGTTCTGTTTCCTCCTCTCTTGTAGGTGTTTTCTCTTCTCCATTGTTGATGGATGGAGAGCTGTGGGGTTTTTCGGGTGGTGCGGGGGAGTTCTTTTGTTGGGTAGGTGATTCCTCTTCTCCGTTGTTGATGAATGGAAGGCTGGGAGGTCCTTTGGGTGGTGCGGGAGAGTTCTCCTGTTGAGTGGTTCTGTTTAGTGGCCTGAGCAGGTTTAGGCGTTTTTTCGCATGATAGTCTGGCCCTCAGATCTTGTGTTGGTAACCCAGGTTCGAATCCTAGTGAGATCACATGCTTTCATTAATTATGTTGGGAGGTGTTTGGTGTGTGGAGTGAAATTAATCAATTAGATTGGCTCTAAAGGCCAGGTCTGCCTTCTGTTGTTCAGTGGTGGTATTACTATAGGCTATATGAAATATATGAAAATTCTTATATATATATATATATATATATATATATATACAGTATATATACTGGTGTCCGATGCTTTCTCTTTGCCTTGTGTTTTGTACGTTGTCTTTTTCTTTGTTTATTGATATTATGTTTATGTATATAAAATTGCAACATTCGTGGCCTTTCCTCTAATTTCTACTCTGTTGAACACCACCTCTCATCTGCCAACCCTGATCTTCTCTTTCTCACCTAAACTCAGTTGTCTGGAACTACTGACAGAAAACCCTTCTCTGTACCCTCTTACTATCTCTATCCTAATTTCAAAGTTAAAGGCGGATGTGGGGTATACGTACACAACAAACTCACTTGCTCTCGTGTTCCCGATTTCGACTCCTCTGAATTCTCAACTTTATGGATCAAACTATCATGTCACTCTCATATTAAATATTTCTGTGCTGTCTATCTTTTCCCCAACTCCACTAACTTCCCCAAATTCGTTGACTATCTGAACTTTAAAGTGGAACACATCCTATCCGTCTCTCTTTTTTTTCATAAATCTCCATCTTAGTCGATATCAACGTTCAAATCCGCAAATGACTCTCCTCTCATTCGACTGACCAACCTCCTGGTTAACAAGCCTACATCTTTTCTATCATAAATTACCTAGAGCAGTTGGTTCAGTAACCCACCTGTATCATCGACCCGACCCGTGGTAATAACGTTCTTGACATTGTACTTGCAACAAAAGAAGAATTAATAGAGAATTTGAATGTTGGTGATGAATTCAGTAACAGCGACAATAGTACGATAACTTTCACTTGAAACTGTACTAGTAACGAACCAAATAGTAGCATCGAAAAAGTCCCTAATTTCAAGAAAGCAAACTTTCATAAACTTATAGCTATGTTTAAAGAAACTGACTGGAGCTTTTTAATTAACAATAACGACATAAATACATCTTGGAAGTTATTCGAAACCACTTACCTAAAAGCAGTGCAAGACTGCATACCATCGAAAATACGGCGTCCAGGCCATAATAATAAGCCCAAATGGTGGAATAAATATATTTCAAACTGCCTGCTTGCTAAAAAAATTGATAATGATAGATTAAAATCCTCACAAAATGACGAAGAACGGGTGAAATTTGTAGAGCTACGACGCAAAGCCAAAAAGTTAATTAAGCAAAGTAAAAAGACCCTAGAGATACATATTGCGAATCAAAGTAAAACAAACTCGAAAGAATTCTATAGTTATATCAGAAAGAAAAAAGTAGTTACTTCAACTGTTCCGTTAGTCGATGAAAATGGAGAATACACCAAAGACGAAGTACAAATGAGTAATGCCCTCAATACCTTCTTTGCATCAGTTTTTACAACAGAAGACCTCAGTGATATCCCTACACCATCGCCGATTCAGATTGATAATTCAGATGTTCTAAGCAATATCACCGTTACAGAGAGAGAAGTATTGAATTGTTTAGATAAACTCAAGGTAAATACAACGCCTGGACCTGATACAATCTCGTCTAGAGTTCTAAAGGAAGCTAAGGATGAGCTCTCCAAACCACTGACATTACTATTCAATAAATCCTTGCAGTCTGGAACTATGCCTGATCAGTGGAAGATAGCCAACATAACACCGATATTAAAAAAAGGCAGCAAATCCCTACCCAGTAACTATCGTCCAATTAGCTTAACCTCAGTTGTATGTAAAATGCTAGAAACGGTCATAAGAGACAGACTCGTAAATCACTTAGAGGAAAATAACATACTTAAAGATACTCAACAGGTCTTTCGTAAAAAACGTTCCTGTTTAACAAACCTCTTAGACTTCTTCCACAATATCCTCAACCTCTACGATGAGAGTAAAGCTGTAGATATTATATACCTTGATTTTCAAAAGGCCTTTGACAAAGTTCCCCACAAACGTTTACTGCTAAAACTAAAAGCGCATGGAATACAAGACGGTGTGTTGAAATGGATAGAAAATTGGCTCAGCGACAGAAAGCAAAGAGTAGTCATAAACGGTAAGGCATCTAAATGGACCAATGTAAGTAGTGGGGTACCCCAGGGATCGGTACTAGGACCAATTATCTTTCTAATTTACATCAACGACATAGATGAGGGTCTCACCTGTACAATCTCAAAATTTGCTGACGATACAAAAATTGCAAATAGCGTACTCTCAAAAGATCAAGCTGACGATATGCAACACAATCTAGATAAATTGTCACATTTGGCCGAAATTTGGCAAATGAGTTTCAATGCGGATAAATGTAAAGTACTACATATCGGATACCTAATTGAGAAAGCAAACTATTCGATGAATGGCACTCAGCTTAAGAATGTAAACAGAGAAACCGATCTGGGAGTAACAATATCGAGTAACCTAAAACCGAGTCAACAATGTTCAGAAGTTGTTAAGAAGGCAAACAAAATAATTGGCTTTATAGGCAGGTCATTTGAGCATAAATCCAAAGACGTTATCCTAACCCTTTACAATTCTTTAGTCCGCCCTCTTCTGGAATACTGCGTTCAATGCTGGTGCCCTTATTACCAAAAAGACATAAACAAGCTAGAACGAGTTCAACGTAGAGTTACCAAAATGATACCTAGCCTAAAGAACAAACCATACGAAGAGCGTCTTAGAGAATTAAATCTATTTCCTTTAACCCAGCGCAGATTAAGAGGTGACTTAATTCAAGTGTTCAAAATCATCAAAGGCATCGACAATATAAACTGTAGTAAGTACTTCACTATCGACCAATCTAATTACACGCGGGGAAACGGTTGCAAAATTATTGGTAAATCTTTTAACTCACACGAATCTAAGAATGTCTTCTTCAATCGAGTTGTCAACTTGTGGAATGGGCTTCCCCGAGACGTTATAGACTGCAGCACCGTTGATTAATTTAAACTCCGCCTAGACAAATATCTCGCATCAAACCCGCGACTGACTGCGTTTGTAAATTAATAACTTTATTTTATCCTTGTGGTTTAGAGTGGGTAAGGGAACATTGGAAAGGAAACTACTGCCCTGGAACTAATGTCCGTGGCCGGACTAGGAAGTTAGTAGGGGACATATGGGTTAGGACACTTGATCCTCAGTGTTTTGGAGGACAAGCAGCCTAGAAGGGTCACTAGACCTGTTGTTGCTTGATTTCCTTTGTACTCCTTTGTATTCCTTTGTACTCCTTTGTATCCCGGATCACTTCAGAGATCGGCCAAAAATTCTAGACTTGTTTCTAAGTTCTAACCCTTCCGCTTATACTGTCGACCTTTTCTCTCCTTTGGGCTCCTCCGACAATAAACCTATCTCTGTCACCTGTCCTATCTCTCCAGTACGCCCACTCGATCCTCGCAGCCGGCGGTGCTTGTGACACTTTGGCGCTGCCGACTGGAAGGCTCTTTGGCAGTACTTCTTTGACTTCCCATGGAATGCTTTTTGCTTCCGGGTATTGACACCCTCGGAGAGTGCTGAACGCTTTATCGAGGTAATCCTATCGGGCATGGAGTAATACTTTCCATTTTCTTTCTCTCAGACTAATGCAAAAAAATCTTGGTTTACTCACGATTGTTCTACTGCTGTCCGCAAGAAGGAGGAAGTATTCAAATGGTACCGACACCTTCAAACTCAAGAATATCATTCTTCCTTTGTTTCTGCCTGGAATCAAGCCAAATCGGTTCTTCGAATCGCCAAACACCCTTTCATCAATAAAATAATAAATGCACTGAACTATGCAACTGTAGCTTTCTGGCATCTAGCCAAAAACCTCTCCAACAATTTTTCTTCCTCCTCTTTCCGTCCCCATTTCCACTCTGATGGCACAATCATAACTTCTTCCTCTGACAAAGTTGAACTATTTGCTCAAACTTTCGCTAGAAACTCCACCTTGGATGATTCCGGTGTTAATCCCCCCTCTCCACCCCCCCCCCCCACACCCCTCTCTTCTACTTATGCCTAATATCCTAGTCTCTTCTAAAAAATTACTTTCTACCCTCTCTGGGGTTAATACTAAGAAAGCATACGGTCCGGATGGTGTTCATCCTATTGTACTAAAAAACTGTGCTTCCATGCCAATTCCCTGCCTAGGCAAACTCTTTCATCTCTGTCTCTCCTCTAACGTCTTCCCTTCTTGCTGGAAGTTTGCTCTCATTAAACCTGTCTCAAAGAAGGGTGACCACTCTCAACCCTCCAACTATCGTCCAATTGCTCTTATTTCTTGCATCTCTAGAGTTTTTGAAACTATTCTTACTTCAAAAATTCTTAAGCATTTCTCTTTTCATAATCTACTCTCAGATCGCCAGTATGAACTTCTTTCATATCTTACTAACTCCTGGTCATCCTCCTTTCGGGACTTTGGTGAGACTTTTTCTATTGCACTACACATATCAAAGGCCTTCGATAGAGTCAGGCACAAGTTTATAATTTCTAAACTACCCTCCTTAGGTTTGTATCCCTCCATCTCGAACTTCCTTTTTGTCCGTTCTATGGCTGCGGTTGTGGACGGCCATCGTTCGCTTCCTCATTCTATCAACTCTCGTGTTTCTCAGGGTTCTGTAATATCTCCAATTTTCTTTTTAATATTTCTAAATGATCTTCTTAACTGTATCTTCAGTCCTATATCCACTTATATGCGGTGCTGACAACTCTATCTTACATAATTCAACTAGATTTCCAGAACGCCCCAACAATCAATCCCTCAAACCTCATGTGATGAACCCATGTAACACTATATTTTGATCTAACTACCATTTCCAATTGGAGCAGAACAAAAAATTGTTTTCAATGCTTCCAAAACCCAATGTCTCCATATATTTTCAAGAACTTCCAGAACACTATCCATACTTCAACAATACAAAAATCAATCGTTCATCTTCTCTCAGTATTCTTGGTGTCTCTCAGTCTTCTGATCTCTCTTGGAAATACCATATTACCACTCTTGCTAAAGCGGCTACCCAGAAGCTGGGTGTGCTCAACTGCCTCAAAGGGGTTGTATACCCCTGCACAGCTTCTTGCTCTGTACAGGGGCACAGTCAAGGCCACCTAGAGTACCAGGCCGTGTCGACCATTCTGTGACGTAGGCAATGGGGTGCTACATCCACTGCCCGCGCTCTGTCCCCATTTTATAAATACTCTCTTTTATTCTTTTCTCTGTTAAATTTTAGATTAGCGTACAAACAAATTATATATTTTACGTTTAAGGTGTACGCAAAACCACTATCTACCTATATCTTACTATATTATACTCTATATTATGATACCGATATCATAACAACATGTTTTGGTTATTTCTTGCATATGACTTATACCTTGAACAAGTAGTTGTACAAGATTAAAACTTATTATAAGTATATCTCATTACTTTGTTATATTGGAGTAAAATAAAACACAATGATATATACATTACTATATTATATACAAAGACATAAACAACCTTACTGAAGAGCCAATTTACGTGACATCCAATATTATTCGTGAACAAATATATGTAAGTAACTTAATTATATACTATATGTATGAAGATGAACAATATATTTACTGTAACACACACACACACACACACATACATACACACACACGATATCATATTATATACTATGCAATACAGTACACATTATCTATTTCTCTAGGGTTTGAAGCTTTCTCTTCACGCCTACATTCTTATTAGCTCTGTTAGCTGTTGGGATGTTATTTTCTTTAGCACAGTAATTATTTAAAATTGCATTTGTTGAAGCATATACCACCATACTTTCTATTGTTTCGGTGCTATGACCATTTTCACAGATATCACTAGGGAACAGGAGATCAGCATCTGCTAAAGCCGTAACTGTGAGGTGTGTTGCTATATTTCTTTGGCTAGTAGCATTGCGAAAGGCAGGAAGCTTAGCAAGTTTGTTAATTACAATATAGTTATACATGACCATGTTCGCAGTCACACTATCTGGGTATATAAGAGAACCTCTGGTAATTCCAGCAATGTAACTTAGATTTTCTGGGATTTCTTCAGCACTATCTGAACACGTAATCATTTCTTTACAAGCATTACATTTCATTTTCTTTATCACGGAGTAACAACAATAGCCAGCTAAATAAACTATAACGGGGATGATGTCTTTACACCTGTCAATATCCTCCTTACAAACTTCAACATTCGTATGACATAAACCAAAATCAATTTCCTCATCTGTTTTTACTTGCTCATAGTCAATTTCTTCAAAATCCTTTAAAATTACCTTCTTGTCGAGTATGGGTTAACTAAGTTTTAACACTGACATCAACCGTATCTTTTTCTCACACTCATATATTTGGCGTACAGAAATATTGTAATTTCCTCCTGCTAACTGTCGATACTGACCAAATCTTGCTTCCAAATTGTCTGTTTGAAATTTTCCTGTTAGTATGTAGGTCATATTCAGTTCTGTTATGCAATAATTTGTTATTTCAAATATTGCATGGGTCGTATGTTTCCGAGCTCTAATTGTTTCCCTAGTCAGTTTCCCCCAACATCCTGGAAGACTATCCCACGCATCTAACCACTTAAGGAAACTATCCAAGAACTGATATCGGTCATCATCTGTACTATTTGTTAATGGACAAGGAAACTTGTTATTGTGTCTAAGACCTTTAAATGGGGATTTCACATTCATTATATTCCACCAATTAAGAAACACTTCGATGTACCTAGCAACATCTGAAAATAACGTTAGGCCATTATGTTTTCCAATATTGAGCAAGGCTTGAATTATATACTCATTAAAAATTTGGAGAACTAATTTGACATTTTGTTTCTAGGTTGGAGGGGGATAATGCTTTCAGGCTTAGCCTATAGGCCTGCTTTAGGAACAAATTTTCCTCTAAGAAATACAGTTTTTTGAGAGTAGTGAAAGGGGCATACATTATCTTATTAGATTTATTACGGACATTTTTACTTGGGAACTGTGGGAATTTCATAGTGTTTTCTTCATCTTTCTGTCCTAGCCAATTATTCCTGATGCATTTTAAAATATGTACAGCGTCGTATAGGAAAAAGAGATGTCTGGTACTTTGCGCTGGATGTGGGTAAACAATGGACAGTTTTGGTGGATTGGCAAACTATGATACAGCTTTGCCATTGATTGCATTATTGTCTGTTACAATGCTAATGACACTAAATCCTATCTTCTCAAGCCCTAAAATAATCTTCTTCATAATGTTATATAATGTCTCTGCCTTCATTATCTTTGCTGGAATTATGTGAACAACATCTCTGTATTTTGACCGAATACTGTTTAGCATAAACACATATGCGCTTGTTGCAATTGCATCACTGTCAAATGCTGAACCAACAATATTTCCTGCTTTATAATCCAAGTAAGGCTTCTGGTGAATTTCATCAACCATCATTGTAACCGTTTTATCACGGGTTGTCAGGGACTTAAATTTGTTCTTAATATACATAAGAAAATGGCTGGTACGGTGTTCGATAGCTGGGTTAAACGTTTTGGACACAAATATTCGTCTTATAGTTGAATAGCTAGGTAGAATTAGGCATTTCTTATCTCTCTGAAGTCTGTAACCTTGAGGTGAGCAATTATGCAAGAGAGAGGAGAATATCAAAAATTCTGAGGAGTAATCAAATTTAGTGAGAGTCATTAAATGAAGCTGTTCACAAACGAATTTGAGTGTATTCTGATACTTGAAGCCATTACCCTGTACAATAGTTGACAAAAAGGAGATCACAAGTTGAATTATTACAATTGCATTAATTGGGTTTGAGGCAGGATTATTGATATCGCACTTACGCAAAGCATCAAGCAACACTTCAAGTGTATTAATGTCAGTGACCTTTGAAGGAATCTTATAATCCCCTAGCTGGTTTATTTGCACCGCCTGTACACTAGCCTGAACATTACAGTCTGATTTGATGACTAAGGACAAAATAACTTTAGGTTGTGGGAATGAACAATTCGACATATATGAAAATCTTCCTCGTTTTCAATAACTGTCCAGTATTTCATATCCATGAACTGTATTTTGTCTTTAAGTTCATCTAAAGAATGAAATGTTATGTCTTGTTTGTACTTATTGTTATCTGCAATACTCTTTGCTACCGCAGCTTGAATGGCAGACTCTTCCATTCGTTTCCTCTTCTTGTCCGGGGCTTCTCTAGCATGTGATGGGCCAGAAAGGTAAGAGGGGCAGTTTGGCAATTGTGATGGAATTACACCATCACAGAGCTGAGGATACGTCAACTTGGCCACTAATTTAGTTCCGCTCTTCTCGTCAAAGTACGAAGTCTCTTGCCTTATTTCATCAGGTCTAAAATGGAGCTCACACACCTGTAAGAGATGAAAGCTCCGATATAGCTAAGCTAAAAATAAATCGTTGCATAATTGTATTGCGAGCGATATTATTGCTTGGTAGTTCAATCATTCACGAAGGAGTAAATACACTGATTTTGAGCAGTGTGTAATTTGACTTATGAATATTATATACAATTCAATATACCACACTTAAATTACAGTACTGGGTAGGCTTAAATTTTGTATATATATTTTTCCATAATTGGGAATACAAAATTATTTCATTATGCAGCATTGATCCAGGAGGAGGATCCAATTCAATGCATCCGCCAGCGTCGTCGTCAAACATACACAACAAACAAAATAAAATAACTTCTACTCCGTGGTTATGGATAACTTGCTTCGTCGATAATAATAATAATACTAATAATACTAATATTAGTAATTATAATAATATCAATAATGAAATTAATAATAATTATATTAAAGGTAACACATCTATTATATCATTAATGAAGTCATCGATATACCACATAATAAACTCCCGAAAATATATATACTCCCACTGTTGAGCTACTCAATTACTATTATTCTTATTATTACTATTATTAATATTATTATTATTATTATTATTATTATCATTACTACTGTATTATTACTACTATTATTATTATTATTATTATTATTATTATTATTATTATTATTATTATTAGTATTATCAATATTATTATTATTATTATTATTATTAATATTAATATTAACATTGTAGAATAATTTTTACTCACCCTGTTGTTTTCATTTGGAGTGTAATCTACTCGTCGAATGGCTGTAAGCCATTTGCTGGAAAGGTCAGCATTCCTTGGGAACCTAAACACGTGCACTTTCGGTCCCGATCTGTAATTCCCCTTGCAATTTGGCACTGAACACGTGTAAGGCATTGTTGATGATCATGGAGAAGCTATCACAGGGAATAATGTACTTATAAAGTATATATGAGGGGGAAATAGTTTGGAAACACAGCGACAACCTCCCCCTACCTCACTAAAATGTATACTGACCTGCGAGGGTAGTGACCGTTTCAGCACTCCTTTTGTCGACGTCACAGAATTTAAAGGTCCCATCCGTGCGACCTGGTACTCTAGGTGGCCTTGGCACAGTTCGTCCTTGTATTGAGTATTGTTCGCATGCGTGGGAAGGATCCTCTCACACAACACTTCTAGACAAAGTAGAAAAGAAAACCTTTCAACTCATTAACTTTCGTCCACTCACCGACTATCTGCAATATCTCTCTCTTAGCCGCATTGTTGCATCTCTCTATTCTATCGTTATTACAATAATCAGTGTTCCTTAGTGCTCTCTCAGTGTGTACCACCTCCTCTACGTAGGGTAAATATTACCTGTCTTGCAACACTATCCCACCCCTACTCTGTCCAATATTTCTTCTATTCAATGTGGTGGAAGTATTTCGCAAAGCCATTTATGTTTTATATTTGTATTTCTTATTATTATTAAATTTTGTTTTAAACAAGTACCTTTATCGTGAATCTTCCAGAGCAATATATAAAATAATATATTCAAGCCCACCTTCCTTTCATTTTTGCAAGAGATATTACTTCGGCCGTTAAAATGGTTTAGTTGTTGTAGGCTTGTATGATCTTGTATACATTTCTACACGGGTAATAATATGATAGCAATAAGATTACACCAACGTCCACGACTACTGGTCATATATTGCATAATCATATTAACCCTTCACCACCATTACGTAATGTTCATCATGTTATGGTTGCAATTAGACGATTTTCTGTATTTATAATCTACCAATATGACTCTATACGATGTAAATACGATCTCAATAATCCCCCTGAGTAACATAGGTCGGTCTTAAGCTTCATATAATCATCATATTTAGCTAGAATCAAGGATAAAATGTCATCATGGTTAATATATGATTAATATTTAACCCTTTCACGCATTTATGACGCACAGGTTGCCAGATTAGCAACAAGAAATAGTTCTCTCACTCTTATAATTACCTCTCTAAAATTAGTTTTCTGCCCACAGCTAACTCAAAGACAACTTCAGAGGTTGAAGTGACTAAACTAAAGGTTTATAAATACCCCTGATGGTAACAAAGGCTTTAAAGTATCCCCAATAGGCTCAAAATCGCGTCATATGCGTGAAAGGGTTAAGCATTATCCTTTCATTCTACTATTAAGAGGGATGGTTCACTTTCTGGTCGATTTTTCATATATTTATTACACTTTCTAGTTTCCTCCCTAGACCTCCATCAAATTTAAAAAGACAACCCCAGGATCCCCCTGCAAGTAATATTTTTACTTTTTTCAGTAGAAAAATGTCCCGGCGGCCGAAGGTTGGTTCCTCGTAGAATACAGCCTCCCTATCGCTCGCCAGGAAAAAATCGACACCTAAATGACAGGAAAAGTCTTAATATTGACAAAGAAAATGGGCAAAAAGTCATACAATCGCAAAACTAATTGGCTGAACGTCTTACAATCTGAAAACTAAAGGGGAGAAGGAGGGCCAGAAAAACAACCCAGTTCCCCTTACCAGTCTGATAATATTCCTTCCTTAATATTGTGTGTTTGACTAATTGTCGATCTGGCCTCGTTTTGATATGCTCACTCAATTGATGATAATACAGCAATTGTTTAACCCCTTGAGGATTATGGTGCCTTTTAATAGTTTAGTCTGGCTGGTTTTAGACGAGTTTATACATATTAGAAAGTTCATAAGTCAGGGGTCAACAAGGGTTCACAAGTCAGGGGTTTAATTGAGATAGTCTTTACATATATAATTCCCACATATCCTTCCTAAGCTGTATAAAATAGTCTAATGATAACCAGAACAATTGTCATAATCCTTAAGGGTAAACAATCCTTAAAAAAAAAAAAAAAAAAAAATCTATGTGATTGAGGGAGGCAAAAGGTTGAACTGCCTATAGAGAGTGCCTCCCCCATAGTTGAAAGAGTGACAGGGCCAAAATCAAGGGACGTTCGAGCCAAAATGCCTGGACACACGGAGTTTGAAGCAATTTAAGTCATAGGAAGAGGGAAAGACTGATTCTGGGAGAGAGTTCCAGAGCTCAGCTGTTGAGTAGAAGAAACTTTGAGAGTAACGTTTCACTCTCGGGTTGGAGAGTTGCACAGAGTAGGGGTGGGATTGAGTTGCAAGTCGGGTACCACGTGCCCTACGTAAAGGAGGTGGTATACACTGGGAAAGCTCTGAGGAACACTGATTATTATAGTAGCGATAGAATAGCGAGAGAGATGCAACATTGCGGCGGAGAGAGAGAGATTGCAGAGAGTTGGTGAGTGGACGGGAGTTAATGATACGAAAGGCCTTCCTTTCAACTTTGTCTAGGAGAGCGGTGTGAGAGGAACCTCCCCACACATGTGAACAATACTCAATACAAGGACGCACTATGCCCCTGTACAGAGCAAGAAGCTGTGCAGAGGAAAAGAACCCTCTAAGGCGGTTGAGCACACCCAGCTTCTGGGAGGCTGCCTTAGCAAGACTGGTAATATGGTCCTTCCAACTGAGAGCAGAAGAAAAAGAGACACCAAGAATATTGAGAATATTGAGTCACAATATTCCTCCGTTTTCACAATCATAGGAACGGCAACTATATTACACGAACGTTTTTTTCCGGTAATTTATTCCAGCAATTGTGGTCTGGCATCTTCATCAGTTTAGTTATATATTACTTCAGCTTTCCATATCATTTATTTCAAATCCAGTTGTCGATTCCAATTCGATCATTAGTATGAGAGAAGAACTTGCTCATCGAAATTTGATGGAAAAAGTGCTTGTGTGACATCGCCTATAATATCAATATTATAATGTTCACAAACATACCTAACCGACAGCATTACTATTTGTCAGTGTTTATTTTACCGTTATTTCAGCAGTATTATTAATATAGTATCGTAATTATATCATGAAGCAACCTGGTTGAGCCCGAGAACTTTCAGTCTTCTACTGTACTTCTCACTTCTCAGCTTGTTCTTCCTCTGTCCAATTATTATTCTTTCCTATTTTACCCCAGCCACAAGCATACCTAACCGTCATTGTTTTATTACCGTCATTTGAAAATATAATTCAGATAAGATACTGTGATATTGAATCTATGTTATGGCTACTATTATTAGATGAGGTTTTCTATATGTTTTCCAATAGAAAGGGTATATGGAAGGCAGATATTTAATTGAGAATGTATTTTCCCTTTCAAACCCCACAGATCCTTCCTTAGCTGCATCAAATCGTCTAAGGAGAGCCAGAATAATCTTTCAAAACGCTTCATATTCCTCAAAGGGTTAATTTATGGATACTTTTTACAGTGTTGGCAAAACATATTTTAACGATACATTTTCCACTCACCTTCATCCGTAGATCTATTGTTGCTTGCTTTCCTATGTGCTCCTTTGCATCTAATTCCTTATGCTGATCCCACCTCATAAGTATCTCCTTATTTTCCTTTTCCTTTCGTATCTATCCTCACATCCTACTTTCTTTTATTTTCACCCCTTCTAGTCTCACTTCTTTCTCACTTTCATTCTCTCTCTCTCTCTCTCTCTCTCCATTTTCGGTTATTCCTGCTTCTCTTCCTCCTTCCCTTTTTTCCTCACTTTCGCTACGTCTTCTTTTCTTCTTCTCTTTTCACCTCTTCCTTTCCAAATCTCTTGTGGCTTGTTTTCACACCTCCTTCCATCGCGTTCCCCCAATTCCTCCTTCACTCCTTGACACTCAACTTCTTCCATTCCCACCTCTTTCTCTTCTTCCCTCTATGCTCCTCTCTTTTTATTTCACACTTTCGTTTGTTTGCTATTCATTATTAATTTTTACTCTGTTGAGGGTGAATTAAAATATGTGCTGGCCTCTCTCGGATGAAAGTCAATGAACAACTTTATGCAGCCCCGTTTTAGCTTCCAGACAACAAAGCAAGCACAATCTATTTGCAACGTTCATATAAAGTAGTTATTTTCATGTTGATGTCCTTGTGTTGGCCGACTCGGATCTATGCCACTGTATCCTCCCCTACCTGATTCTGTACACCTCCTTGTTCCTCTCCTCACCTTCCTCTTTCTCCTCCACCTCCTACTCCACCACATCCAGATCCTACTATTCCTTCTTCTTCACTTCCACCTCCGTTTCCTTTTTCTTCTTCTCCTCCATCTTGCCAACAAAACAAACCTAATCTATCATCAACTTACACCATATAGTAGATTCTATGTTGATGTCATGGTGTTGTCCGACTCAGATTTTAGCCTGTTTCACACAAACGGATTCGACTATCCAACATCCAACATTAACATCATCGGGTTACATGTCTTGTGGGTTATTGTGATATTTAGTTTTTATTATCAGAATTTTTTTTCCTGTTTTGTCATTTTTGAGCAATGTAATTTAGTTTGTCCCCTTGACTAACAAAAACGCTTTCCCAGATTTCCTTTAAGCAAAGAAATATATTAGACACATAAATAGAACAAATTTAAGAAGATCGCACAGAGACCCTTCAACCTGTGTTTGTAGATATATATATTTTGTTTAAATGTCCAGGCCGAAGGCCAATTTCGGTCAAGTTGTAGGTTCGCTATTGCTCGCCCTGATAAAAATCGAAATCTGAATAGGGTGTAGCGTCTTATTTTCGCCAAACTAAATGGGGTGAAGCGTCTTAAACTTTCCAAAGTAATGGATCGAAACGGGGGGCGGTCCAAAAGGATCTCCCTGGGATCAAATAGGTTTAAGAGATATAAACGTTTACATGTCCACATTATACAATAATTGTAAATGGATGGATGACAAATTGTCAGTACATGACAACAATATGTTTGGGTGGTATATGCTTTGCTTATCAATATATGAAACTATGTGTTGCCTTTTCTCTCCTTCAGGCACATACAACATATATAAAAATATATATATATATTTATATATAATGAAATATAATAAGAATAACCTATACCTTTTCTGAAAAACAAGTATTGTCGTGCTAATCTCACTATCCCGCATACATTTACATTGTTTAAGAACATGAAAGAAAAAGGTGAATCTACAAAACCCTGGGCGTAGTGCCATAAATATTGCAAATTGGAATGGAAATTCCTCTCGAAAAAAGAATAACTTATGTACAAGAATTATTCATGAATCCCTTGAAAAATGCATTGTCGTAAAATTAATCAAGATTTTTCATTACGGCTGGTTTAATTGTTCCTCCATCCTCCGTCCCCCCTTCCTCCCACCCCCCTTTCTCTCCACCCTCTCTCTCTCTCTCTCTCTCTCCTCCTTCACCACTAGGACTCTCCATTATACGTTCAGTACCAGCTACACACACACAAACTGGTATACACAACCATCAGGCAGTAATTGCATTGCACGTTAATACTCTTGCAATGTATAGAATATACAGCACTTTTGAGACGGTCTATGCGTTCTGAATTCACGGCTTGGGGATTATGATTAATTTTGACAGTTTATTTGGGCAATCATTAGGCGATTTTATTCAACGTAGGAAGGATCTATGGGCATCAGAAGGGTAAATTATATCTCGATTAACCCTCTGACTTCCATTATTATACCCTTTCTAATCTCATAATAACCAGACTAAACCGCCAGAACGCGTCATCATCACTATTCGCACAAAGGAGTCCAGGGTCTCAAACTCGGACGATTTGGTTTTATGATTAAAATAGTATATGCGCAAGAATAAAGGAACATGTGTATGGCATAGCGCATTTTTGGCCATTTGATCACTTTCAAAGACATAATGTGAACTGTCGATCATACATTTAACTTAATATCTTTAATTACAGTACAATGCGTAGACAGAAGGCAGTATTTAACTGGGTTTGTCTCCTTTGTCAGGCTATTAAAGACCATATTCATGGACATTTTGGAAGAGCAGATAAGACAACACAATGTGTTATTATACTCCAGGTTTTCATAACTTGGCTTTAACCCTTTTTGTACCTGTGACATTAATTGTATTGGTTTTCAGCAATATTTAGATAATTTTATGAAGCTTAGGAAAGAGTATATGGTAGCTGAATGGATTAATTGAGATAGTCTGTGGCCTTATAATGGGTCGATGTCCTTCCTAAGTTGAATAAAATCGTCTATTAGCTGCCACAATATAATGGAAAGGACGTCGCCGGTACTGAATGGGTTAAAGGTTCCAAGACTAGAATGGGCATAAACTCCCATATGCTCGCGACTGTGCTATCCACCTGGCCTCAGCATGGGGAGGTTTCGTTTGTTTTTCCTGGCCCCCTTTCTTCCTTATGTCTATCCCCATACATTTTGGGAATTTAAGACATTTGGCCCATTAGTTAGGTGATTTGAAAACCTTTCGTCCCAGTTATTTGTCAATATTAAGACCTTTCGTGACATATGTGTCGATTTGTTCCTGGCGAGAGATAATGAGCCTGTAATTTAGGAGGAACAGGCCTGCAGCCGGGATACTTCTCTATTGAACAATGTATACATTTATCTCGTGTGTGTGTTTTTTTTTCTTCTTAATCATGATAGAGGTTTACGGAACAAACTATCCCCCCCTCCCCCCCCCCCCCCTCTCTTCCCTTAATCATGTTTCTCCTTTGCTCGCACTTCCTTTCCCATTATTCCCGTTCTTCCCATTCCTTCTCCTTCGCCTCACTACACGTTTATTTCCATTGTTAACTTCCTATATTATTCCCTCCTTTCCCTCGTTCCCTCCCACTACCTTCTTCAAGTTCCTTCCGTCCGTCTTCCCCTGATATTCTGTCCTATCCCACTGTCATTCTTCGTACATCACCATTGGCGCATTTCATTTTCTGTTCAACTGTCCATCGTCTTTTTCACCTCCGTAATCTCTTGAAGATTCTGACGCGTTTTGGTCGTGTATTCTGGCTATAATTAGATGATTTGATTCAGTTTATGAAGGGTATATGGAAGTCAGAGGATTAATAGGGCCAGTCTTTATCAAGTTAACTCCCAGAGATCCTTCCGGGGTTGTATAAAATTGTCTAATGATAGCCAGATTAAGCTGGTAATATGCGTCATAAACGTCAAGGGATTATATACTCTTGCTTGTGCTCTGTGACTTCCTTTTACTCTTATATTTTCACGTCTTCTACTTTTCTTTTTTCTATCGCCTTTTCAGCTTTACTTGTCACATTTTGTTTATCTCTCCATCTATTTCCACGTCAACTTTCTCTCTCACTCTCCATCTCTCTTTCTCTCTCTCTCCCTCTCTCTTTCTCTCTCTTATTTTCACTTTATCCTCCACCTTCTAATCCTATACATCTCCTTGCTCCTCTCCTCCACCACCTCGAATACTTCCTCCATCACCATCACGAACACCTCCTCTACCACCACCACGAATACCTCCTCAACCACCACCACAACCACAATGAACACCTCCTCCACCACCACGAACACCTCCTCCACCACCAACACATCCTCCACTACCACCACCACCACCACGAACACCTGCTCCACTACCACCATGAACACCTACCCTACCGCTATCAGGAACATCTTCACCACCACAAAAAACATCTCCACCACCACCACGAGCCCCTGCTCCACCACCACCATGAACACCTCCCCTACCACCATCAGGAAAACCTCCATCACCACCAAAAACACCTCCTCCACCACCACCACGAACACCTCCATCACCACCAAAACACCTCCTCCACCACCACCACGAACACCTCCACCATCACCAAAAACACCTCCTCCAACACCACCACGAACACCTCCACCACCACCAAAACACCTCCTCTACCACCACCATGAACACCTCCTCCAACACCACCACGAACACCTCCACCACCACCAAAAACACCTACTCCACCACCACCACGAACACCTCCTCCAACACCACCACGAACACCTCCACCACCACCAAAAACACCTACTCCACCACCATCACGAACACCTCCTCTACCAACACCAGAAACTCCTCTCATTCCTTCGTCGTCTTTTCCTCCACCACAGTTACCTCTTCCGCCTTGCCCCTGCTTCCTTCTTCTACCCCCTCTCCCCCTCACCCCCTCTCCAAAAACCTGATAGAATTCATTGACAAAGGAATATTAGATTTGGGAATTATAGCGCAGGTGGAGCGTGCCCCGGGGAAAATTGCGGTATAGGCTATCGACTCCGGAGACAGCCGGGCGGTCTCCAGCATGTGTTCCTGGCGAGGGGCTCAACTCCAACATCATGCCCCGTACCTAAGCCGAGGGGGGAGTTTTGGAGACCCTCGCTTTGCTCCATTACTTTAGCTATTTGAAGATGTTCCATCCCCGTTCAGGTCTCTGGTACTAGGCGAGCGAGAGCGAACCTTTAATATTGGAAACAGTAATTTTCTTTTACTGAAAGGTGCACACATCAATTTTGTAGAGGGGTAATTTTAAGCTAAAATAGGTGTCAGGGGAGGTGTATTAATGTGTCGATTTCGTTCATGGCGAGCGATTGCGAGCCTGTAATTTGTTCTACCGAAAAACGTACAAATTTATCTAGAATGGAAATCTTGGGGATTTTGCTTAAGCTTGTTGGAGGAATAGGGAGGAAACTAGAATATTAATAGATACATATATATGAAAAACAAACTTTAACTCTTGATAATATATCCACAAGACCCCCCTTCGATATAAGTGTGTAAAATGTCGCTGCCGAAGGCCTGTACCTCATATTTTATAGGCTCGCTATTGCTCGCCATGAAACGCTCTCCATGGAAAACTCGACACCTAAATGGCACGAAGGTTTAAAAATAGACAAAAATGTGGCGAAAGCTCTTAAAATCACCGAAATAATTTGGCAAACGTCTTAAAATCTGAAAAGAAAATAGCTGGGTTAAACAAAAGGGAGAGAAAGAAAAAACTCATGTGACAATATCCCCTTAAATGTGGGTTTACATACAAATTCTAGCTAACACTGTCCTTGGATAGGTTGGTCTCTTCCTTATTACCTATATACACATCTTAACGCTATCTGCTCCGACGTCTTGGATGTTATTATGACATTTTGTATATTTTGTTATTGAGGATCTTGGTTGCCATTATAGTTCGATGTACTTTAGTTTGTCCCCTTGGCTGACACAACACCTTCCCAGGCTTCCTTCTAAAAAAAGAAAAACAAAAGAAAAAAAAATGCCCAACCAGCAATTTTTCTAGCTAAATTTGTATTTTTCTATTGCAAAATTTCACAACCGACGGACAATATATTTTCAGTTACAGGCTCGCTGTCGCTCGCCCAGAAAGAAAATCGACACCTGAATGGAGTGAAGCGTCTTAGTATCGACAAACTAATGGAGTGAAACGTCATAGAATCTCCAAATTAATTGAGCGAAAAGGGGGATCTCAAAAAAATTCTCCCTCGGACCAAATAGGCTTGAAAGACTATAGGTATAGTTGCTAACGCCACACATAAATTATTACTTACAGTATATACTGTATTTCTATTTAACTATAATTATTGTTAATATTATCATTAGTATTATTAGTATTGTTACTAGTATTTGTATTGTTTTTATTATACTCATTTTTATTATTATTATAATTTGTATTATTATAATTAGTTGTATTATTATGTAGAAGTAGTAGTAATTGTAGCGGTAGTTGTAATAGTATAGTTTCAGCCTAGATTTCACCATATTGGCCAACAGATTACAACAGAGTATATATTTAACTTTCCCAGTACACTATTAGTTCATAAGTAAAAGACTGCTTTCAACATCCTATTCACTGTGCAAAACTTCAATAACAACGTTATTGTATTATTCCTTTTATACGAATCAAAAAGAATAATGCTATAACAGTTAATATGATATGTTGCAGGTATTATATGTAATACAATTTCATCAGTAAATTTAATATAACTGTATTTCGAGGGCTTTTGTATGTGACTTCTTAATTGGGATGTATTACACAAATCCTTCAGGGCAATCGTGCATGGAATTTCTAAGGGTGCTTCCACACATTCACGCTTTTGATCTTGACGTTCCCATGACAAGGCCTGGTTGTGAACCGGCGTGGTGCAGCGTGTCCCCAAATGTCGAATGGCGCAACAAAATTTTTGGGCGACTTCAAAACTTAAAAGTTGTCGTTTGTTGTCATGGTGCAGGAATTTGACGTGTGCGGTCTTGTCACCGCCGTGGTACCATCGTGGCACCATTGTGGCACTGCTGTTTGCCGTCCTTTAAAGTAAGGCACCATCGATGTATGTGGGGGTACATAATGCAGTACAATGAGTAGTAGAACCCCGATTAACCGGTATCAAGATAAACGGAAATCATGACAGAAGTTAATACTTTTTTATTCACTCATATGTTAATATTGCACTGTAAAACAATGTGACTAATTTCATGGGTATAAAGGGCATCTTAACTTCTTGCCATAGTTCCATACAAATGTATGTTGTTGTTTTTGTCATCCTCTGTGTCTTGGTTGTATTCCTATTAATGATCAGAAATAACTATTGTGTTATATGTATTCAATCTGCGACTAAAATATAATGTGATGAAATTACAAACATGAACATCCCACCAACACATTATTAGTAAAATGATTTAAGATTAAAAAACACATTCCTCCCCCCATTATTAGTGGCCCTGAGGTGATAGATAGGTAGCATGTGTTGCCATATAAGGGTCTTGTTATTCACACGTCCTCCACAGATGAGCGAAGATGGGGGGCAGGAGTTTATACATTTGCTAACAACTGTTGTGTCTCTTTTGTTATTTTGAGTTTTAGTATATCTATTATTAACTGTGAAAAAGAGATAGCTACTAGAGTTAAACAAATTATAGAAATAGAAGCGGAATTTCGGTTCCTGGTGCCAGTCAGAATTGCACTCAGGAGGTTTCATGTTACTCAGACAATATGTCGAAGTTGTCCGGACAGATATTTTTGTTGATTTATTATTTATTATTTAATAAAATTATATATTATATTATCCATCATCATGCCGCCGTCGTCCGACGCCGTGGTTTCGTCCAATAGTTTGGAAATTTCAAGACCTTCGCTCCATTAGTTTGGTGATTTTATGACCTTTTCCCCCATGTCTTTGTTAATATTAAGACCTTTTGTGCCATTTGTTTTTCCTGACAAACGATAGCGAGACTGTAAATTAGGAGGAACCAGATTTCGTCTGGGACATTTTTCTACCGAAAAATTTACAAATTGATCTTGAGCGGTGATTTCTTAAAGCTTGATAGAGGTCTAGCGAAAAAAAAACTCAACCCCTATATTTTCGGCGTTTAATGTTATTTTTGCATCAACTTCTTAAGACTATTGCAAATAAAAGATATATGTTTCTAGTGTTCGAACACGTTTTACTTTACTCTAAAATAAAGAGCTTAGATGAGATTCTGTATTTATCCTTTTAGGGCTAGTTTATTCAACCTTGTTTATGGGGATGTTAAGTTATGTTTCTTTTATCTCACACAAACATATATATATATATATATATATATATACCGGTATATATACGGTATATATATATTTTTTTTTCTTTTTCTAATACATACGGTACGAGGTTGAAAGAAATGACAATTTCTGCGTTGGAAATTTTATTATTCAAGGTTTCCAGGTCTCTGATGAATTTTCGATGGGTGGCAGGAAATAGATGAATGAGGTTAGCAAAATTCATGGTGGTACAGGGTTACATTAATGTTCATGATGATACAGGATATACGACGCGTTTCACTGGACAACCAGCATTATCAAGTAATGATAGAATGATATAAAAAGTAAACGGGAAGGGTATCTATAGAGGGAGGAGGATCAGAGGAGGCGAAAATCAGGGGGCAAATGTCTGCTATTGTTGGAGAGATATTCTAGGTGTGATGGTGAGAGATCCGCGTCACGCAGGCGCACTGGATGCGGGAAGGTGGTGGTGGTGGTTCCAACGCAGAAATTGCCATTTCTTTCAACCTCGTATGTATTAAAGAACATTTATTACCTGGCTTTACTAATATATATATATATACCGGGTATATATATATATATATTCCGGGTATTATATATATATATATATATATATATATATATATATATATATATATATATATATACAGTATATATATATATATATATATATATATATATATATATATATATATATATATATATATACCGGTATATATATATATATATATATATATATATATATATATATATATATATATATATATATATATATATGACTTGGAGAAGGCTTATGTACTCTGTGCGTGCAGAGTTACATGGAGGGATAGACAGACGAATGAGGAAGTAAGAAGGAGGTGTGGTGTGGAGGTAGATGTGCTGGAAAGTGTGAATAGGAACAACTTGAGATGGTTCGGCCATATGGAACGTATGGTAAGCTAGAGAATGACTAAGAGGGTGTACGAGAGCGAGGTGGAAGGACAGAGAGGGAGAGGTGGAAGGATGCAGTGAGGAAGTATATGAATGAAGGTGGTGCTGGTTGGGAGGAGGGGTGTCGACTGACTGGGACACAGGTGCATGGGGGCGGTTCGTTCGTAGCCACCCCGTCGGGGATCACGGCGTCAGGCAATAGATATGTATGTATATATATACATATATATATATATATATATATGTATGCCTGGTATATATATTATCTAGACCTCTATCACGCTTAAATAATCACCCCAAAGAGTAGTCTTCGATATAAATGTGTACATCATTTTTCGGTAGAAAAAAATTTCCCTGCTAAAGGCCGGTTCCTTGTAAGTTACAGACTCGCTATCGCTCACCAGGAAATATCGACACCTAAATGGCATGAGAGGTCTTAATATTGAAAACAAAAATGGGGCGAAAGGTCTAAAAATCGCCAAACTAATAGGGCCATTGCCTCAGAACTAATGGAGTTAAACATTAGGGAGGCGGTCCAGTAAGCAAAACAAAACATATTATATGTGTCAAATGTTCAGCTATTACAGAAGTGTGATGATCTTACTAGTCTACAGTGTGGTTGGTCGATTTGTGTTTATTATTCAATATTTGTTATCATATACAATTGTTAAAGCAAAAATATAACATGTATAAGAGTGAGTGTGTGTGTGTGTGTGTGTACAAAGTGTGTGTGTGTGTGTGTATTTGGGTGAAAAAAAGTATGTGTGTGTGTGTGTGCTTGTGCGTGTGTGTGTGTGTGTGTGTGTGTGTGTGTGTGTACGTCTTCCTTTAATCTACAGCCCCACTCGTACAACAACTTCCCTGCTCTCTTTATTTTCCCTGTTTCATAAATGTCACAGATTAAGGGAATTTATCTTGCTAGTTTTCGGGGCGATGGGGATTTTTTCCGAACATTTCTTTTAATCTGAGGGTGGGAGGTGAGGAGGGGTGGTAGGGGGGCTAAGATGGGAGATAGGGTGGAGGAGAGGGAGTGGGATGGAGGAGAGGGAGTGGGATGGAGGAAATATGAAAGGAGGAAGGGATTGAAGAAGAGAAGAACAGATATGGTAAGAGGATAGAGAAAGGAGGTAGGTAGGATACGGGAGGGAAGTGGGAGGAGGATAAGGGAGGAATTTGTAAGGGGGATAAGGGAGGAAAGTGGAAGAGGGATAAGGGAGGAAAGTGAAAGGGGTATAAGGGATGAAAGTGGAAGGAGGATAAGGGAGGAAAGTGAAAGGGGGATAAGGGAGGAAAGTGAAAGGGGTATAAGGGATGAAAGTGGAAGGAGGATAAGGGAGGAAAGTGAAAGGGGGATAAGGGAGGAAAGTGGAATGAGGATAAGGGAGGAAAGTGAAAAGGGGATAAGGGAGGAAAGTGGAAGGGGGATAAGGGAGGAAAGTGGAAGGGGTATAAGGAATGAGAATGGAGGGGGGTAAGTTGAGTAAGTGGAAGGGGGATAAGGGAGGAAATGGAAGGGGGATAAGGAAGGAAAGTGGAAGGTGGATAAGGGAGAAGTGGAAGGGGTATAAGGGACGAAAGTGGAAGGGGGATAAGGGAGGAAAGTGGAAGAGGGATAAGGGAGGAAATGGAGGGAGATAAGGGAGGGAAGTGCATGGAAGGGGTATAAAGGAGGAAAGTGGAAGGGGGTAAGGGAGGAAAGTGGTGGGATATACAGTATATACATATACTGTATATATATATATATATATATATATATATATATATATATATATATATATATATATATATATATATATATATATATATATATATATATATATATATATATATATATATATATATATATATATATATATATACAGTATTACATATATACTGTATATATATATAATATATATCTATATATATATATATATATATAATATATATATATATATATATATATATATATATATATATATATATATATATATGTTAGTATAGCCAGGTAATAGATTCTCTTTTAAACAGACGAGGTTAAAGGCAATAGCAGTTTCAGCATTTAGTATTTTATTGTTACAGTTTTCAATATTTCTAACAATTTTCCTCTGGGGTTCAGAGATGAGGTACAACAGGTTAGCAAAATTCATGGTGGATCCAACGTTTCACAAGTAAACATCTTGCATCTTCAGGGAATGGGCAGGTAATGATTAGAATAAGGACAAAGCAACATATTTATACAAAATTCGAGGATCAAGAATAGGTAGGTGGGCGGAGCTACTGGGTGTGGGGTGGCTGTTCATTGGTGGAAGGCAGTCTATTCGCGAGACGGGCACTAAATCTTATCGGTGGTTGGTTGTTGGCTGTGGGTGGCTGTGATTGGTTGGTGTTGTCAGTAGTGTGCTGATCGCGGAAAGGTACGGGAGGGGGGCACAGGGCGAGAGGAACGAGGGCAGTATGCCTGTAGCGCTTGCCTGAAGGAAGAATTTGAAGGTCTTGTGTTTGGTTGTTGATGCTGGGGTTGAGCGTTTGGATATATAGAGCTTCTAAAATAGCTAGTCTTCTGGGGTCTGATTCTTTGTCGAGTATGGTAGTTTGTTTGTCTAGGTCGGCGCGAGTTAGGGCAAGATGGTGGGGGGCTTGATAGTGATCTTTTATAGCGCCAGATTGAAGGTGGAGGGTTAGTCGACGGGAAAGGCGAGTCTGTGTCATTCCAACATAGGATAGGGGTCCACAGTCCCCAGAGGTGCAAATATGCTGGTATATCACATGATCGTCTTTCGGTTGGTTGGTGGAAATGGGGCGGTTACGGAGGACAAGGTTGGAGGTCTTAGGAGATTTGTAGTAAATAATGAGTTTTATTTTATTGTCAGGGTTGGTGGGGAGGACGTTTTTGTGAATTATTTCTTTCATAATGGATTCGTCTGTTGTGTGGTCGGAAGATATGTAGTTTCTGTAGAAAAATGTAATGTCATTGGCCGGGTTGGTGCTAGGGGGGTCTTGTTTGTACCATTTTTCTAGGTGGTGGTTGATGGCATTGGTGACGTCAGTGTTGGAATACCCATTGTTGACTAGGACCTGGGTGAGCCTTTCCAATTCATTGTGTGTGTCATTCCAGGTGGTGCAATGGGTGAGGGCTCTCCTGACATAGGCGGCGATGGTGGACTGATGGTATCGTTTAGGGCATTCACTTTCCCCATTAAGACATTGGCCATTGTTAGTAGGTTTGGTGTACACCGTAGTTTTGAAGCCGTGGTCGTGGAGGGAGACGAGGAGGTCGAGGAAGGGTAGATGACCATCGGTGGTTTCTTCGTATGTGAAGTTGAGTCCGGAGGCGGCCATGAAGCGCTGCTGGAGGTCCCTGAGTTCGCCCAGGTCCTTCACCCGCACGAAGATATCATCGATGTACCTGCAGTAGACAGTGGGCCGGTGGGCAGCCAGGAGTTTCTCTTCGATAGTTCCCATGAAGAAATTGGCGAACAGGACCCCCAGGGGGCTTCCCATCGCTACACCGTCGATTTGCTGGTACATATTCCCGCGGGGGCAGAGCAAAGGGGACTCCTTGGTACATAGTTCCAAGAGCGTCTTCAGGGCCTTCTCCGGGATGTCCAGGGGGGGCGTATTAGGGCAGTGGTAAACTCGACGTAGGATAAAATCTATTGTCTTGTCAACGGGCACGTTGGTAAACAAACTCTCTACGTCGAGGGAGGCGATGATGTGGTCGTTAGCAGGGGGGGCATCTCGTAGAATTTCAAGGAAGTCATAAGCAGAGTTGAGGTTGTATTGCCGAGGAACAAAAGGGGTGAGGAGTTTGTTCAGGGCCTTGGCGGTCTGGTAGGTAGCAGTAGGGATCTGTGATATGATGGGGCGGAGGGGGTTCCCGGGTTTGTGGGTTTTTATAGTACCGTAAGCATAACCTGGGGTGAATTCGCCGATGAGTTTCTTCAGGTGTACGCCATCGGCTTTGGCGTTGATAGCAGTGATGGTGGTGTTGGCTTTCCTTTTTATTTCGTCAGTAGGATTGCGAGTGATCCTTTTGAATTTGTTTTTATCACTAAGAATGTCGTCCATTTTCCGTAGGTATTCTTCTTTTCCGTGTATCACAAGGCAGGAGGCCTTATCAGCTCGTCGGATGATGATGTTGGGGTTCTCTTTAAGTTGTTTAGCGGCTTTGAAGTGGTGTTTGTTGAGGAGCTTGCTTTGGTAAGCTTTGGTAAGCAAGCTAGCAAGCAAGCAATACAACCTCAACTCTGCTTATGACTTCCTTGAAATTCTACGAGATGCCCCCCCTGCTAACGACCACATCATCGCCTCCCTCGACGTAGAGAGTTTGTTTACCAACGTGCCCGTTGACAAGACAATAGATTTTATCCTACGTCGAGTTTACCACTGCCCTAATACGCCCCCCCTGGACATCCCAGAGAAGGCCCTGAAGACGCTCTTGGAACTATGTACCAAGGAGTCCCCTTTCCTCTGCCCCGCGGGAATATGTACCAGCAAATCGACGGTGTAGCGATGGGAAGCCCCCTGGGGGTCCTGTTCGCCAATTTCTTCATGGGAACTATCGAAGAGGAACTCCTGGCTGCCCACCGGCCCACTGTCTACTGCAGGTACATCGATGATATCTTCGTGCGGGTGAAGGACCTGGGCGAACTCAGGGACCTCCAGCAGCGCTTCATGGCCGCCTCCGGACTCAACTTCACATACGAAGAAACCACCGATGGTCATCTACCCTTCCTCGACCTCCTTGTCTCCCTCCACGACCACGGCTTCAAAACTACGGTGTACACCAAACCTACCAACAATGGCCAATGTCTTAATGGGGAAAGTGAATGCCCTAAACGATACCATCAGTCCACCATCGCCGCCTATGTCAGGAGAGCCCTCACCCATTGCACCACCTGGAATGACACACACAATGAATTGGAAAGGCTCACCCAGGTCCTAGTCAACAATGGGTATTCCAACACTGACGTCACCAATGCCATCAACCACCACCTAGAAAAATGGTACAAACAAGACCCCCCTAGCACCAACCCGGCCAATGACATTACATTTTCTACAGAAACTACATATCTTCCGACCACACAACAGACGAATCCATTATGAAAGAAATAATTCACAAAAACGTCCTCCCCACCAACCCTGACAATAAAATAAAACTCATTATTTACTACAAATCTCCTAAGACCTCCAACCTTGTCCTCCGTAACCGCCCCATTTCCACCAACCAACCGAAAGACGATCATGTGATATACCAGCATATTTGCACCTCTGGGGACTGTGGACCCCTATCCTATGTTGGAATGACACAGACTCGCCTTTCCCGTCGACTAACCCTCCACCTTCAATCTGGCGCTATAAAAGATCACTATCAAGCCCCCCACCATCTTGCCCTAACTCGCGCCGACCTAGACAAACAAACTACCATACTCGACAAAGAATCAGACCCCAGAAGACTAGCTATTTTAGAAGCTCTATATATCCAAACGCTCAACCCCAGCATCAACAACCAAACACAAGACCTTCAAATTCTTCCTTCAGGCAAGCGCTACAGGCATACTGCCCTCGTTCCTCTCGCCCTGTGCCCCCCTCCCGTACCTTTCCGCGATCAGCACACTACTGACAACACCAACCAATCACAGCCACCCACAGCCAACAACCAACCACCGATAAGATTTAGTGCCCGTCTCGCGAATAGACTGCCTTCCACCAATGAACAGCCACCCCACACCCAGTAGCTCCGCCCACCTACCTATTCTTGATCCTCGAATTTTGTATAAATATGTTGCTTTGTCCTTATTCTAATCATTACCTGCCCATTCCCTGAAGATGCAAGATGTTTACTTGTGAAACGTTGGATCCACCATGAATTTTGCTAACCTGTTGTACCTCATCTCTGAACCCCAGAGGAAAATTGTTAGAAATATTGAAAACTGTAACAATAAAATACTAAATGCTGAAACTGCTATTGCCTTTAACCTCGTCTGTTTAAAAGAGAATATATATATATATATATATATATATATATATATATATATATATAGAGAGAGAGAGAGAGAGAGAGAGAGAGAGAGAGAGAGAGAAATAAGGATAATGTTGATAGGTAGATAATATATAGATATATGGATAGACAAATATTATTCTGATAAAATGACACATACACACACAATCACACACACGCACACACACATAAACTCTTCCCTCTCTGTCTCTCCTCTAACGTCTTCCCTTCTTGCTAGAAGTTTGCTCTCATTCAACCTGTCCCAAAAAAGGTAACCGCCCTCATACCTTCCAACTATCATCCAATTGTTTTTAAACTATTCTTACTTCAAAAATTCTTAAGCATCTCTCTTCCCATAATCTATTCTCCGATCGCCAGTAGCCTATGGTTTCCTTATGGGTCGCTCTGCTGGTGACTTTCTTTCATATCTTACTAACTTTTGGTCATCCTCCTTTCGGGACTTCGGTGAGACCTTTTCTATTGCGCTAGACATATCGAAGGCCTTTAATAGAGTATGACACAAATATCTTACTTCTAAACCACCCTCCTTCGGTTTCTATCCCTCTATCTGTGCCTTTATCTCTAATTTCCATTCTGGCCGTTCCACAGCTGCGGTTGTGGATGACCATCGTTCACTTTCTCAACCTATTAACTCCGGTGTTCCTCAGTGTTCTGTCTTATCTCAAAGTTTCTTTCTAATATTCATTAATGATCTTCTCAACTGTTCCTCCAGTCCTATCCACTCATATGCTGATGACTCTACCTTACACTATTCAACTAGTTTTTTTCAGAATCCCCCAGGAAGCAATCACTCAAAAATTCACATGATGATGCCATAGCACACTTATCTTCTGATCTATCAACCATTTCCATTTGAGGCAGAGAAAATCTTGTTGCTTTTATTGCTTCCAAAACCCAATTTCTCCATTTACCTACCCATCATGAATTTCCACAGGTTAATCCCTTATACTTCAATTATAATAATAATAATAATAATAATAATAATCGTCTGGTTACTTATATTGCGCCCGTATCTCCTCCTTCGAGGATTCTCAAGCACTTGACACTTCATTAATCAACCAGAGACCATTACCCATGCCCCTTGCTCATGGGGAGACGGTAACCGCCGGCTATATCTCAGAAAAACTTGTCAATCTGAGTGGGGATTGAACGTGAGACCTGCATGATGTGAAGCAGGCACGCTATCAACTGAGCCAGCCGGACGGCTGAGGGAGACACTTTGAGGGAGACACTTGTAGCAAGCAGCTTTGTCTGTTGTCTCCTTCATGCACATACAAATTAAAACAAATAATAAAAGCATCTATCTAGCTATAATGATATTCCTTACTCCCCATGAGGGTAGCCTTGAATTAAACGCCTCCAAGATGCGCTGGCCTCTGTCAGAAGGCAAACCTCTCTCCAAGCCAGACCATAGATTGACTGATCCGGTCCCCTCTCGTTAACCTATTCAGTACCGGTGACGTCTTTTGCATTATATTCTAGCAAATATTGAATGACTGTATTCAGCTTTGGAAGGACCTCAATCAATTACAAGGCTTTAGACTATCTTAATTCAACCTGTTAGCTACCATTGATCCTTCTTAAGCTGAATAAAATCGTCTAATAGTTGCTAGAGTATGATGAAAAGATCGTAGCCGGTACTGAATGGGTTAACCGAGAGTCTGTCCGACTCAGTGTGTTTGTGTTTACGTTTTTAGCACGTTCAGTATGGGTGATGTCTTAAACACTATATTTCTGTTGTATTTAGATGTGTTTTTTGTTTTTTTGTAGCTTAAAAGAGTTTTGCGGAATACAAAATGCTAATTGAGATTGTATATGCCCCTTTAATGTAAAAGGGGCATATAACCATTGTATGATACCGAAACCTTAAAAAAAAAAAAAAAAAAACACACACACAGGGGTTTTCAGGGGTCCATCACAAAACCTCGTGTGATTATATATGTTATCTGTTATAGAGTTTTCCACCTGCAAGTGGCACCGATTAGCATGTCGCCCATCGGTAATTTATTTTTGGGTTTATTCCCCTAGATGGGTTGCCCACCAAGGCTAACGAGTCCCTATATGTCAAGTATTCGTATTGTTCCACCAAAGTCGATTCAACCCTATTAAATACGCACACAAATAAATGAATATATAATTCTCAGTTTGAAATTAAGTGATATCCATTTAGCTCATGCATATTTTCAGATGCCGATAATTAAGTACTGGCGAACCGATATACCATAAAGAAATACGCCTTCCTGTGCCGACCGAGAAAGAATATGTGTGTATATAACTATGAGCAGAGACAAAGAATATGTGTGTATATAACTATGAGCAGAGACAAAGAATATGTGTGTATATAACTATGAGCAGAGACAAAGAAAAAGAGTGAGATATAAAAGTTGTGAGATATGACAAAGGAGAGGAAGCCACGGAGAAGAAAGGAGGATAGTTCTGAAAGGGAGAAAGAGGTTGGGGGTAAAGACGGAGATGGAGAATAGTAGTGAGCGAGGTAAGGGTTATAGAGTGAAGTTTGGTTTTCTGGACATCCTTCTCCCTCACGTTTAGCCTCAATAGTTTTCAGATTTGAATACGTCCGACCCATTAGTTTGGACATTTTAAGACCTTTCGCCCAATTTGTTTGTGAATATTAAAACCTGTCATGCCATTGAGGTGTCTATGTTTTCCTGGCGAGCGATAGCGTGCCTGTAAATTAGAAAGAACTGGCATTCGGCCGGGACATTTTTCTACCCAAAAATATGCAAATTGATCTCGAAGGGTAGTCTTGGAAGTATTTGTTTAAGCTTGATGGAGGTCTTGGGAGGATATAACAATAAATAAATAAATAAATACATATATTAGTAAATAAATGAACTAATAAATACAAAACTCCCCTTAATCAGTCATCCCCCTTCAGCAGCACAAGCCCCAACAATGTGAGGAACGTTGTTGTTGCTGAAGGGTTGTGTACAGTCGCCCAACATTCCACCTGGGCTAGGGCGTCTTCGGTTTATGTTATTATAGACTCTAGAGTAATATTATAGAGTAATGGTGAAGGATATAATTATACAGACTTGACCTTTTCGCTAGTTAGTTATTATTTTTTCTTTTGCGTTCTTATTTTCATCCTGGGCTTACGAGGGACGTGTATATTTGTTGGTCTATTTTGTTTTCATATATATCATATTTCTTTAGTTTCCTCCCTAGACCTCCATTACATTTAATAGAACATCCGTAAGATCGCCCTTCCAGATTTATTTGTACATTTTTCGGTAGAAAAATTTCCCGGCTCTGAAAAAATCGACACCTAAATGACATATAGAGTCTTAATACTGACAAAGAAATGGGGCAAAAGGTCTCATAAACGACAAACTGTTGGGCCGAACATTTTAAATCTGACAACTAATGGGGCTAAACATGAGGAAGAAAGGGGTCCAGAATAAACAACTACCTCCCCTTAAATATCATAAATAAAAGAAGCTCTGGGCCAGTTGTAATGTTGGCCAAATGTACCTGTATGTGTACGTTAAATTGTGCATGTATGCCTGTATAATTGTGCATGTGTGTCTGTATAATTGTGCATGTGTGCCTGTATAATTGTGCATGTGTGCCTGTATAATTGTGCATGTGTGTCTGTATAACTGTGCATGTGTGCCTGTATAATTGTGCATGTGTGTCTGTAAAATTGTGCATGTGTGCCTGTATAATTGTGCATGTGTGTCTGTATAATTGTGCATGTGTGTCTGTATAACTGTGCATATGTGCCTGTATAATTGTGCATGTGTGCCTATATAATTGTGCATGTGTGCCTGTATAATTGTGCATGTATGCCTGTATATCTGTGCATGTGTGCCTGTAAAATTGTGCATGTATGCCTGTATATCTATGCATGTGTGCCTGTATAATTGTGCATGTATGCCTGTATATCTGTGCATGTGTGCCTGTATAAGTGTGCATGTATGCCTGTATATCTGTGCATGTGTGCCTGTATAATTGTGCATGTATGCCTGTATATCTGTGCATGTGTGCCTGTATAATTGTGTATGTATGCCTCTATAACTGTGCATGTATGTCTGTATAATTGTGCATGTGTGTCTGTATAATTGTGCATGTGCGCCGTATAATTGTGCATGTATGCCTGTATATCTGTGCATGTGTGCCTGTATAAGTGTGCATGTGTGTCTGTATAATTGTGCATGTGTGCCATATAATTGTGCATGTATGCCCGTATAATTTTGCATGTGCACTTAGTGAGAGGTCTCTTGCGTGTGAAAGGTAAGCAATAAATTATTCAACAGTCTTTCCCACAAATAATTGTCTGCATATAGCCAGAAATCGATTCGACCACACCTAACCTGACCTTATTTAACCCTTTCTGTACCATGACGCTTATTTATCTTTGATTTTGGCTAAGATTCGATGATTTTATGCAGTTTAAGAAGGACCTATGTTACTAAGAGGGTTGATTGATATCGTATATACCTATTTGAGTTGTATAGGTAGATTACAAACAAAAGACAATCGTGTAATGGTAACCAGAATATGGTGGTGAAGGGGTTGATCTTATCCTAAGCTCTTACTGTATCGCACACTAAATATTTAATGGTCGACAAAAGCTGGATCAATCATAATCCCAGATAATAATAAACCAAAATAGACCAATAACCCCCAAGACTAGGCTTTAGTATGTCCCGTCAGAAAATGTTCAACCATTCCCACATACAGTGATAGATCTGGAAAACGGGAAGGCTGGAGCAATTAAAAAATATGTAAATAAACAAATGAGAATAGTAAGGCGTTAACACTATCTGATGCGACGTTCTGAGTGTTATTACGATTTTGTATAATTTATGTCGAGGGTTTTTACTGATTCTGCCATTTTCTAGAAATGTCATTTTAGTTTGCCTCCTAGACTAAAGAAAACAAATAACAATAACAATGCATTCCTACCCTCTAAGTTAAAAAAAAAAAAAAAAAAAAGGACCTTCAACCTAAAAAAGTACCTTCTTTCCATAGAATATGGAATTTGGAATTTGTCCGGAACGGCCAAAGGACTAAATTTGTTGCCCCAGTTCCCTACTGAACAATGACGTTCTTTTCTAATAGTATTCTGTCTAGCATTGGACGATTTTGTTGGACTTTGGTAAAATCTCTATGAATCCAAGAGGTATTGCTTATCCTGATTAATCGCTTAGAATCTCACAAATTCTCTCTAATGTGAATTTGTTTAAAGTATTGTATTCATCGAGAGGAGCGGAATGCTATTGGGATGGTACAGTATGCCTCTTTCTGGGAGGGGATACCCATACAAAATATGACAACTTATGAGAAGCATATTGACAAAAGCTCTATTTATTGTAGATAGTAATATTTTGGACATGTTGTAAGACCATCGTAAATAAAACATACACAAGTAGCTAGCAGACTGCCGTGGGATAAACTTGTGACAGTGAGCATTCAGGGGACATGGTTGTTTTGTCTGGTCCCCCTTGTCCCTCATGTTTATCCCCATTACTTTTAAGATTTTAAGACGTTCGGCCTAATAGTTTGGTGATTTGAAGACCTATCACCCCAGTTCTTCGTCATTATTTAGACCTTTCATTCCATTTAATTGTCGATTTCTTCCTGGCAGGAGATAGCGAGCTTGAAATTTAAGAGGAACCGGCCTTGGGCCGGGACATAGTTCTACCGAAACATAGACACATTTATCTCGAAGGGGGATCTTTGAGATGTTTTTTTAAGCTTGTCAGAGGTCTATAGAGGAAATTAAAATAATAATAAGTAAATAAATATATCGACCAGTAAATAAACACTCCCCCCCCCCCTTAATGTAAGCTAAATACTGGCTCACCCTCTCTGACTCTGGGGAATGTTTCATAGTATTATATTAGCGTGTCAGAATTGTTCAGCGCAATATGTATCACTTATCACTACCGGCGAATTTATATTCAACAATGGGCTCTTCAAATGTATCTCAGATTGAATAAAATATTCTGATGCTTTACCTAATGCAATATATACACTCGACAACGTAAATCCGGGCCCAGTATGAACTCTCGAACTGCAAAATAAACCTCCGCAATGTAAATATTAACTAAACAAAATAATGCAAAGATTCGATTCACTTTGCGATAGCCTCGAAACTTAGGCCCAGATTTATGTCGTTGAGTGTACACTTCGAGGATTAATTTAATCCTTAGGGTCAAGTTACACCAAACCCGGAATCAGGCATATTCTGACGCGCATGTGTGCGATAGGTTACATCAGACAAAAATCGACATGGAATAACTCCTTGCATTACCTCACATTTTGGGTCAGCCGTTCAAACTGCCACACCAGATTATGTTTGATATAGTCTGGTGTGGCAGTGTGAAAGGCTCACTCCTCATGTGAAGCTTTTCCAAGTCGTCTTTCTCTGATGTAACTGATCGAACAAATTTGCACATAATTTCGTACATTTTAGCTACATATCATACACACAAAGAAATGCTAGTACGTAGAACACGAATTACCGCCACTATTCATAATCACCTGAGAGACCACTTATCTTTCTTCACATATATTCATACACCATAATTATTTAAGTTTCATGCATGCATTTTTTTTTTTTTAAATATGTATATCAGTTAAGCATTCTGAGGAGTAAAAAGGGGTCATAATCTGTGCCCTAGAATGTGCAGATGGGACAATTTGCAAATACTGCATCTCATTCCATGGACTCCTTTTACACTCCTACATACAGTACTATTACAATAGTATTTATATGTATATATGACATGGTTTGATTTACTATAGACTAGGTTAACTTAGGTACACTGATATCGGTGTTAACATCAGTACGACCCTCTTTGGTACGACTTGCATTAAATCGGTATAATAACAAATATTGTGATCTGGAGAGACAACCGCCAGTATTCAGTGTTTGACCAGACTGTGTTGGAAGCACTGATGGCCGTTAAGTGTTTATTAACCCCTTCTGTATACCAAACCCATTTGTTATTTAATTCTAGCTATACTTAAACGATTGTGAAGCTTACGAAGGACCTGTGTTATTAAGAAGGATTGTTGAGATCGTAGTTACTCTTTGAGTCCAAGAGGTAGATTAAATGGTAAAGAAAATCGTCTGTTGGTAACCATCAGACTATGATAACCATGATGTCCTGTTGCTTAAGAGATTAAAAGCCGCCACACAACGGGAAGATGACCAAGTTACTTAACGATGGTATGTCTCGAAACTTGACAGTATTTCGAAAACCCCACCTAGGTCATAATAATAAGAGCAGTGACCGTACGAAACTCCAAGAATACCCAAGCTGTAGTTACGGGAACGGCAGAATTGGGCGTCAAAATGAAACCTTTGGTAAGTGATGTTCAATTAGACACGCTCATTTAATGGATTATTTTCAGCCCAAGCTTTCAGAATACACTTCTTTATCAATATGATACACACAGAAGCAGTGGAGAAAAAAACGGAAATTGTTTATATTTACAGAGATTTTGTCCAGTGTTGTTCTATTTATTTCTTGTTACTTTACATCAAGATAGTGTTTGCCATTAATTACAAATTTCTGAAAACCCAGTTTTCCCCATTATCCAACGATCTTAAGATGCGCCGTCCGGTAGTGAGGAGGGCTATGAATATCAAAGAAAATGAGGGGCTAAATGGGTAAAATGCCGAAATATAGCGCATTTTAGCAGAACTTGAGTTTTAAGGTTTTTGAAGGATATATAACCCAACATTTTGAACACCCGAGCCAAGTTTTGTCAAAAGTTGGCTCTAATTTTGCGATCTTTAGAAGTCGAAAAAGACAGTAACCTAATTTCGAAATTTGCTTCGAGTTCTCTCATATTGCTAACCCATAAAATCCGATCTTTTTGAAAACCCGAGACAAGTTTTGGTAAAAGTGGGCTCGGATTTTCCATGTTTTCAAAATCGAAAAACACAGTAACCTACTATGGGTTTCAGAGGCCGTGTGAATGAAAATGAAATTTTGAATTTATAGTATTAGTTACATGCTATGTAGATGTTAAATTGTAAAGGTGCACTAAGACTGGACATTTAGACGAAAAACGTAGTTAGGGTATATTTATGACATCTCTGTGAACTTCCTCATAATGACGACAATTTCACAATGATCTGGCCTTTACAGTAGCATTCTATTGAACTGTCATGTTTACAGTCTCTGGATAACGTTGAATTGATTATTCATAGCGTTTTAGTATAAAGCAGGGTTTATTACACTCCCATTTTCTTTTGCGATCGTGCTGCCATCTCTCGTGCACGCGGATTACTATTTTCAGATTTGTGACGTCTCTCTTTCGCTTCTATCTATCTCTAATCTATGGGTTTATTGGTGGTGACGCTGCCTACACAAACCTACATGTGGGCCCGGCCTGTCAGTCGCTCACAGTTTACCGCTGGTGGGTGCTCCTGGAAGTGTGGTGGGAGGGCTTGTGGCTTTGGCTCCGCTGCATGTCTGCCTGCCGAGATCGGAACCTCTCCGGGTGGTCGGGGGCCGGGGGAGTGCTGGAGGGACCTTGGTGACCCTGGTCTCTGGGTCTTCTCCTGGGTGACTTGGATGTGTGTGAGTTTGTGCTTTTTGTCTGTGTTTATTTGTTGTTTTGTGTTGTTTTTGTGTTTTCCCTGTTCTTGCTCTGTCTTGAGTCGGCTACCCCCAAAATGGGGATTGGGCCTGAGCATATAGATAGATAGATAGATAGGGTGCTCTGTGTACTCTACATTATTATGTCTAGCCCTCCGTCCACGTGCACCAAAGAACCTTCAAACATTCACTGGTCTAGACAAGATACCCTACAGTGATTAGCTTGTACCGCCAACATACATGTCTATGGAACGTCAAAAGTGACACATACGAAGATAGAGATAAACATGCAGCAGCACTAGTGGCAATTGCAGAGGAAATACGGAAGAATTGTGCTACCATTACCACAAGGGACATAAAGCAGAAACTAGAAACTACGAAATCAACATAGACGTGAAATGCCATTTGTAAATTAATCCCAGAAGTCCGGAGCTGGGACGGAAGAGACTTACAGGACCAAATTAAAATTAAATATAATTCTTCAATTATAGCGACACAATTAGAGCATCTGTGTCAACCATGGATACTCTGGTACCACGGACACTACTGACGATATAGCTGTGGATGGACAATCTGATCAGGAGGTACGTACTGTACGTACGTAAGCTTTCTCTCTCTCTCTCTCTCTCTCTCTCTCTCTCTCTCTCTCTCTCAAGAAGGGGCATTAGCTCTGGAGGCACACAGGAATGATGATGATAAATCCACAGGAATATGTGTGAAAAGAATTTATGACTAGTGAGATACTCTACTAAATCACTATTGCATGTTTCACCTTCTATCCCAAACGAAACTTTTGAGGGAGGCAAAAGGCATAACTGCCTATAGCGAGTGCTTCCCCCATAGTTGAAAGAGTGACAGGGCCAAAAATGCCTGGACACACGGAGTTTGAAGCAATTTAAGTCATAGGAAGAGGGAAAGACTGATTCTGGGAGAGAGTTCCAGAGCTCAGCTGTTGAGTAGAAGAAAGTTTGAGAGTAACGTTTCACTCTTGGGTTGGAGAGTTGCACAGAGTAGGGGTGGGATTGAGTTGCAAGACGGGTACCACGTGCCCTACGTAAAGGAGGTGGTATGCACTGGGATAGCTATGAGGAACACTGATTATTATAGTAGCGATAGAATAGCGAGAGAGATGCAACATTGCGGCGGAGAGAGAGAGATTGCAGAGAGTTGGTGAGTGGACGGGAGTTAATGATACGAAAGGCCTTCCTTTCAACTTTGTCTAGGAGAGCGGTGTGAGAGGAACTTCCCCACACATGTGAACAATACTCAATACAAGGGTGCACTATGCCCCTGTACAGAGCAAGAAGCTGTGCAGGGGAAAAGAACCCCCTAAGGCGGTTGAGCACACCCAGCTTCTGGGAGGCTGCCTTAGCAAGACTGGTAATATGGTCCTTCCAAATGAGAGCAGAAGAAAAAGAGACACCAAGAATATTGAGAGAAGATGAAGGGCTGATTTTTGTATTGTTGAAGAATAAGGGATAGTCCGCTGGGAGATCCTGACGGGTAGATAGATGGAGAAATTGGGTTTTGGAAGGATTAAAGTTAACAAGGTTTTCTCTGCCCCAATTGGAAATAGTATTTAGATCAGAAATTAAGATGTCTATGGCTTCATTACGTTTGTCATTGAGAGATTGCTGGCTGGGGCGTTCTGAAAAACTAATGGAGTAGTGTAAGGTTGAGTCGTCTGCGTATGAATGGATGGGAATTAAGGTACAGTTAAGGAGATCATTTATAAAAATTAGAAAGAGAATAGGAGATAGGACAGAGCCCTGAGGAACACCAGAGTTTATAGGGTGAGGAAGTGAACAATGGCCTTCCACAACCGCGGCTATGGAACAGCCGGAAAGGAAATTAGAGACAAAGGCACAGATGGAGGGATAGAAACCGAAGGAGGGTAGTTTAGAAATTAAAGATTTATGCCAGACTCTATCGAAGGCTTTCGATATGTCTAGTGCAATAGAAAAAGTCTCACCGAAGTCCCGAAAGGAGGATGACCAAGAGTTAGTAAGATATGAAAGAAGATCACCAGTAGAGCGACCCTTAAGGAAGCCATACTGGCGATCTGAGAGCAGATTATGAGAAGAGAAATGCTTATGAAATTTGGAAGCAAGAATAGTTTCAAAAACTTTAGAAAGACAAGAGATAAGAGCAATTGGACGATAGTTGGAGGGTTGAGAGCGGTCACCCTTCTTTGGGACAGGTTGAATGTGAGCAAACTTCCAGCATGAAAGGAAGACGTTAGAGGATAGACAGAGACGAAAGAGTTTGCCTAGGCAGGGAGTCAGCACGGAAGCACAGTTTTTGAGAACAACAGGAGCAACACCGTCCGGACCGTACGCCTTATTAGTGTTAAGCCCAGAGAGGGTAGAAAGTACATCTTTAGAAGAGATTAGGATATTTAGGCATAAGTAAGAGAGAGGAGGGCGGAGAGGGAGGAATAGCACCGGAATCATCCCAGGTGGAGTTTCTAGCAAAAGTTTGAGTGAAGAGTTTAGCTTTGTCAGAGGAAGAAGTGATGGTTATGCCATCAGAGTGGGAAAGGGGAGGGAAAGACGAGGAAGAGAACTTGTTGGAGAGATTTTTGGCTAGATGCCAGAAAGCTTGGGAAGAGCTAGAGTTGGATAGTTCAGTGCATTTATTATTGATGAAAGAGTGTTTGGCAAGTCGAAGAACAGATTTGGCTTGACTCCGGGCATAAACATATGAAGAATGAGAGTCTTGAGTTTTAAGGCATCGGTACCGTTTGAATGCTTCCTCCTTATTGCGGACAGCAGTAGAACAGGCGTGAGTAAACCAAGATTTTTTAGCATTAGTCTGAGAGGAAGAGAATGGAATGTATGCTTCCATGCCCGATAGGATTACCTCGGTAATGCGTTCAGCACTCTCCGAGGGTCCTCGGCCATGGAAGCAGAAATCATTCCATGGGAAATCAAAGAAGTACTGCCGAAGAGCCTCCCAGTCGGCAGCGCCAAAGTGCCACAAGCGCAGCCGGCTAGGAGGATCGGGTGGCTGTACTGGAGAGATAGGACAGGTGACAGAGATAAGTTTATGGTCGGAGGAGCCCAAAGGAGAGAAAAGATCGACAGTATAAGAAGAAGGGTTAGAAGTTAGAAACCGGTCAAGAATGTTGGGCCGATCTCCGATGCGATCCGGGATACGGGTGGGTTGCTGAACTAACTGCTCTAGGTCATTTAGGATAGAAAAGACGTAGGCTTGTTCACCAGGTGGATCAGTAGTGTGAGAGGAGAGCCATTGGCGGTGGTGAACGTTGAAATCTCCTAAGATGGAGATTTCTGAGAAAGGAGAAATGGATAGAATGTGTTCCACTGTAGAGTTTAGATAGTCAAAGAATTTGGGAAAGATGGTAGAGTTAGGGGAAAGATAGACAGCACAGAAATATTTAGTAAGAGAATGACAGGAAAGTTTGAGCCATAAAGTTGAAAAGTCAGTGGAGTCGAATTCGGGAACACGAGAGCAAGTGAGTTTGTTGTGCACATATGCACAACATCCGCCTTTGGCTTTGAAACTAGGATAGAGAAAGTAGGAGGATACAGAGAAGGGGTTGCTGGATGTTGCTACAGACACCTGAGTTTCGGTGAGGAAGAGAAGATCAGGTTTGTAGGAGGAGAGATGGTGCTCAACAGAGTGAAAGTTAGAGGAAAGTCCGCGAATGTTGCAGAAATTAATAGAAAGAGTAACAGGCCGAAGTCCAGGTAATTGTGTGGGGTCGTCAGGGCATGGTCGGTCGGGTGTGGGGCATTTATGGTCCCCCCCCCCCCCCCCCCCGCCTCCCCTGGGGACTCCGAGGCTGGCCTAGAATTCATCATTTTTGTTTTTTTTAATTTTGGTGTGGAGGAATGAAGTGTGGTGTGCATGTTTAGTGTAGTGAAGTGGATAGGAGGAGGAGGAATAAGGGGTATAGATAATGATAACGAGGCAGATGATGGTGAAGATGATATTCATGTGACGTAGTACGGTGTGTGAGCAACACAATCTATGTAAAGACCCCGTAAATAGGGTTTATTTAACATTTCTGTGCACACGTATATCTACAAGTTTAAGTATAACTCCATTTTAATGTCACGGATGTTTTCTCCATATTTGACGACAGATATGGAATATATAAACTCTAAGCATCATATTAAAATTAGTTTCAACCCTCGGCAAAACCTATTAAAAAAACGGTAACATGTCTACCAATATTGTCTGCCTACCATAAAACGGTTGTCAATACTCTTATAGACGGCGCGGCTTTCAGCGACGCCATTTTGTCGTCTACCGTTAGCAGTTTTACCCAACCAGCTGGGGTGTGGGGGCGGTAGCCCCCACCCATAATACTAGGATAGGTTAGGTAAGGTTGTTAGGTTTAGGCTAATGTCTCCTCAAAGTTGACTCTAGTTTTATAACATAGGTTATTTCCTACTCCAACCCGTGAAATCCGTGAAATCCGAGCCAGCTTTCGTCAACAGTTGGCTCGGGTTTTATGGGTCCCGAAAATGCATAAACCCGAGCCAACTTCTGTTTACAAATGCAATATATTAACTTTATATGCTTTTTACCCCCCAATTTCCCTATTCTTCATAGGCCTTCCCACTATCGGAGGCAGTGTTTTTAGATTCTTGGATAATGGGAAAATACTAATTTCCATGAAATAATTTTATAGAAAGCTTATAAACTATAAAAAAAAACAAAAAAACAAAAACAAAAAAAACATGAAAATAGCTGTGGTGTGTCTCGTAAATATTGACCGTTAGGTTAATGACAAAACAAAAAAGGAAACGTGGGGATTGGGCCTGAGTATATAGATAGCTAGATATATAGGTTAATGACAAGGGATCAAGTGGTAGGTATGGAATACAGTAAGTAGGCCTACTATGATCATATATTACCTGGTAGATAAGGGTTCGTGTTGTATTCCACGTACTAGGTACTACGGACACGGACACGTAGGTGTTAGGTGAGTGTTATTTTGTTATCCAATCAAGTAGGTCTACTGTATTTTTATTTTTTTCTATATTCCAACTATTCCCTCTCGGGCATAGGCTAATAGCCTTTACACTCTACGGCTGAACACGGTGAGACCCGTGAGGTCTTGTTCCAGTCTAGGGAGTGAAAAATGCGGAGCACCATGGCTCTAAGCAATCCCATCTCTGAAGCCGCCTCGCCTTTGCGCCTCACAGTCTCATCCCCCAAACTCGGACCCTCACTCTCAGAACGCCACCTATTGAGCAATTAACTCACTAGGCATTTCCCCCTGTAGCATATTTTTGAATATGGAATATTCATACAATGCTATTTTAATCAGGGAACAATGAGGGTATTTATTTGGCATTTCGGTGTGCTGTGGTAATGCACTGATTCCTAGGTACAGCACAAATTCCATCCCAATAATATCTTCCCATTGACATATTGTGATTCGAACTCGGGTCCATTGGATTACCAGTCCAGTGGCAAGACCAATCCGCCACACATCCCCTTACTGTAGGTTACTGGGTATTTATGATTTCCTAAACCGCTACGTTTTCAAAAAATCATGTTTTATGGGTTTGCAATTTGGGAAAACCTGATTCAATTTTCCAAATTACGTTACTCTCTTTTTTCCACTCTTCAAACTCGCAACATCCCTGCCAACTTTGCCAAAACTTGTGTCGGGTTTTTGGAAGATCAGGTTTTATGGGTTTCTAAATCAAGACAACCCGACCCAAATATCGAAATAACCTCAGTCTTTTTCGGTCAATATTTACGAGTCGCACCACAGCTGGGATCTCATTTCTAATGGTAGTTTTGGGTTCCTATCATTTTATGCTTCATTGCTATATAATTTTTATCCACCGGAAAATATTTGTTTTCTTGGCTTTATTTTTTTGTTTAGCTTTAACCTAACCAAAAAACCTAACCTAACCTAATCTAATAGCTCCCAAATAAATTTAGGTTAGGTTAGGTTTTTTGGTTAAGTTAATGCACAAAAAATAAAAATAAATAAATAAAGCCAAGAAAAAGAAATATTTTCCGGTGGATAAATATTATATAGCAATGAAGCATAAAATGATAGGAACCCAAAACTACCATTAGAAATGAGATCCCAGCTGTGGTGCGGCTCGTAAATATTGACCTCTTTTTCAACTATAACAAATTTCAAAATCCGAGCCATCTTTCACCAAAACTTGACTCAGGTTTTCGATTTCTTGCGATGTATGCCTTTCCAAAACCTTAAAACCCGAGCCAAGTTTTGCTAACATACGCTATTATCGCCGTTTTACGCATTTAACCCGTTATTTTCCCTGCCCTTCATAGCCCCCTTCCCCACTATCGGGCGGCGTGTCTTAAGATCGTTGGATAATGGGGAAATCGGGTTTTCCAAGGCTTGTAATTAAATACAAACACTATATATTAAGGAAAACTAACAGATTCCCACCCCCCCAAAAAAAAAAAAATCCATAGGAAATATTCGTGACATTAAAAGGAAGTTTTTCACAAGTTTATAATAATATTGTTATATAGTACACACTACATGTCCTACATAATTGCAGAACCATCCTACACATTTAAATCTCAGCTTTGATGCACATGGTTATACAGCACTCAGGCCTAGCCGGCCGCTAACTGACTACAACTGCCCAACCGCTTACTCGGCTGTGTGGAAAAACAACACAGGCATATCCGATAGACTTCGCCCAGTGAGGGCAGAGCCCGCCGAGCACTGCCCGATAGTGTGGACACGCCTTTAGTCACTGCAGTATTATGTCTTTACCGCCGCCAATTGAAAAATAAATCATTCGACATTGTTGGTTAAATAAAAGTGGAAGAAATATAGGCGGCCATCTCGGATCAGTGGAGAACTATTTTGTTTTAATTTTTCCACCATATTTTTAATATTTTGTCATCCTCTATATCAATACTAAGACCAGCGGGGTTCTGGTTAGGTTGTTGTTGTTGTTAATCCCCAGGCCGTCTGGCCGAGCAGCCCCAAGGTCACTAGCAAGGCCATGGCCATAACCGAGCGGCCCCACAGAATCCTCTCAGCTATACCACTAAAGAAAGCCCAGGTGACTGAAGCCGCTCCCAGTCGAGGGGTTAAAGAGAGTGCGGAAACGCCTGGGACACCGAAGCCACTCCCGGGGCCCTGTGCCCCTTAACAGTTATGAAGAGAAAGTTGAGGAAAGATGATGAAATCTGTCTCAATCCTTCATCTTCTTTCAATATTCTTGGTGTCACTTTTTCTTCTGCTCTCACTTGGAAGGACCATATTACCAGTCTTGCTAAGGCAGCCTCCCAGAAGCTTGGAGTGCTCAACCGCCTCAAGGGGTTCTATACCCCTGCACAGCTTCTTGCTCTATACAGGGGCTCAGTGCATCCTTGTATTGAGCATTGTTCACATGTGTGGGGAGGATCCTCTCACACCGCACTCATAGACAAAGTAAAAAGGAAAGCCTTTCGTATCATTAACTCCCGCCTACTCACCAACTCTCTGCATTCTCTCTCTCTGTGCCGCAATGTTGCATCTCTCTAGCTATTCTATGGCTACTATAATAATCAATGTTCCTCAGAGCTTTCCCAGTGTATACCGCCGCCTCTATGTACGGTCTTGCAACACAATCCCACCCCCACTCTGTGCAACTTTCCAACCCAAGAGTGAAACTTTATTTTTCAGTCTTTCTTCTATTCAACTGCTGAGCTCTGGAACTCTCTCCCAGAATCAGTTTTTCCCTCTTCCTATGACTTAAATTTCTTCAAACTCAGTGTGTCCAGACATTTTGGTTTGAACGTCCCTTGATTTTGGCCCTGTCACTCTTTCAACTCTGGGGGAGGCACTCGATACAGGCAGTTCTGCCTTTTGTTTCCCTCACTCACATAAACAAAAACAAAATTTTCTCTGAAATTCCCGCACCACAGTGTTTTAAGATCAATGGATAATTGGGAAAAGAAATTTAAGGTAGTTTTTAAAAATTTAAAATTATTGATGAAAACTAGCTAAAACATAAATATATTTTCATAAAAAAACTTGGCCAGTATCCTTGATAATTACAGTAGATGCTGAATGCAATAAGTCATGGGGAGCGAGGGGGGCAAAGCCCCTCCTCTACCCATTCTGTATCCCACAGTAAATTGTTTTTTTGTTTTTTGTTTTTTACTCTGAAAAACAAAAAACATGTACATCTGAGTGATTTAAGATCGTTGGACAATGGCAAAAACTAATTTTCCGAGGATTCTAAATAATCAAAACCACTGTATATTGATGAAAACTACCTTAAAACAAAAAAAATCTGGGTTCACATGCACTCTGCTTCGCTTCTTATTTGACTGTTCTTTGGGTTGAAGGGGAGCGAATCACCCCCCCCCCCCTCCCCCAGGACTTATTGTCATCATCATTTAATTATAATTGTATGGCCATAGGATAATTAAAAAACAATAGTCAGATCCAACGCAGTTGCGTGCGAATAATGGCACGATAGTCACCTTTATTATTATCCATGTTATTTATCTATATGATATATACAAATGCTGTGGAATGACATTATTTAATATTAATTAAAATAAACTACCGCGGCGATATTCACACGTTCTACGCGTCGAATTTTAAATTTTTTATTGTTTTTTTTCTGAAATTATTCCATGCCCAACAGTTATTTGCCCCTGCTGGCATTATATGGTGATGATAATAAGTCTTCGGGGGATGGCCGACAACCCCCAAAACTGTCAGGAAGAAGCGAATTCAGAGATCGTGCGAACCGCGACGGTAGGCTCCTTGAATGACACCAATACATGCATTAAGAGTGTAAACACGCTGCCAGTGTCTTAGATTAAGGCATGGAGGGTGGGGGGGGGGGGAGAGTGAGTTTGATCCTTAACTCATAAACTGCAAAGCCATGGTAGTTCAAACCCTCCCGCCAAGCGAAGATATTTGGTTCTATTCTGACGAAAATAGACATATGTAACATATATATAATTATTACTTATCCATATGTGCCAATTTTGCTATTAATATAAACATATGAACATTTAAGAGCAATAAAAGAAGTGTTAATAGCATTTGGGGGGTGAAAGACATATTATTGCGGCAAGGTCGTATCATGAGGCGAGGAGCAGGGGGGGCGTATATGTTCCCTCTACAAGCTCTCGATCGATACTGATAAGTCTGAGTAGAAGTTTCTGTGTTGCTAGGATCTCTAGCTGCCTCACTCTTGTTAAAGAGACTGGGAGGGGGATTTTCGCACCAAAAATTACCCAATAAAATGGGGAATAAGAGGACAAATATATGATAATTGAGGAGGGGTGAAAAGGGGGGTTGGGACACATATGTATGAGTGGTAGAAAATAATGGAGGGGAATTATCTCACCTAATCACAAATTGCTTTGTTTTGAGTGCCACTGGGGTGTTTTCTAAGTTTGTTTTTATGCCCTGGCTCTATTGAGGACGATCGCAGTGCACCAGAAAAAACTCTATCGAGGACGGTAGCCGTTTTTGGGTTAAACCTCTATCAAGCTTAAAAACACCCCAAAGACCCCCCCCCCCCCCCCCACCCACACCTCAAGATACATTTGTACATTCCTCGGTAGAAAAATATCCCGGCCGAAGGATGGTTTCTCCTAAAGTACAACCTCGCCAGGAGAAAATCGAAAATGGCACGAAGGGTATTAAAATTGACAAAGAAATGAAGCAAAATCTTAACATTTCTAAACTAATGGGGCGAATGTCTTAAGATTTACAAACGAATGGGGCTGATCAGCAGGTTACATGAAGACCGTCAAGGATGTACTTTGATTTATGCCTGGTTTTGAATAGTCTCTCGCTTGCCAGTCTGCAGCAGAGGGTTGTTCACTGGCAGCATGGTGTGTGGTTAGAGGGGGAAAATGAGGAAGGTATTAACAGGTTATGCTATTAACGTTAGGGTCAATATTGGGAAAATATTTACGAGACAACCACGAACGTGTTCTTGTTTTTCACGGTTGTAGGTAGTTTTCTTCAATATGTAGTGGTTTAAATTACTTAAAATCCTCGAGAAATACTTTTTTCCCCAATTATCAAACGATCTTGAAACACGTTGATATACTTTTTGCAGATGTAAACAAAAAAAAGAGGTTTTGCCTTAGGATACAGGATGGGTAGAGAGGACTTTGCCCAGTTTCCCCCCCCCCCCTCCCCCTGCCATTAAGGAGCCTAATTACAGATTTACTGCCGTCGTTAGGGATAGTTATAGGGAGTGTTTTTTGTTTTGTTTTACAGTGCTTTATATAGTACCCATGTAATGCATTTTTGATGGTTGAATGTTTGTTTATATATGACCTTAGCAACATCCTTATTCTACAATAGCCTTCAAATATTTAGAACAAAATCATGGTCGTCTCGTAAATAAGTACCCAATATTAAACTATTATATATTATTAGAGATCGGAAAAAGCTGCTGAAAAACTTGTATATCTATAAGTGTCCTGTAATGGAAAAATATGGAAGAAAACATACATACACACCCATAACAAAACAAGCAGATAACTTGTGAACTAGCAAAAGGATAAAGGGGTAGTAGCAGGACAAATCCGAGAATAGAAATTAAGAAAAGAGACTAACTGGAGAGAAAATATGCCCTGATGACGTAAGGGAGAGATTGAGTCGAGGGAGACGAAGGTGTTGGGGAGGGGGGGGGGGAAGTCGAGGGAGAGGGCGAGACTAGAGGAAGGGAAAGCAAGACAGATGGGGAGGGGGAAGAAGGAGGAGGTGAATGAAGATGGCAAGCATAGGAAAGGTATTAGGGGTATTTCAAGGGGAGGAATGGGAGGGGAGCAGAGACGCATGCAAGGCACTGTGAAGAGAGAGAGATAGAGGGCATGAGAGAAGGGAAGAGGAGCAAGGAAGAAGACAAAGTCAAAGAATAGCAAACGAGAGGAGAAGAGAGAAGGCCAAGAGTAGCAACAGAGGAGGGGGACGTGGCAGGGGGGGGGGGAGGAGGTAATGAGGAGAGGGGTGAATGAGGAGGAGAGGGGAGCATGAGGAGGAGAGGGGAGAATGAGGAGGAGAGGGGAGAATGAGGAGGAGAGGGGAGAATGAGGAGGAAAGGTGAGAATAAGGAGGAGGGGAGAGGAGGAGGAGGAGAAGGGACAATGAGGAGGAGAGGGGACAATGAGGAGAAGGAGGGAGAATGAAGAGTAGAGGGGAGAAGGAGGAGGGAATGAGAAGGAGGGGGTGGATTGGAGAGAATGAGAGGGGGGGGGGGTGAGAGAGAGAGAGAGAGAGGAGTCGTCTCAAAGGGTGTCAGGCTGAGGAAGTAAAAATCGCTGGAGAAGCACTATTAGCGTCACTTACCCTCTGACAACTGGAGCGGTGATGCTGGTGTCGCGCGAATTGAAGATGATAGTGGTGAGGCTGCTATAATGGTGCTCCTGGTGCTATTATGGTGGTATTGGTGATAGTATGATATGCTGGTTCTATTGATGGTGCTGTTGCTATTATTGGTGGTAGTGTTTGGTGGTGCTATTATGGTGGTGCTATTATGGTGGTACTGGTGCTAAATATTGGTGGTGGTAGTGTTTGGCTGTGCTATTATGTTGATACTGGTGCTATTGGTGGTACAGATACTGTACTAGTAGTAGTAGTAGTAGTAGTCGTTCCCTAGGCTGCCTGGCCAAACAGCCCCAAACTCCTAAGGAAGGCCACGGCCGAGACCGAGTTTTCCCACATTGTCCTCACGGAGTGTGTATTGTGTTGTTGGCGTAAGTGGCTGTGTGTTTGTAGTCTTCCATAATGTGTTTGATAGTATGCAGTGTTTGATAGTGATAGGTGTCTTGGATGGAGTCATCCAGCCTCTTCTGATAACTCAAAAGGTCTGGATGATGCCCACATCACAGCCTACCCAGGTGGACTCTGTTCTCCCGGGGAAAGAAGGTTTCTGAGGGATGGACTTCAGGGGGCCGTGCATCCTGCCACGGACATTAGTTCCAGGGCAGTAATTCCCTTTCCAATGTTCCCTTACCCACTCTAAACCACTGTTTGGACACTTGATCCTCAGTGTTTTGGAGGACAAGCAGCCTAGAAGGGTCACTAGATCTGTTGTTGCTTGATTTCCTTTGTACTTTGTATGTAGCTGAGTGTTGCCTTTGTAGTCCAGTAAATCTAGCAATCATTTAACTGGACCTAGAACAAATTGCAATAGAAGGTTTTTTGGCTTTAACTTGTTTATTAGGTCCCTCTGATGAACATATAAAAAGTCTCCAACTTTTGGACACTGGGAAAGTGGTTTATTTGCATAAATTCAAGATGGCCGCCGTCCAAAGCTTCAATTTACAGATAACTTTTTTCTGGTTGCTCCTAGACCCTATAAATGTATTACAAACAACGTTTTTTGGCTTTAACTTGTTTATTAGGTCCCTCTGATGAACATATAAAAAGTCTCCAACTTTTGGACACCTGGAAAGTGGTTAATTTACAGCCGAAAAACCTTACAGACAGGCTGAACTGTCTCTTTCACAAGGGGTGACACAGGCACTTTGTGCTTGTATGGGTTTTTTGACCTGTTGTCCCTCTTTTTTATAAAAAAAAAAAAAAAAAACCATGACGTAGTATGACGTCATTCAGAGCCAATTATGTAATTCATGATAGGAGTTCGTATTCACTTGGATCATCGGTGCTTGCATCAAAGTTGCTATTTTGACAGAGTCCTTTACATTGACCACATGCACTGGAACATTCAAGATCATTCCGTTTGCAACTACAGCGTTGAGTGTCACAGTTGCCCTTACACTGACATCTGACCAATTTCAGTAGTGAATCAGGAGCCACTGGCGAATCCATCGTCTTCGGTTCAAGCTGTCCCTTCCGCAGACACCAGCCCCATTTCTCGGGGTCCACACAGTTCCCCATCCATTCCTGGACCTGACAATAAACTCGGAACGAGTGGTATTTGGCTGCATCGGTTGTTGGGGGAAGGCTGTGAACTTCAACGGTAGTTGAACTTTTTGCCACCTTGTTGCAAAACTTTGTCTTTCGCAGTCCGTCAAGGGTGTCATTTCCTTTTCCCCCGTACAAATAAACCAAGGCCTTTTCACCAGCTGATGATATCGCGTCTTTACTTCCACTTTGGCAACAGAATGCTTCTATACATTTCAAGAAACCGTTGTCTTCCCTCACTTTCCTCAAGGCAGCCCCTTTACCAATACCATACAGTCGTGAGGTTGTGTCACATCCACAGAGTGCATGGACAACTGGCAGGACACGACAGATGCTTTCACCGAGAGCTTCTGCTACTGAGTTAATATGCCAACATTTCCCACCTTCCTTGCTCGACTTGAAGTACAAATCATTCATCCCTCGTTCCGCATAATGACACAACAGCACCAACAAGTCTGTGTCCTCACCTATCACATATGTCACGGTTTCCCTTGCATGCTCAATTCCCTTCTTCGCAATCATGACATCTGCATCTGCTGGCGCATTGACACAGTCAATTCCATTTGCCTTGAATGTTTCACACAATAAGTCAATGAAGTTTTGCTAATTGTCCGAGTTTGACAAGAAGTTTTCCTTTTTTGACCGAAGGGGCATGGTTGGAGTGAACATCACCTTTTGACCAAAGACTCCTTTTGATCGTCGATTGTGTGTCATGTCCTTGGTAGTAGGTCCTGATTTATAACCGTCGAATACAACCACCGGGTTGAGAAAGTTTTTGGAAACATGCTTCATGTACATGCTTGCAATGTCCTCAAATGTGTCACCCTTCTTCCATGGAATCCTTTGCAATAAGGAACCACCATCCAGAACATGGGTCACAGTCCGTTCTTCCTCAAATGATTCCAATGACGACTTGGGAACAACAGCAGCTATCTCATCTCCTAGCTGTGGTTTATTGGCTTCCCTGAGCCTCCCCCACTTATCGAACAGAGCAGTAGGGTAGCTAGACAACTCATACGCAAAGACCTCTTCAACACCTAAGTCCCTGTTATTAGCAAAGATGAGGAGCCTCTGGAAAAGGAGCTGTGGGTCGATTGGTACTTTTTCAGCACTGATTGTAACCTTTGCACCCAACGACTCAACTTGATCTTTCTTCCTAAATGAAAAGTCAAAAGCATTGCTACCTTCCATCTTCTGCACAATGTTCATACCAACCTCATACAGTAAATGAGGATTGGCCGAGGCTGGTCCTGTCACACCGTTGGCAATATTCCTGAGTTCATTTGATTCTTGAAATGGATCATAATCCTTGAAGAATGCGAGAACCTTCTCTGTGTCCTTCCTATCTCGTTCACGCCTTGCTTCAGTCATTTCTTTGTGCTGCTCAGAGGTGTGGAAATGCTTCCCTGTCAGTTCTTGCATAACTTCACTCACCTCAGCGCAGGCGGGCATAGCAAGTAACCAGCGCAGGCGTTGCGTTTCCTCCATGCCCCTACCACGTGTCAATCCACCATTCGTTTTCAAAGAGCGCATCAAAACCTGCTCTATAACCAAGTCGCTTGGCAGTCCTGCCCACAGCCGATCACTTCGGCGGATCACAAATAGACCGGAGTTCAATTGACAGAACATGTCTGGGTTGAGCTGCTCAAGTTCAATCATGTCTTGAATGTACACATGGGCTGACTTGGCATAATTGTTATGACCACACGCTGCAAAGTACGGCAACATCTCCTGGAGTGTTCCGAGGTACAGTAGGAAATCGCCCATTCTCAGTGCCCTCAGGAAGCGACGCAGCAGGTCAATCATGTCCATGTATTGAATCCATAGCTTTCCCATCTTATGCTCTTCTAAGGAGCTCTTCTCAGCTTTAAGTTTTTCAGAAATTCTGTTGAAAACGTCTTTACTGCAGACTTCATCCGGTGAAACGTCTTCACGCAACAGCTTATCCAAAAGATCTGCAGCCTCCTGGAAGTCCTTGCATGCGTCACTTTCCTCATCTACCATTGAGAGGTTGACACCGTATGCCCTGCCTAACACAATCGAACTCAAGGCTGTGTCAACCAAGAAGTGGCCTCTGATTGCTCGTGCATAGGCTTTCCCACTCAGCATTTGGGTCACAGCATTTTCAGCGTATATAAGTTCCAAAACCTCCTTAAGCCCAGATGCTTCCATAACATGGCCTATGCATCCCAAAAAGCTCATCACAGAGTGAAAGCCACCAAGGTTCAAAACAATGGGTTTCAGTTCGCTTCCTTCCTTCTCATGAACAATGATCGTCTTCGCTTTCCAATAAAGCGGTTGGTCGAATGTCAGCATTGGCGTCGTTCCCTGGCGATGGCTTTCCGCAGCAACGAAGTGAAGTGTTGAGTAAATACAACTCATGTCCGTAGGGTCCATGTCAATCATGGGCAAGAAATGGACGGATGATTTCCCTGGGTGTGGTCCATGGCACACACTCTGCATTAAGCCGGACCAGCCTGGTCGTTTTGGTCGAAGCAACCATGACGTTTTCCACAGTATGTCCAGATTTTCAAGCTTGTGAGATGCTGAAATGGGGTCAAGCTTTCTAAATTCGAGAGGCCCACCCTTCTTGCGAACACTGCGGTAGTATTTGATTTCAATTTGAGCTGCCGTGAAGTTGTTTTCAGGTGACTGCAATCTTGGTATTGATGTTGTGTCTCTTACTTCAGGGGTGACAGCAACAATTATACCCATACCATGGTATGTTCCTCGCCCATCAAGCGTACGCAAGTTGTGATCAACATTGTCTGCAACGAACTGTCCAAACCTGCCTGCAGTGGATATGTTGGTGCCCCTGAAATTGGCAGCACACTTCGAAAACCTCAAAACTTCTGCGTAAGGCAGACAGAAGCCGTGGCTGTGTAAACTGTCCACAAGAAAGCGGGAACCAAAGTGCTGGTGCATTTGAACCGCCAATCCATACTGAATGGGTGCTACAATGGCCCTTGGTCTGGTAAGTTGCACGATACTTTGTCCAATTGATGCAACTTCAAGATCACATGACTTGCCACTGAACGTCTCTTGCAGCAATATACGAAGGGATTGCGGAACGTACGCCACATTCTTTTCCAGCGACCGGAGTTCAGAAGGATCTGGATAGAAATCTCTACAAGTATCAATGTTCTTTATATCTGCTTTGATCAACCGTGCCGCAGCCCTGACTATCTTTCTTTGTTCTGCTTCCTCATCATCAGTCTGTGGTGAGTCTTTGAATTGTTGCAAAATCTTTGCAGCACTTTCTTTGACAGTTACAACATCGCTGCGTCCATGCACGTTACTAATAACCAGTTCATCCCCAAAATATGAAATAAGTTTCTGTTTCATGTATTTTACACTATACGCTTCAACATCAGGGCACAACTGGGACATTCTATCAACGAGATCAACCACTGTAGTCTGTTCATCATCATTGCCACTGACTAGGTCCTCGATTGCGAGTAGAAATGCTTCCTCTCGTGAGGCATCTACTTTGCGACCCTTGCGAGGAGGTTCACTGTCTGCGGAATCACGATATTTGGAGGGGATCTGCCTATGTGTCTGGAAATTTGAGCTGCACTGCTTGTGATATATTGCGTCAGCTGCTGGAAGATCGCGTGCAAAGTTAATTCGGCCTCTAACAGTGTCAGCCCACTCATCAGCCCTGGCATCACATGCAGAAAGTATTGTCCTTTGAAAGTTGAAGGTGCGTACTGGATACACTTCTTCTGAATCATGCTTTGTGTCCAAATAGATTTTTGTACCACAAAAAAAGCAGTTCTCTGTAAAACAAAAGTCTGGTGTCTGAGAACGAAGAGCAGGTTTTTCAGGACGTTTCTTCTGCTTCCCAGGAATTCTATTTGGCTTCGTATTGACATGCTTCTTTCGGCAATCAATGTGCACCGTTTGGCCCTCGGACACGGTAATTGATGGCGTTCCACGTTCAGTACTGGCCTTGTTGATAGTATCTGCTCCCTTCGCCCTCAGCTTGACTGTTTCTCCTTCGTCTAACGTGTTTGAGCAAATGCCGCAGGGATTATGCACCACCTCTTCTTCCATGGCTTCGGTAGATGTCGCACCAATCTGTTGAAACAAGAAACAAGATGATGGGATTAGTATAGGCCTAGGCAAAATGTAATAGACAATAATGTGCAGTAAAGGTAGGGCTTGACCTAGAACAAATTGCAATAGAAGGTTTTTTGGCTGTAAGGTTTTTTGGCTGTAAATTAACCACTTTCCAGGTGTCCAAAAGTTGGAGACTTTTTATATGTTCATCAGAGGGACCTAATAAACAAGTTAAAGCCAAAAAACGTTGTTTGTAATACATTTATAGGGTCTAGGAGCAACCAGAAAAAAGTTATCTGTAAATTGAAGCTTTGGACGGCGGCCATCTTGAATTTATGCAAATTAACCACTTTCCCGGTGTCCAAAAGTTGGAGACTTTTTATATGTTCATCAGAGGGACCTAATAAACAAGTTAAAGCCAAAAAACCTTCTATTGCAATTTGTTCTAAGTCCAGCCCTACTTTGACTGGTCTATTGAGTGACTGGATGGATCGGTAGGTGATTTGAGTATGGATATGCTTCTGAATGTTGGCTTGGGATGGGCAAGGGGGTAGTAAAGACAGTATTTCTGCATGATCATGAGTGCTAAGTGTTGTTTTGATATTTGATGTTTCTTGGTGTGTGTGGATGTTTTGCCATGTAGTGTAGTGGGTGGAGTTTGTTTGTGGAGACTGCGGCGAGAAATTGTGTGCCTCTCATATCAAAGTGATCCTTGATTTGGATAACTTTGGTTTCCTGGTGTAGGTGGTCTGTAGGTGTGGTACCGTAGCTGTGCAGCCAGTTATTATTTTGAGGGCTTTGTTCTGTAGTGTCTGAAGGGTGTTGTGATGCGTTTCAGAGAGATTAGAGGCCCAAGCAGGGCTAGCATATTCCATCACTGAACGTATATATTGTTGTATACTGTGGTAGTAGCTTCTTTGTTATGTCCAAATGTTGTATTGGCAAGTGAATTTAGGGCATTTAGCCTTTTTTTTTTTTTTTTTATGGTTGTAAGATATTGTTTAAATAAAATTGATTTGTCATATGTTACACCAAGGACTTTGTGTGTGTGTGTGTGTGTATGTTACGTTAATATTACGTTACAAGCGGGGCTCGAACCCATAACATAAAGAAACATTCCACTAAACGAGGACTTATTATTTAGCCTCACAAAATGCGGAAAATATGACTATCAGTTTCAGTCAAGAATAAGTGGTATGTTAAACTTCCACAAAAACTAGCAACTCTCTTTGTAGTCACTAAAGCCTTGGTAGGTGAAAAGATGTGGCAAGTTCATAAAATATCAGTTGATATCAAATGGCTGTTTTAGCCTAAAAACCCCAAAGTTATTCCTTTCTTATCACTCGTTCAGAATTAGTTATCTTTAGTTACTTGGACTTAGATTTATCCCAACAATCAAAAGAATAATATATTAACATATAAAGGTAAAATGTAAAGAGTATGTAAAATATAATTATAATTTATTTAAATGATTAATTATACACAAAAGTTACTTCTAGTGAAAATATCAAATTTGAGAAACATTGATGTGAAATAATAAAGACACTCTTAAGAAAAATAATACATAGCTATATAAATACCCTTCAAGAGAGTAAGTGAAAGCAATCAATAAACATAGAAATAATCCTAGGCGATACTTATTCAACTCATGGATTCTTTTACAAACGAACTCAGGGCAGGGCAGCTTATGATGGTGGTGGATAATACACTACCTGTGGTTACGGTACTAGCGGCTTATATACCCTTAGCGCACCTGGCTCTGATACCAACTTCTCTAACTGTATTAATCTCAACTCATTATATACTTGCTGAAAAAAAGTATTACTTTTACCAAGAACTCTATGATATATCTTGTAAACATTACTTATGATTAGAAAAGCCAAATACATTATTACCTAGTTATAATCAATATCATTCGTACGTCAGGCAACGAAGAAGAGCAAGGGGGTTGGAAGAAAGGGGGGAGAATGAATAGGGTTACGAGTGTAGGACGATAGGGGGTAGCATGGAATGTGAACGAAAGGGGGATATTCTGCACCAAGCCTCCCTCACCTCACTCGTTCCTGTACACTCGTGAACAAAAATATCTTCCTATATAAAACTAAGCTGTCTACAGGTTAAATTAATTTTACCGGGCTCATAACATTGCATACGATGTTCAATCATAAATAATTAAAGATCGTACCCACCATAACAAGCACAATACCTCAATTACAACCAGTGACACTTGAATGAAATAGAAATCCCTAACACCTCCCTCACAAAGAGATTTATAAGAGAAGCGAAACTAAATCTAAATCCTAATACAATAATTTTAAACCTAATACTATTCACCAAACCATAAACCAAAACCAAAATCACATTAACAAACTTAAAATTATTGCTGGCAAAATAGAACTAACAACTAAAATTGTTCTCATTCAGTTCCGGGACAACATGTCCGCGATAATATTGTTCTTTCCCTTTATGTGGTGAATTTCAAGGTTATATGGTTGCAATGCCAAGCACCATCGCATTAACCGCTGATTCGAGTTTTTCATTTTATACAAGAATTTCAGGGGGTTGTGATCAGTAAACACTTTCACGGGAAAATGTGAACCACTAAGATACACATTAAACTTATCCACTGCAAAGAGCAAGGCAAAACACTCTTTTTCAATAGTGCTGTAGTGTTTCTGATAAGGTTTGAGTTTACCGGATGCATAGCAAACTGGATGCAAAATCTCAGCATCACTGTACTGTAACAAAACTGCTCCTACACCAACATCACTAGCATCCACCTGAATTATGAACGGTTTATGAAACTGAGGAGACTTCAGAATAGGTGCATTGACTAATAGGCAACGAATCTTTGTGAATGAAGTTTGGCATTCTGGGGTCCACACAAATTTTCTCTTGGGACTAATCAAGTCTGTTAAGGGGGCAGAGAGGTCAGCGAAGTTGGGTACAAATCTCCGATAGTACCCAGCCATACCCAAGAAGCGCATTAATGCCTTGCGGTCCTGGGGAATAGGCAGTGTTGAAATGGCTTCGACTTTGGCAGAAATAGGGCTGACTTCCCCTTCTCCTACCACGTGACCCAGAAAGATTAGTTTGGCATGGCTGAACTCACTCTTGGCAAGGTTTACAGTGAGTCCCGCCCTGGCCAAGTTGGAGAAGAGACTCTGTAGCTGGTGAAGATGATCCTGCCATGATTCGCTGTAGACCACAATATCGTCGAGGTAGGATTGCACGCCCGAGAGGCCATCTGTCACCCGGTGGATTAGTCGCTGGAAGGTGGCGGGCGCATTCACCATACCAGAAGGCATGACGGTGTATTGGAATAGCCCGTCCGGGGTGACAAATGCAGACACTCTCTTGGCCCTCTCCGATAGTTTTATCTGGTAGTAACCCTTCAGCAGGTCAATCTTGGAGATGTACTTCGTTCCTCCCAAACGGTCCAACAGGTCGTCGATCCGTGGTAGAGGGTAGCAGTCCTGGCGGGTGAGTTGGTTTACCCGGCGATAATCTGTACACATCCTAAATGTGCCATCAGGTTTGTCCACGAGTAGGCATGGAGAGGCCCACTCGCTGTCGCTCCGTTCCACCAATCCATGGGCGAGTAGGAAGTCCACTTCCTGTTGAAGTGCCGCACGCTTCTCTGGATTGGCGCGGTAGGGATGTTGTTTGATGGGAGTGGCCCCCTCCGTCAGGACCACATCATGTTCCACCAGGGGACACTGCTGGGGAACGTCACCAAACAGCTGTGGAAACTCGGAAAGCAGGTACTCCAATTCTTCACCTTGGTCAGACAACAAGTGCTGGAATTTTAAATGGGGGTTAGTCAAGAAGTCCGAGTTTTGCAATTTGTTATCAAGAGGCAACTGGATGTCATTATGCTCCTTGATCTTTAGATCCTCTAGTTCACCTTCAAACTGTGCTACTGATTCAAAGTTTAATACCTTATCTGGATCTCTGCAGTGATAGGCTTTCAGCAGGTTAACATGTACTAGTCTTTCGGACTTCCTACGATCAGGAGTTTTTAAAACATAATTCACATTACTTGGTTTCTTAAGCACAACATATGGACCATGGTACTTGCTTTGTAGAGGCTTTTTAGGTATAGGCAGAAAGGCAAGCACTAGATCTCCTGGCTGAAATTCTCTGACAACTGTAGTCTTATCATACTGCACTTTCATTTTATCTTGAGATTTCTCTAAATTGTTCATAGCTAGTTCTACTGCAGATCTCAGTCTAGATTTAAATTGATGCACAAAAGTGAGATGTTTATTAGAGTTAGCATTGATCCAAGTATCTTTTAACACTTTCAAGGGACCTCTGACCTCATGACCAAAAACTAGGGAAAATGGTGAAAATCCTAGAGAATCTTGTACCCTGCTTCTTACAGCATACAACACAAAATGGATACCCTCATCCCAGTCGGCATTGTTCTCTTCACAATATTTAGTGAACATTGATTTGAGGGTCTGATGGAACCTTTCTAATGCCCCCTGGGACTGTGGGTGACTGGCAGTGGAATGGTACTGGTGTACTCCCAACTCTTCCATGGTTTGCTTGAAGAGCTGAGAGGTAAAGTTGCTTCCTAAATCAGACTGTACCACACGGGGTATTCCATACTGGGTGAAAAATTTACTAAGCACCTTTACTACATTCTTTGATGTTATACGCCTCAAGGGGAACACTTCTGGATACCTAGTGGTGGAACACATGACAGTCAACAAGTACTCATTCCCACTACGGGTTCTTGGCAAAGGTCCTACACAGTCAATTATGATTTTACTGAACGATTCATCCGTTACAGGGATGGGATTTAAGGGTGCAGGCTTGATGGGCTGGTTGGGTTTCCCAGCAAGTTGACACACATGACAAGTTTTACAGTAAGACTTCACAGATTGTTTCATCCTCGGCCAAAAGAAATCATTGAGAATTTTGTCATAAGTCTTGTTGACACCCAAATGTCCACCACTAAGGTCATGAGCAATGGAAATTATGTCTACTCTATACTTATGTGGCACAACTACTTGATGCATCTCTTGCCAGGGCTCATCAGCTGGCACATTGGGAGGTCTATTTTTGCGCATCAGGGTACCATTACTTAGATAGAAGCATTGAGGATAGTTTCCTATATCTGACTCTTCCACAGCCCTATCAAAATATATTGCCAGTTCAGGGTCCTGCTTCTGAGCCTCTTTGAGAGTTTCAGAATCAATGGGAATCTTGCTAATATCCTCTGACTCTACATCAGGAAATAGGGAGGAAGTGTCTAGGTCAACACTATCAGGATCAACTTTGTCCTTCTTACTGTGGTGACCAGCCCCACTCCTAGTCACTACACATGAGGGAAACAAATTGGGATACTGACTTTCTAATTGCTTAGTGTTGTTATCAGAGGAGGGAGTGGAGGTAACTATGGGGTCTGGTATCACTTTGCCACCGGCGACATCGTTGCCCATCAAAAAGTTCACTCCTTCTACAGGTAGGGAATCTTGAATCCCAACAGTAAAGTAACCACTAGCTAAATCAGTTTTTAGATACACCCTAGCCAAAGGAACAAGACACCCACTGACTCCCTGAATGAGTATACTCTGGCCCAGCAAACAGTCCTCAATACTGGGCACCAATCCTCTTACCAAGAGGCTATGAGAGGCTCCTGTGTCTCTCAAAACATGAATGGGATAGTCAGTGGAAGCGTCAGTAGAGGAAACTGATCCTGTGGAAAGAAAAGGTTGGAACTGGTTAGAACAGCTAGGTGGTATACTAGGGAAAACCTGGTTGTGAGAGCCATCAGAGTCAGAACATGCACTCAACAGAGGTGGAGTAGGAGGGGATACTGCTACTCTATTTGGATGAAGTACAAGGGAAGAGGCTAGAACAGCACTACTCTCTGGTTTACGGGTTTTCTCTTTTAACTTTAATTTGGGACACTCTCTGATAAAATGTCCAGGTTGTTTACAGTAGGCACAAACTAAGGGTCCAGGAGGTTTAATGGAAGAAAGAGAAGTTTTGTTAAATTCCTTTTTATCAGATCCATTGCCCCCAGAAGCTACCCTTGAAACTGGTTGGGAGACACCACCATAACCAGACCTACCACCAGTAGATTGGAAACTATCACCATCACAAGGACCAGCACCAGAATGTGGCCGGTTGCCAGGCTCTCTCTGTCCTGTCCTGAAATAAGAATCGCCATGAGTTAATCGGAAATTTTCAGCCAAAATAGCCGCCCTGTCTACAGATTGCACCTCTCTCTCTTGGAGGTAAAGTTTTAAGGGGTAGGGGACTTTGCGGAGAAATTCTTCAGGCATAACTAGCTGGCACAACTGCTCAAAGGTTGTTACTTTACTGGCTCTCAACCAACTCAGAAACTTTCGCTCTTTTTCCTTTACAAATTCTAGATAGGTTTGTTTTTCACCTTTCTTCATATCCCTGAAACACTGACGATGAGTTTCAGGAACCTGATCATACACTGCTAAGACTGAAGTTTTAAGAGTTTCATAGGTCAAGGAATCAATGGGGAGATTGGTGTAAACCTGCTTGGCTTTACTTATGAAAGAAGTCTGGGCTAGAAATGCCCACTGATCATTTGGCCACTTGAGTTGGTTGGCTGCCTTCTCAAAAAGGATGAAGAAATTCTCCGGGTCAGTCTCATCAAAACTAGGGACAAATTTCAAACTATGACCCTTATCAGAAAATGGTTTATTTGCAACCGAATCCCTTTGATTCCGGTTTTCTTCAGCTTTTAACTTTAACATGCGCTCATCATGCTCTGTCTCACGTTGTTTCTCCTCACGCTCATGTTCAATATCACGCTTTTTTTGTTCAAACTCGCACTGTTTTTGTTCAAACTCATACTGTCTTTGTTCACGCTCATGTTCAATTTCATGCTGTTTTTGTTCACGCTCATGTTCAATCTCACGCTGTTTTTGTTCAAACTCTCTTATTGCTGTATGCTCCCTCTGCTCCCTGTCAGCTTTTGCATTCTCCAGCTCTAATAGTTTCACTCTCATCCATGCTTCACTGCCTCCTTCCTCTGCACACAACTGATATGCTGCCTCGACAAAACACCAGTAGTTACCAATTTCTCAATCACACACCTTCTAATCTCACCTTTGGTATTACTAGTTCTGTAAGGTGCATCATACTCTGTGGCTAAGGCAATCCAGTCTACTTTTCTGAGCTTCGACACAGACAAGGTGCTCAAGGAGGGGTCAGCGACAAATTCACTAATTTTAAATTCCATGATTGAATGCATTGAACAATGGATGAACGAGAAAATGTATGACTAATTAGGATGAGTGAGAATCGGGAATAATTGGCATTAAAGAACGTAGAGGCTGACACACCTCTCTCAACTCATAAACAGAACAAAACGAGATGGATGAAATTAGTATGCGATGTCCTATCGAGGGACTTAATGTTTCACTAATGTTCTCAATTACTACCAAATGAGGGAAAGAAAGGAATCCTGGTCACGGCACCATGTTACGTTACGAGCGGGGTTCGAACCCATAACATAAAGAAACATTCCACTAAACACCACAAAACGAGGACTTATTATTTAGCCTCACAAAATGCGGAAAATATGACTATCAGTTTCAATCAAGAATAAGTGGTATGTTAAACTTCCACAAAAACTAGCAACTCTCTTTGTAGTCACTAAAGCCTTGGTAGGTGAAAAGATGTGGCAAGTTCATAAAATATCAGTTGATATCAAATGGCTGTTTTAGCCTAAAAACCCCAAAGTTATTCCTTTCTTATCACTCGTTCAGAATTAGTTATCTTTAGTTACTTTGACTTAGATTTATCCCAACAATCAAAAGAATAATATATTAGCATATAAAGGTAAAATGTAAAGAGTATGTAAAATATAATTATAATTTATTTAAATGATTAATTATACACAAAAGTTACTTCTAGTGAAAATATCAAATTTGAGAAACATTGATGTGAAATAATAAAGAAACTCTTAAGAAAAATAATACATAGCTATATAAATACCCTCCAAGAGAGTAAGTGAAAGCAATCAATAAACATAGAAATAATCCTAGGCGATACTTATTCAACTCATGGATTCTTTTACAAACGAACTCAGGGCAGGGCAGCTTATGATGGTGGTGGATAATACACTACCTGTGGTTACGGTACTAGAGGCTTATATACCCTTAGCGCACCTGGCTCTGATACCAACTTCTCTAACTGTATTAATCTCAACTCATTATATACTTGCTGAAATAAAGTATTACTTTTACCAAGAACTCTATGATATATCTTGTAAACATTACTTATGATTAGAAAAGCCAAATACATTATTACCTAGTTATAATCAATATCATTCGTACGTCAGGCAACGAAGAAGAGCAAGGGGGTTGGAAGAAAGGGGGGAGAATGAATAGGGTTACGAGTGTAGGATGATAGGGGGTAGAATGGAATGTGAACGAAAGGGGGGTAGTCTGCACCAAGCCTCCCTCACCTCACTCGTTCCTGTACACTCGTGAACAAAAATATCTTCCTATATAAAACTAAGCTGTCTACAGGTTAAATTAATTATACCGGGCTCATAACATTGCATACGATGTTCAATCATAAATAATTAAAGATCGTACCCACCATAAGAAGCACAATACCTCAATGCAACTCAATCCCACCCCTACTCTGCTTTCTTCTACTCAACATCTGAGCTCTGGAACTCTCTCCCAGAATCAGTCTTTCCCTCTTCCTATGACTTAAATTGCTTCAAACTCCGTGTGTCCAGGCATTTTGGCTCGAACGTCCCTTGATTTTGGCCCTGTCACTCTTTCAACTATGGGGGAGGCACACGCTATAGGCAGTTATGCCTTTTGCCTCCCTCAATCACATAGAAAAAAAAAAAAAAAAAATTACAACCAGTGACACTTGAATGAAATAGAAATCCCTAACAGTATGTTGTTATGGCGATATTGTTTAGGATGAGGTGATGGATATGACTAATGTTCTACTGTCCAGTTTGTGAGGAGGGTCGCTGTAGATGTGTCTGGGGCTAGTTTGAGTCTGCGGTGAACCTGTCGTGTTGTGTGTTGAGGTACAGTTGGAGGAGTTGTGCGGCTATGTTTGCGTCTCGGTGAGCACATGTGAGTGTTATGTCATCTGCGTAAAAGGCTGTCTGTATCTGGGGTGAGTGGGGTATACGGGTAGGTCGTGCATGTATAGATTGGAAAGTGTTGGTGATAAGACTGATCCCTGAGGGACTCTATTTGTGAAATTTCCGATGTTCAATGACTGGCCAGCAAATCTTACATGGGCAAAGCTGCCTGCTAGATGTTTGGCCAGCCATCTTTTTGTGATATTGAGTATGTTTGTGTTGAGAATTTTGTTTGTAAGGTTGTGGCGGGGAATGGAATCAAAAGCTTTACAAATGTCAATTGTAACAAGAAGTGTTCTGTGTGGTGGCCTAGCTGAATTGATGCCATCAACAACTGTTTGTGTGTTGTCTGCAAGAAGGGTGTATGTGGAATGTAGTGGCCCAAAGCCGTGTTAGCTAGCAGAATATGAGGTGTGGTTAGTTGTAATATGAGGCATTCGGTAACTTTTGAGGGGGTGCAAAGGAGAGTGATGGGGCGGTGTGAGGAGGGTAGCATAAGGTCTTCGTTTAGTTTGGGGATTGTGATGATGACACCATGCTCCAGATGTTGGATAGTATGTTGTGTGAATAGCTGTAGGTTAATATGTTGGTGAGTACTTGAATGCCTTGTGGTCTCAGGTGTCTAAGGTGTATGTTACTTATTTTGTTTGGGCCACAGGTGGATGAGTGTTTGAGGTTGTTGATGATGTGCTTTGTCTGACTGTTCATGAAGGATGCATACTGTATAGTCCAGGTATGTAGGGAATAGGCGTTTTCTTTGGATGACTCTTCAATTTTTTGTTTTGTTTTTCTATATTCCAACTACTCCCTCTCGGGCATAGGCTGAGAGCCTGCACACTCTACCGCTGAACATGGTGAGGCCCGTGAGGTCTTGTTCCAGTCTAGGGAGTGAGACATGCGAAGCACCTATTCACGGCTCGAAGCAACTCCATCTCTGAAGCCGCTTCACCTCTGCGCTTCAGTCTCATCCCCCAGACTCAGACCCTCACTCTCAGAACGCCACCTATTGAGCAATTAACTCACGGTAGGGGTTAAGATGGCTGACTCGTGAACAATGATTGATGAACAGATACTGCTGTTGTTGTTGTCGTTTCCTAGGCTGCCTGACCGAACAGCCCCGAGTCCCTAAGGAAGGCCATGGCCGAGATCGGGCTTTCCCACAGGGCTCTCAAGGAATGTAGATTATGCTGTTGGCTTAAGTGAGTGTGTGGTATGCAGTCTTCTATGATGTGTTTAATAGTAGGGTGCTGTTTTACATCCTAGCCAGACATCATCGACGGAGTCATCCAGCCTCTTCTGATAGCTAAGAAGAGCTGGATGGTGCTCACATCTCAGTCTGGCCAGGTGGAACTCTGTCCTCGCGAGGAAGGGAGGACTCAGAAGGATGGATTTCAGAAGGTCGTGAATGCATCTGCGTGTTGTTTTGGAGTGACTGGATGGAACGTCGAGTGATATGAGCATGAATGTGCCTCTGGAAGCTCGTTTGAGGTGGGCAGGGAGGGAGAGATAACAATATTTGTGTGTGATATCGTGTGCTGGGTGTTGTTTTGATGTTTCCTGGTGTGTGTGGTAGTGTATGGTGGTGCTATTATGGTGGTTCCGATGCTCTTGATGATACTGGTGCTATTGGTGGTACTGATGTTATTGGTGGTAACGGGTACTATTGGTGGTGGTAGTGCCAGGTAGTTGCTGATGGTAGAGATCCTAATTCCTGTCGGACATTGAATGTTTAGTTGTTAGCTCGTAGGTGTGCTGCTGGTTGGTGCTGCTATTTTTGCTGGATGCTGTGGGTAGTGTTGCTGGTTGCTGATAGTGTAATTGTTGGTTCTGGCGATGGTCATGTTTGCGGTAAAATGGCGCTCATCTTAATTGCTTTCTTCATATTTGTTTTCACCAACTCACCAATTAATTTACAAATAAGCCCAACTAATTAACTCTTAACTAAAATAATTCTTAACACGAATAACTCCCAATTAAATTAATGAAAGCATTATGATCCTCCAGGAATGCTAACCTAGAACACCACATATAGAGCTTACATGCTTTAACCATTATACCACCAAGACAGTTTTTAGTACTTTAACCATCGAAAGTGCATCCAAGGAAAAGGCATTCCCTACGGCCTACACGTTGCTAACGCTGCCAAACTAGCTCATTTGAGTGCATTTTTCCAGCGTGCATATATTATTTGATCATTTATATATTTGTATCTGAATCCTAATTTGCACGTGATTCATTAAGCTCGTGATGGATTTGTGTAAGAGTTCTTAAAAAACACTGGCGAACTATTTTGATAAACTTATTGATCAGAAACATCGATTTATTAAGAATCGCTAGTTAATGTTTACAGTCTCACTTTTATCATTAGAAAGTGTTCAAATATTTATGACGACGATTGACTCAATTCCGTAAAGTAAAACAGGTCATTGATTAAGCATCATTTCGCTCACCCTTAGAGGTGATTCAATAGCGCTAAGAATATATTTTGTAATGGCCGAAACCATTACGCATCTTCCTTTTATCAAGGGAGACGGTAACCGCCGGCTATAAATCAGAATAACTTTTAACCAACCTGAGCAAGGATTGAACTCAGGCCTGCTGGGTAGCAGGCAGGGATATTATCAACTGAGCTTGCCGGTCGGCTAGTTATGTAAACGATGACGTTTTCCTTCCTTTTATTTTGGATGTTATTAGTTGATTCTACACATCTTAGGAAAAATATTGTTGGAGTCGGAAGGTTAATCAAGTTAGGTATTACGATTATGATTCCAAGTGGGTCATCCAAAGTTGAATAAGATACCTAATGTTAGCCAGCATATAGTGAAAAAAGTCGCAGTAGCAAACAGGTTAAAGTTGCGTTGGTAATGGAATGCGTTGGATGGAACATTTCATAAATATTTATAGTCAAGTTCGGTTATTGTATATATATTATTAAAGTTATACCTATTCATTATTTATATACATATAATTTTTGGAACAATTCATATACTACTGATCGATTTCCTATTTATGGTTCCGAACATTTCCATAATGGTCTTACTTTTATTCTTCCAGACAAATTGGACGGACTCGACTGGACTCCGTGTGGATTTAGAGGTAAGTTGAGAGCCGTAAAACGTGACATATAAAGTTATGTAAGTACCGAAGTTGGTTAGATCCGAATAATTCAAGATGACGGTGGGTTGGGAAAAAAAATATTTAACTAAAAAATCAAGTATATGGTTTCTCGTCCGTCGTTATCTTAGAGTTATAGTAGTTGATTATATATTTGGTTATTTAGCGAATTAGTTTATGGTCTTCAAATATGCTTCAACCTAAACTGTATTTGAAAACCAATGAGATGGGTTATATATTCTTTAACACATATTTTGTCGGAACTAGTAAGGTCTAATGTTGATGTTTAGTTGAAATTGCTATATTGTACGTGTTAATTTTTTTCCCATGGCTGCTTTCATTGGTGACCGACATGTGGCATTTAGCCAGTGACACACGCGAGCTTATCCCATTTGCTTTCGATTAGTAAGTTTTTGTCCGTAATATTTTGAGGCTCTTTCACATTGGAATTGGTAGCTAGACTGAAGGTAGATTATTTTAAGTGGATGGACTCTTTATACAACTTAGAATTGAAGCTGCAAGACGAGAATTGCCCGAAATAATTGACGGAAAAGAGCTGATGTGACACCGCATTATAGGAGCGTTTAATCAGGCATTAAATAATATCGGCAACAAATTGTTATCCTCCTTTCATCCTTCCTTTTTCAAGAACAAAACATACTATACTTAGGCCTTTATTAGCATTATACTGTGCTTTAAACTTGTTAGAATATCATGTTTCCCACATCCATCAATTAAAACAGCTGAGTTACTGGGGTAGTTTTCCTCTAATTAAATACTTGGGAAATCCCTATGGGGCATTGTTTTTGGACTACCCTCTATATACCTCCTAAGCTTAATTAAATCGTCGAAATACAGCTGAGCAGAACTATAAAAGACATCACCATTAATTTGAGTGGCTATATTTACGTAAAGAATATCGTAAAAACCTCATGAACTTTTGTCAACACCTGTACCACCTATTGTCGTGGCACATATTGTCTAGTAGTGTGCTCACCATAATTAACGATTTCAAGAGCCGATACGCATTTTATTTTAGTTGTCTGGCTATTATTAGACGATTGTATTCAGATTAGGAAAGGTATATGAGAGTCAGACGGTTAAAAGAGATGTCTTTATCCATATAATTCGCAAAGATCCTTCGTAAACTGTCTAAAATCGTCTGAGAATAAACTGTCAAAATGCGTCATTACCTTCAAAGGGTGTCGATTTTGTTTTCAGGGAGATCGAAAGCGACCCTGTAACTTTGAAGAAATTAACCTTCGGTTGCTACATTTTTCTATCGACAAAATTACAATTATAGCTTGAATTATGTATGAGTGGGCATTATTGAGTTTGAGGAAGTCATTTTTGATAGCCTAAGGTACAAACTAAAATACATTTCTCGCAAATGGCAAAAACAGGTAAAACCCTCAATAATTATTAAACATAAAATAGCCCACAACACGTCGGACCAGATAGTGTAAAGGATTTGATCAGTGGTTTTATGTTTGGTTTTCCTTGTCGTAGTGGTGGAAGTAGTATTTAGTGTGTAAATTAAAAGTTCCTGCGCCTTCTTCGTCCTCCGGGAATATGATAGGTTTGAGTATTGCTCCGTTAACCTTTTCAGTATACAATGGCCCAGCGTATATTTTACTCTGAGAAACGCTATTAGTCTATTTTGTAACCCTTTGCGTACCGGTGACATTTTTGTGTACATGATGTCCTCTATATTTGGACGATTTGATCAAACTTAGGAAGGATACATGGTGGCTAAAAGGATTAACTGAGATAGTTGGTTTAAATGGGTAGACGTCCTTCCTAAGCAGAGTAAAATGTTCTATTCAATGCTCGAATACACTAGCAAGGATATCACCGGTGCTTAATAAGATAACCTTGCGAATTTGACTTGCTCGTTTTTTGCGCAAGAGAACTACATTTTATGGGAATTAAGGTAGTTGCTTTTCCTGGACTTCCTTATCCCTCATAATTAGCCCAATTTGTTTTGAAATATGAAGAAGTTCGTTGCATTAGCTTGGCGTTTTTAAGTTCTTTCATCCCATATTTGTTTTCAATATTAAGACCTTTCGTGCCATTTAGGTGTTGATTTTTTCCTGGCGAGCGATAGCGAGCCTGTAATTTCACGAGGAACCGGCCTTTTGTCGGTACATGTTTCTACCGAAAAATGTACAAATATATACATCTCGAAGGGGTGTCTTGGGGGTGTTTTTTTAGGCTTGAGGGAGATCTAGCGAGGAAACTAAAAAATACGTTAAAATATATTTAAATAAACTGCAATACTGTATATGGCTTGTGTTTATTCTGACACAGAACCCTCACCCAATCAGCTCCAAGTAGATTAATTTTATGAAACTCTTCTAAATTCCAGGCTCGCTATTGCTCAGCCGGAATAAAAACGACACCTATGTGGCACGAAAGATGTTAGAATGTACAAAGAAATGGGGTGAAAGGTCTTAAAATCTCAAAATTAATGGGGCTGAACATGAGGAAGAAAGGGGTAAATAAAAACAAATAATATATACCCCTTTAGTTATGTCGAGCGACAGTGTGCAAACATTGTAAAATTATATGAAGATACCGGTACTAAGTAAAATTTAACTTAATAAATTCTTCTCGGCATGGATTCACTCAGGGACGTTCTTGCCTTACTAATTTGCTTAGCTTTTTCTCAGAAGTATATGAAGCAGTAGATAGTGACAAGTCATATGATATTATATATTTAGATTTCAGTAAAGCTTTCGACAGAGTCCCTCATGAGATATTGATGAGAAAGGTTGAGGCAAATGGAATAGGAGGGTCGTTGTTGGGATGGATTAGGTCATGGCTAATTGGTAGGAAACAGAAAGTCAGCATAAATGGTACCAAGTCAGAGTGGGGAGCAGTCAAAAGTGGTGTCCCCCAGGGATCGGTGTTAGGTCCCCTGTTGTTTCTTATATACATAAATGACCTAGATTTAGGTATAACTCGTAGGATAAGTAAATTCGCAGACGATACTAAAATGGGGAGATCAATTGATTCAGAAAGCGATATAGAGTGCCTCCAAAGGGATCTAGATACCTTACATGAATGGTCAGTAAATTGGCAGATGAAGTTTAACATTGACAAATGCAAGGTATTAAAGATAGGGAAAATGCAAACAAATGTTAAATATAAACTAGCTAATTTAGAATTAGAACATTCAGACTGCGAGAAAGATCTAGGTGTGTTTGTTAGCAATGATTTGAAGCCTAGAACACAGTGTATAAGCGTTCGTAATAAGGCAAACAGGATTCTCGGGTTCATCTCTAGGAGTGTGAGTAACAGAACTGCTGATGTTATCTTAAAACTTTACTTGTCATTAGTGAGACCCCATGTGGATTATGCTCTCCAATTTTGGTGTCCTTATTACAGAATGGACATAGATTCATTAGAGAGAGTACAGCGTAGAATGACAAAAATCATCCATAATATTAGAAATCTTCCGTATGAAGAAAGGTTGAAGAAATTAGGTTTACATTCGTTAGAGAGACGCAGAGTTAGAGGGGATATGATAGAGGTGTTCAAGTGGGTTAGTGGGATTAACAAAGGGGACATGACAAATGTACTAAAGCTCAGTGATAGCGAAAGAACTCGTACCAATGGTTTCAAATTAGATAAATTTCGTTTCAGAAAAGATATAGGCAAATATTGGTTTGGTAACAGAGTTGTAGATGGGTGGAATGGACTACCAAGTGCTATAGTGGGATTAAAAACGGTAGGGAGCTTTAAGATAACATTGGATAAGCATATGGACGAGAAGGGTTGGGTGTGAAGGGGGATCTGCCGGGTTGGGCCAATCAGCGCTCTGCAGACCCCGTAATCCTGCGTTAATCTCTAACCGTTTTGGTGAGATGATCCTCAGGGTATGTTGAGCCTATAATTGGGCTTTGTAATTGGGGTTGTGTGGGACAGGGATCTGCCTTGCTTAGGCCAATCGGCTTTCTGCAGACTCCCATTTTCTTATGTTCTTAAGCAGATAATGAGGGGGGGGGAGGTTCTGAACACCCTTCTCTCTCATGTTTAGCCTCATTAGTTTTGACATTCTAAGACATTCGTGCTATTAGTTTGGCGATTTAAAAACCTTTTGTACCATTTAAGTGTCGATTTTGTCATGGCTAGCAATAGCAAGCCTGCAATTTTGGAGCAATCCGGCCAAAAAGTCTGCCGAAAATGCACAATTGTTTTTCGCGAACGGGGAGGGGGGGGGGGGGCATATCATAAGATTGATATAGGTATGGGGAGGAAACTAAAACTATAATATAAAAAATACATGCACATATAGATAAATAAATAAATATACACATATAAAAAAACAGCTTCTCCTTAAACTGGTTCATGCATTGTATATAATTGAACACAGCGACATCTTCATTTCACGATATATGGAGACGGGAGGGCGTCAGCAAAGACCAGGTAGCCCTACTGTCACATTTTATTATTATGTTTTTTTTTAAAGATGTAATAATTCTATTATGCATCGCCTTTAATACATTTAGGAACATACATTGTCCTTAGATTTCTTTTCATATCCATAGTGAAGTATGTGTATGCATCAATGAATATATTTAGTAGATGGTTTAAGCTAAATCTTGGTGTGATGTATGGTTTTGTTATGTCAAGGTTGTATTGTTGCCCACATGGATCAGCAGCCATTCTGTGATTGTATGTATGGAAGGAAATGTTGAATGGCATTTAAATTTTCCATGCAGTAGTTAATTAATTTGCTCCATTAATGGTTTCATAACATCTGTTTCTTGTATAGTCAGCCATGTTTACTGTTACGTCCATGCATAAAATCGCGGACTGGGTACGAAATCATGTGGACAACTGTAAAATGGGTGGAAGACTTCACAGTGAATAACAAATATACCGACATGACGTAAAACGTTTTTGTTATCTATCTAAATCAATCTATCTATTGCCGGAGGCCGCGATCTCAGCGACCCCATGCACCTCTGTCCCCAATCAGTCGAATCCCCTCCTCCAATCCAAGACTGCCTTCACTCATATACTTCTTAACTCCATCCTTCCACCTCTTACTCGGTCTACCTCTCTCACTTTGTCCTACCACCTCACTCTCGTACACTCTCTTAGTCATTCTCTCATTTCCCATACGTTCCACATGGCCGAAGCATCTCAAGGTGTTCCTTTTCACACTTTCCAGCACATCTACATCCATACCACACCTCTCTCGTACTTCCTTAATTGTCTGTCTATCACTCCATGTAACTCCGCACGCACTTCTCAAGTAACTCATTTCCACCCCTCTCACTCTTGGTTTGAATCTCTTCACCAATGTCCATGCTTCGACCCCGTAAGTCAATGTCGGGATTACCACACTGTCTTACAAGGATTGCTTTACTTCATTGCTGAGTACCCTATTTCTTGTTACTGCTTTCAGCGTTCCTACAATCCCCTTCCCCTGTTGTACCCTCTTCCCCACTTCTTCATCCATACTCCCATCTTTACTAAACACACTGCCCAAATACTTAAATGAGCCGACATTCTCCATAACCTGACCGTTCAACCTCACTTTACAGTCTGTGGCTGCACGCCTTTCAATTACCACAACTTTGCTCTTCCCCACATTTACCTTCAGATTCTGTTTTTCACACACTGTTTCAAACATATTTACCAGCCCCTGCAACTCCCATTCACTATCACTCATCAGAAGTGCATTATCAGCAAACAGCAGTACAGGCAACTTCCACTTGTTTCCTTCCCTTATCAGAGGTACACTAATATCCACTGCTCTTCCTTGTATTTCTTTCATGACTCCATCCATATATATATTGAACAGCCATGGGGACATCACAGACCCTGGCTTTTACCCAACATTCAGATCAAAGAACTCGCTCTGCTCATTCTCCACACATACTAATGCCTTTGCCCCCTCATACATGCTCTTCACTGCTTTCAGCAACTTGCCGTCTACTCTGTATATTCTCAGTACTTTCCACAAACCTTCTCTATTAACTTTGTCACAGGCCTTCTCCAAGTCCATAAAGGCAGCATACAACTTATGGGACTCCCTTCTCCATATATTTCTCCTCAACACACTTCAGGGCAAAAATCTGATCTAGACATCCTCTTCCCTTCCTAAACCTTCCTTCCCTTCCTTCCCTTTCACAACCTTACTATTTCCCTTGGTACCCTCTCTAACTTTCTTGACCTCTTTCCAGAACAGTTTCTTGCACTAAAAGTTTTGACTCTCTAGTACCCAAACAATTGTTTTGTTATGTACGAGTAGTATATTGTATATTATTCCAACTGTAAAATTACATATCAATACAGTAAGATATGTCCAATACTAGAGATTATGTTGCATCAGCGATATTTCATGTTATATTTAGAAGAAATCGATGCGCAGATGATGGTGGCATATAGCAAACAATAAAGTCATTTAAACAACGTGATTCAGATATATTTGATGTGATATAACATTAATGTTATGCCAACAATAAAATAGGTTCAGAGTGCCCTTCATGCGCGCAACAGCTCCCGCGCCAACCAACACCAAAACATCAGGCCTTCAATAACCACTAAAATCACTACAGACCCAGAGGAAGCCCTTTTAGCTCTCAAAGTTCATCAATTGAACTATGCTGAGAAACAACAAACTATGTACACCAACCCAGCAACCAGTATCAAAATATTAATCTTAAATAATTATTTTGTCACTGATAGGAGTGATACTAGCTCTGTCAGGTCTAAGACAGACCCTGCCAAGTGTACTGGCTATAAGTCGTGTATGACACCGACAAAAGCTTTACCTGTGGTACTTGTGAGGCACAAAGCTCACAATCTACGTCATCGACTGGATACACCGCAGCAAAGACTCACCTCTACACCTTCTTTAGCCTGTGGTTCGATACCTGGCATAGCCTGTTGTTTGAGACCATGCACAGCTAGGGGTTTTAGACCTAGCACCAACGGAGAAGAGTGAAGAGAAACTGATGATTTTTCGGTCCAGAAGTTGAGGCCTGGCAGAACGCAACTGGATGATAAATGCAGACCTAGGACCCCATCTCCAATATTAAGTAAAAACGCCCAAAGTCCCCCCTTGACACCGTGAAAGCCACTAATATACAGTATATATCCAGTAGCGTGCGTCTCTGAGTGTTTGAGTAATTTCCTTGCATTCAAATTATTTCTCCCATCAGGAATATAAAGAAAACACATGCGCTGTCCTTGTTTTCTCTTATTGAATAGCGTAATGCATAAATGCGCGGAATTTCAATGCAAGTATCCTAGGTTCGAGTCCTTGGAGTGCAACATGTATTTGTTGATTGCAATAATTGAGTGTAGAAGTAAAGTTGGTTGGTGAAAAAATATAATTGAACACTCTGGTATCAACGTCAACATCACTATTGAATAGTAGAAAATTAACTGAAATATACAACACCTGCCGCACACACTATATATTTAGTGATTTCCATATAGATAAGTAATTATTGTTCCTTGTGACTATAATAAATACTATAGTTGAGCGACTAGAGAAAACGTGCTTTCATATCAATGCGGGCAGCCTAACCATGCCATAATTAAATTTTTGAAAACTAGTACACTAAGTATTCAAATTCACCATTTCCATTTGTATGAATACAATGTATTAATCTCACTATGTATATGAATGAAGTTTTATGCAGTCTAAGAACTCTGCGTAAAGATTTAATTCCATAAATACACTTACGCCTGATAGTAGGGTATCACGAATTTCATATTCGAGCACGTAATGCACCAAACTGAAGTATATTGGGATTCTATTTTTCCCTTATGATCTTATGTGAGATTCTTAGGTATTTGATATCCTATTGTATTTTGTGTGAAACCATATATTATGTGTATAAATAACAGTGTTGTTCTTTACCTATTGTAAACTCGCTTTTTGTTTTCTTGTTTTTTATATTGACTTCTTTGTTTCTCCCTGATAGAAGAATTCACAAATACCAGTTTTGGCTAAATATAATACTAAGTATCCAAGACAACCATACAGTATAGCAGTAAATTCAACAAAAGTAGAATATTGAATTTACGTTACCAATAAATAGTACAGTAGGACCGTAGGTAATGAAAAGTAATGTTCAATATTACTGTCACGTTTATAAAAGTAAGAATCTGTTCACAATGCAAGGAAGTGCACGATACTCAGTACCAGTATCTGCTCAGTCCAAGTTAATTTAATGTAAGTGCAACTACCATACTATACATAAGGGACTGGAATTTTCGCAGAGAGGCTCCAGTCCTGACGTTATTCTTGACTTCCAGTGTGCTGGCTTAATAATCCAATAGGGTTGATAGCCTCTGAAGTCCTATTTTAACTAACATACTGTACTTTTCACTTCTCAGATTGTTGTTCCTATGTCCAATTATCCTTCTTTCCTATTTTACTCAAGCCATCTGGTCTATATATAGGAGAGAGAGAGAGAGAGAGAGAGAGAGAGAGAGAGGTAGTTAAGTGTGGGAGTGAGAGTAAAAAATGAATAAACCTGTACCAAAAGTTGATCAAACATACATAGCATGTATCGTACATGTCGCTGATGTGTTGGCCTTTGAAGTCTGAACCGCCACTTATATACCTATATTCCACCGGTGTTATGCTGCTCTCTCTCTCTCTCTCTCTCTCTCTCTTTCTCTCTCTCTCTCTCTCTCTCTCTCTCTCTCTCTCTCTCTATATATATATATATATATATATATATATATATATATATATATATATATATATATATATATATACAGTATATATACAGTATATACGTCGAGCAAATTTTGTAGAACTTCTGCGTAGCAAACCCCAGTTCAGATTTGAAGGTTAGGATATTATTATGTCATATGGTGCTTATTCAAAGAGCAGTTTATGTATCAACAAGCAGCATCGTTCCCACTTAATTTATCAAATCAGGTGGTGTGTGTGTGTGATAGAGAAGTTAACCCTTTGAAGATTGCGACGCATTTTACAGTTTTTTCTGGCTATCATTAGACGATTTTATACAGTTTAAGAAGGATCTGTGGGAGTTATAAACGTAAAAAAACATCTCAATTTACCATCTGACTTCCATATACCCTTCCTAACCTGAATAAAATTGTCTAATAATAGCCGGAAAACAAAAGAAAATGCATATTGGATCTTGAAAGATTTAATGTGTATTTATAGGACTTTTGGATGTTCAAAATATCCTACTGCACATTGTATCCAACGCACAAATGTCTATAAATGTTAATGTCCATAATGTTGAATGGCTCACTCATTCAGCCAGGACTGATGATGCTGGTCTTGAATGTGAGCTATTTGCAGACTCATTTAATCTCACTCAACTAGTCAACCAACCCACCCGTGTACCAGATAATCCTAATCATAATTCCCACCTACTGGACTTATTTTTAACAACCAATTCAGAAAATTATGATGTTACAGTGAGGTCCCCGCTTGGATCTTCTGATCACTGTCTGATACAGGCCACCTGTCTATCACCTACCACACATTCCCACTCTGAACCTGTGTTGGTGACTAAATGGCATTACGATAGGGCAGACTGGGAGGGTCTTCAAGGATTATGTATTGATATTCCCTGGACCTCTTTCTGTTCTAATGATGCACACTCCACCTTGAGCCACATACAAGATTTTGTAAACATTGGAATGGAAACTTTTATTCCTCATCAAAAGTACAGTAAAAGATCTAATTCACCTAAATGGTTTGACCATAATTGTGCTAGAGTAACTGAACAAAAAGCAATAGCCTACAATGCATACACAAGATCAAAAACACATGAAGCCTTTAATTACTTTAGAAACATCAGAAATCATGCCAAAACTGTATTAAACCTAACTAAATCAAACTTTCTCCACAAGCAGGCAAATAAACTTCTAAATAATCCAAATGATAACAAAATATTTTGGTCTACTCTTAACTCATTCAAATCCAACTTCACTACTGTTTCATCCATTCCACCATTAAAATCTCCGACTGGCAATCTTGTAAGTGACCCACGAGGTAAAGCTAACCTTCTTGCGGATATTTTCTCCACCAACTCAACCTTAGATGAAATAAATCAAGATGTCCCTGTACTTAATTTTAATTCGCCTGAAATTCCCTCACTTAAGATCCACACCAGACATGTCAAAACTATTTTGCAGAATCTCTCAGTAGATAAGGCTCCTGGTCCAGATGAAATTCCTCCAATAGTACTTAAGAATTGCTCCTTGGTGTTCGCTCCTGTATTGGCAAAATTTTCCGTCTGTGTACTCATACCTCATGCTTCCCAGTACCCTGGAAAGAAGCAAACATCCATCCAGTTCCTAAAAAAGGTGCCTCTTCAGATCCATCAAACTACAGACCAATAGCTATAACTTCCACTCTTGGTAAAGTCTTTGAAATTATATTAAATAATCACATAATTAAGCATCTTGAGAATAATAAATTAATCAGTGATAGGCAATATGGTTTTAGACGATGTCGATCAACTGTAGACATTCTTTGCCTTCTTACGCATCAAATCAACCAAGCTACAGAGCAACATGGTGAAACACATACAATAGCACTGGATATATCAAAGGCATTTGATAGAGTCTGGCATCAATCCTTATTGTCGAAGATGTCACACTACGGCCTTGCATCATTAGCTCCACTAATTTCTTCTTATCTGCATAACAGAAAAATATGTGTAATGGTCTATCTATCTATCTATCTATATGCTCAGGCCCAATCCCCATTTTGGGGGTAGCCGACTCAAGACAGAGCAAGAACAGGGAAAACACAAAAACAACATAAAACAAAAAATAAACACAGATAAAAAAACACAAACTCTCACACATCCAGGTCACCCAGGAGAAGACCCAGAGACCAGGGTTACCAAAGGTCGCTCCAGCACTCCCCCGGCCCCTGACCACCCGGAGAGGTTCCGATCTCGGCAGGCAGACATGCAGCGGAGCCAAAGCCACAAGCCCTCCCACCACACTTCCAGGCACACCCTTCATATTAATCGTCTCCCCGGGCCAGGCGCCTGATGGCCTATTATCTAGTCCAACTTGCGCCCGACCCCTTACTCCAAATGACCACATGTTCACTCAACTATTCACAAGCATTCTCCATTCACTGCTGTCCACCACCACTTCCCCTGCCTGATCTATAGTCATTCCTCTATCATCCAAAGCCTTTCTTACACAGTCTCTCCATCTCAATGGGGGCCTTCCTGCCCTTCTATCTCCCCTTGTACCTGACTCACATATTCTCTTTGTAAGCCTTTCATCTCCCATTCGTTCAACATGACCATACCAGCTCAGCACCCTTCTGTCTACTCTGGCTGACAAATGTTCCTGCTGCCCCACTCTCCTACGTATCCCTTCATTCCTCAATCTGTCTCTACGAGTAACTCCACACATACTCCTCAAGCAGCTCATCTCCATCACATCCAGCCCTCTTTTCTCCTTTTTCTTCAGAGCCCATGTCTCAGCCCCATACATCACTGTTGGCACAACAATTCCTTGATACAGTGCACTTTTTACTTTCACTCCGAGATTTCTCGTCTTCCACATACTTCCCATTGCTCCGAAAACCTTCCTTCCTTCACACACTCTCTGTTTTACCTCCACTTCCATACCTCCACTCCTGCTTATCGTTCATCCTAGATATTTAAAACACTCTACTTGTTCCAATGTTTCCCCATCCAGCCTCACATCTAGATTCACCCTATGCTCTCCCCTATTACACACCATTACTTTACTTTTATTGACGTTCACCTTCAGTTTCCTCCTTCCACAAACCACACCAAACTCTTTGACTACCCGCTGCAGTTTCTCATCAGAATCCGCCACCAATGCTGTGTCATCAGCGAACAGCAACTGATAACTGTAGATGGTAGATGGCCTTTTTTCTCAATTTCACTCATTAAATGCTGGTGTTCCCCTGGGATCAGTTTTGGCCCCAACTCTGTTCCTCATTCATATCAATGATCTCATATCTACCACTCATAACCCAATACATTCCTACGCAGATGACTCAACACTCCACAGTTCCTTCACATTTACCAATTCTTTCACCCAACCCGATCTTATAAATTCAAAAATAAACACTGCAATTTCTCTGAACCAGGACCTTTCTAGAATTTATGAATGGGGACAAAAGAATCTAGTTTCCTTAAATGCACAGAAAACCAAATACATTCAATGTTCTAACCGACAGAATCTCACTGACTCCCATATATTTTGTAATAATGTAAATATTCCCACTTCCCCTAGAATTGACATACTCTGTGTAACATTAACTACTAACTTAAGCTGGACACATTATGTTAGAGGCATTGCTAAGAATGCCTCTAAAAAACTGGGACTCCTGTACAGAGTTCGAGAATTCTTCACTGACGAGCAGTTGGCCGTAATATATAAAAGTCATGTGCGTTCTCAGATGGATTACTGTTCACCTCTGTGGGTTGGAAGTGGAGTGGTTGCATTGAGGCAGTTGGACAAAATTCAAAATAAAGCTATTAGATTAATCAATAATCCTGCAATCACACAGGACCTTCCTACATTATCCATACGAAGAAACGTTGCATCCCTTGCATTATTCTACAGATATTGTCACAGCAATTGTTCCGAGGAACTTGCTTCAATTGTGCCGCCTCTCCACATCTTTCCCTGTAGAACTAGGGCAGCTGAGAGCGCCCATGAATTTACACTTTCTCCTCCACAATGCAGAACTTCTGCTTATCAGAATTCATTTATCCCCAGAGCTACTACTCTTTGGAATTCACTTCCCTCGAATTGCTTTCCACAAACTTTCAATCTACAAATGTTTTAAATCCAGTTTTTACAAACATTTTATGAATGGAGGATGCCTTTATGCACATGGACATTTTTGTTTTATCTGTGTTTTCCTTCCTCCGTTCATTGTCTCTTTAACAAAAAAAAAAAAACAGAAAAAAAAAAAAACATAACCTTTAATATAATACCACTCGCTCCTCGTCCCTAAAGAATTCACGGATTTGGAGAAATACCCGTCAAATTTCATTAGGCCAGTTGGTTGTTCGATGAGTAGAGTGAGTTTAATTGATATTGCGGCCAGCTCACATTCAAGAACAGTATCATAAGTGGTCTGAAAAGTCAAATAGGCATCGGTTTGCTAGGTCATTTGTTAAATATTGTTCATGTAAGGATAGGTACATTATAGTACTATAGATATTCTATTTTGACATCCAGTATTCACATTTTTGTAAACTGAAATAATAAATAGAGTCAAATAATATTTGTGATTAAACATTGCACAAGTTTCAGTTAGAGAGTTGATGGCCATAGTTTGTACACCAATGATTTATAGATATTTTTCTTAAACTGCACAAAATCGTCCAGCAATAACCAAATTATAACGTGAAAAAACGTCACAGAGTCGAGGGTTTATGAAGTTAACATACGGGAGAAAAATATAATATAATCAACACATTGGTTTTTGATAGCTTTGAATGTTTTATGTTAAGGAGGTGTTTTTGGTGGGCCCCTGTCTCCCTCATTTTGGCCCCATTAGTTATGAGATGTTCTCCCCATTACTTTGGTGATTTACAAGCCTTTAGCCTCATTTCTTTGTCAATTTTAAGACCCTCCATCCCATTTAGGACTCGATTTTTTTCCTGACGAGCAATAGAGGATATTTGCCAACCGAAAGATGTAGATATATATCTCAAAGGGGGATCTTGGGTTATATAGTAATACATTAAATTTATTGAAAGTCTAGAGAGGAATCAATACAATTATATTAAGCATATAAATACATATATAAATAAAAACAAAATAATAATCTGCCCATAAAGTACTTCTTCATCTTTATTACCGAATGTCCCTACCAGTTTCACATAAGTTACATAAAAGTGTTAGTGGTGGGCTAAGCTGTTACCTACTAAGATGAGGTACCCTAATTGTTGTACAATATGCTCTGTTTTTATCCTGTTGACGGTCAATTGCTATGTCTTCATCTTGAATACTCTGTTATTATGCAGATTTTGTAGCAAAATCAATTGTTACTAATGACAACTTTACTCTTATGTGAAGCAGAGACATAGTAGTTTCTTATTTTTCCGTTAGCAATCGAAAAATAAATTTCTAAGGGATTTAATTTACCGTCAGTTGAAATGAAACTGAGTTTTATCCCATAGTATCTAGTCTATTCATAAAAATTCGTCGGCTGCATCTGTTTCTAATTATGGAAATATAACTATATAAACGAATTTATGGATGTTATTTTCTATACATCAACTACAAAACTATATATAATATTTATGGAAAAGCAAGTCTATCAGAAAATCACTCTAGTGACGTACAATTGCACGAAGACAAACATAGGGGCCATAAGTATTTTTATGAGTGGGCTACTGACTATTTTTTTTGTTTTATCATTCCAATAAATGGAGAACTTTTGAGGGAACTTAGAGTATTCCCTTAAGGGGGGGGGGTTCCGTTTTTTTCTGTTTTTCTATATATTAATTTATTAGTTTCATCGCTAGACCTCTATCAAGTTTAAAACAAAAAATAATAATTAAACCCCCATTCGAGATAAATGTCTACTTTTTTCGCTGTCGCTCACCAGAAAAAAGTCGACACTTATATGGCACGAAAGGTCCTAATATTGACAAAGACATGGTGTGAACAAATTAAAATCGCCAAACTAATGGAAAGAAAGTCTTAACATCTCAAAGCTAATGGGGTTAAACATGAGGGAGAAGGGACTCCAGAAAAAGCAACCATGCCCCTTAAACAAACTATTTGTATATACTGTCCTACATTTCCTTCTTGGGGCAGGTGGCTAGGAATCCTCCTCCCCTTGTATAATTCTTCTACTCGACGAGACATACAAACGGGCGCGGGAACGCGAAAGTGGTTCCAGACCCCGAAAATAGGAACTTTATAAAAATAGTTTCTGTTCGGGCTCTGTGTCGTGTTGGCCACACCCAGCAAAGGGGTATATGTTCCTGAGTATATATTGTACAGTACATACATACATACATACATACATACATACATACATACATTAAGACGGGGGTGGGGGTGGAGGGCGGGGAGGGATTAGTTCGTTCCTTCATCAAACTTTATAACACACACACAGACATACACACTATCACCCCCCTTCGTGAGAAATCTGTAAATTTTTCAGTAGAACAATGTGTTTCTCCTAAATTACGTGTTATTTTCTCTCAGCAGCAAACAAATCGACACCTAAGTGGTATGGACGGTTTTAATATTGACAACGATATCGGGCGAAAGGTCTTAAAACCACCAAACAAATGGGGCAAACATTTAAAAATCTCATAAGTAATGGGGTTAAACGTGAGGGAGAAGAGAGTCCAGAAAAGAAAAAAAAACGTGCCCTTAATGTGATGATTCTGAGAACAACAATTTAATATAGAACTGATTTATAAAATGGCGAGGTAAAAGTTTTCAATCGCTAAATAAATAACTGTTCGAATACTGATGACCTTTTAGAGAAATTGCTCGAAGGCAAGGACAAAAATACAAAATAGATTGGCTTAGAATCCAATAAATCCCAAACATTTTCAACTATTTTTTGTTTTACCTGGAGCATAGTTAAATATCCGAGCAGTTGATTTATTGCTACTTAAAAAGACAAATATGAAACTGCTATATATCTCTGCATCATATTTTAGACAGGTTTTCGCAATTAACACTGTATATTTGTTACACACAAACTCTGTAATAGCTGGGGATAAGTCAGTTTCTCTCCTGAAGCTTAAAAATATAAATATAACAGACCTACCTCCATGCATGGACGTTGGTGTTAGGTTTGACAGGTCATCAGTGATCAGGGACCCTGCAGGGTTTAACACTGAAGAATTGTACTCATCTTTGTAAATCAGCTTAAAGGTAGAGGGTTATTACAGACTAATCATATTCATAAGTACATGTGAGTTATATGAGAGTGTATGTATATCCCTTTAATTCAAAAATAAACATTTATTCAATGTCAGTATAAACTTTTCTGAAGGTAATAAATATTATAGAAAGAAAGTAGAAATAATTTTGCTTAATGAAAATTAATGATGTTGAGGCGATGTAATACTACTGACATTATATTGTGACGCTTCTGCATAGTAGCCACGTGCGGGCATGCGCGCGCGTCGGCTGCCCAGCCGTTTATAAACCGGCTGGTGGCAGCCGGCCGGCCGGCTTTTCCTTAGTATATATCCTACGACAATGTAACTAATGTCTGGGATATTCTTATGTTGTTTCACAGCTTGTAGCTGCCATTATTCTTAACCCGGCAAGCGCGATAGGCCTCACGGAAGGCTTCCTATAGGGAACGCGATAGGCCTCACGGAAGCAAGACCATAAAAAAAGCCTTCCATAAAAAAAAAGGGCCTATCAAAACAAAGGAATTTGTCTCTAGGTGAGATAATTCCCCTCCAGTACTCATCCATGTAAATCTCACCCACCCCCCTCCCCTCCTTCCCCACTATTCCCCCTCCCCTCCTCAATTATCACCTATTTTTCCTCTTATATCATCATTTATCGGTATTTTTCTCTCCCGCGATTGTAGCACAAGTGGTTGCAGAAAGATCGTTATGCAACACCAGACACGGCCCACACCGCCCCGCTCGTCTCAGTTACCTCACAGACAGCGAGAGAGGAGGGTTGCCTGTGGCTCTCTCTCGCCTGAGATTATGACCGGGTGGCCAATATCTTCGTTTTTCACCACCCAAATGCTTTTCCCACTTATTTTAGCACTCTTGAAGGTTCATATATACATCATATATGTAAAATAAAAGCATACCGAAAACAAATAATGCTCTATATTGTAAATATAACGAATTCTGTCAGAATCCAAGGCTAGAAATGCACAAATAACTACCCTAGCCCCTAGGTCTATTTAGCGCTTGTCAGGTTAACCAACGCATCTTAGTATATTTTATTCTCGATAGTTGATTGTTTCATTATAATATATAAGATGTAAGTCTAGTGAGAGTGGGAGGAGACGAGCGGGAGAGAGAGACCGGCTTGGGGACGTTGCTTCGTGCGGAGAGTCTAGCTTGGGACGAGCCTGATGTTGCCACATACATTTGATTGCAACGTTAGGCTTAGTTTCGACTCACGCACGGGGTAGACGATTTTGACCCGGCAACTGTGTTGAGTGTTGCCAAGCCTGGGATGTATTCTGCATGCCTAGTGCGGGGTCCAGACAGATTCAAGGCTCAGAGCTCACCTCACTGTCGTACCCTTCGGACCCCCTTGATATCTATCCCTCTCAACCCCACTTAGAAACTTTCTCTCTTACTTTGTATACCTTCCTTCCACTACTTCACCAATCTATTTAATTATCCCATCCCCTTGATAGACCTTATATCTATTATTGTATTAACGACGAGCTCTCAGATAACTAGATAGGATTTTGGGCCTTATGCAGAGATTTAATTGTTAATGAGACCTAGGAAGCTTTTTTGTTGTCTCATATTTGGTGGTTTCATGCTTGCTAGTGTGTTCTTGTGTCAGGTTAGCAGGGGCTAGACCGGAGGGGAGGCTTTTTGCGATCCTTTAAGTAAAGTCTGCTGGTGCGAGTCCTGTGGACCCGCACGACTTTACTAGGATACCCGTGGGAGTCTGGGGGCATTTTCTTGTCTGTGTCCCTGTGTGTCTAGTGTTGTGTTGTGTGAGGGCCCTTGCCTAGTCCACTCAGCACTGCGCTAGCACGTCTTGCTTTTGTTTTAGGGTCGCCAGGAGAGAGTCAGATACTTGCGACCTGAGTCTCTCAAGAGAGCACCCTTTCAATTAGAGTAATTTGGCACACAGACTTGGGAACGTCCCTAGGCTAGAGCAGGTGGCTCAGCCCGGGTATCCGAAGTCTATATCCTTCCGGCTAGACCTCTGCCACCTGTCAGATTAACAGCTAGGGGTTTATCATCTCTGTATGCTTGTTATTGTGCCACAGTTTACCGTTGTTGTGAGCATTGTGAGTCAGGGTGTGGCTTAGAGACTCTGTCCGAGCAGGCTTGCCTGACTAAGAGTGAGAAGCACACCTGTATGTGGTTATGTTGCGAGTTGCTGCCTTTATTTAATTATACCTATGCCATTATACACTGTAGGTCCTATCACTAGTATTTATTCCTGCTTATGAGTTAAGAGTTCTCTAAATCCGTAACGTACTTTCTTTGCTAAGCATCAGATCCTACAGTAGCCGCATGCAGTTTAGAGACCCGCATCTTGTCTACCTGTACGTTGTTTTGAGGACTGTTTGCTTTCACCTTCTTTCACGCAGGGGTGATTAGTTGTATTAATTAACGTAACGTTAAATGTACTTTCTTCTAGTTGTTATTAAATTGTTTCTGCAATTTAATTCCGTTATCTATCTTTTCCTTGAAGCTTTAAGTCAACTTAATTGTGTGATCTTTTATATAGCCTGCTTGACTATCAGCAGTCTATAGTGCGTGCACCCTGTAACCGAGTCATAGGATACCTTGTTGTCCTGGCAGGACTCTTGACGGTTTAGGGTGGTTTGTTGCCTGGGTTTATAGATAAGGGTTGGATCTAGCGTTTTCCGTTGTTGCTTGTTGCCGCATACCTAGTCCAATAGAAAGAGCCCAGTGTTTATATATCCCAGGACGTAACAATATCATGTGTACTGATGAGTTTCCTAATTAGAAAATCAAGTTTAGAAACCCACAATTAACATCATATCCTCATGACAAACAAATTAAAGAATATATTACAGTATAAGATGGAAATGTCAGGGTTTAAAATAATCACCCTTCTAACCAAGGATTAGATGAAAATACCAGTAAAGGAGAAAATGAAGGCCAATAAGTATAGGTTAGCTTACATGGCCAATGAGCTGCAGTCAAGACCGAAGATAAAAGTTTGTGTGGAAAATAGAAATAAAAGTGGTAAGCGGATAAGGGTTGAGAGTAGAAAGAATGCAGTGGACATTTCTTATCGCAATGAAGTGGTTCGGAGGAGAAATACTGTATATATACAGTATATAATAATAATTATTATAATTTTCATTTCATGAGAAGACAAAGAACTTTATGAGGATAATGGGTAAATATAGTGTGATGTCAAGATAGCTTTGACAATATCGTGTAAGAACGTGCATACACTATGGTACATAATGTAGTTATTTGTTCACATGCAGACTTGCATAATTGCCTGTTTAGTTGCTGGAATGGAAGCAGGGAAAGGAATAGGTTAAGCAAATACAACAAAAGATCAAAATAAAATAAAATAAAGCTTAGCATTGTAAATCGTCAAAGAAAGCAAAACAAGAGCAAACAAGTGTGATCAGAATGTTTGTGGATATATGGTTGATAGTACAAGATATAGTATACCAGGGTATATATTTACTAACCAATACGACCTAATATACAATCAAATTCGACCACAAGTGCAAATTAATCATCCCCTAAGATGCTAATGCTTCTCCATATTTTAATTCATATCATAGTTGGTATTGGTTTGTTTATCCGGGCCCTTCGTGTAAACAATCGGTTGGATGGGCATGAGAGAGAGAGGGGGAAGAATGCGAACTTCACTTAATGCTGGGTGTGTCATATTTCCCAAGTACAGTTGTAGTAAACAGATGAAATAGATATAAGTGTTGGTGCAGACTATCTTAGTTATAAACAAATCCGTGAGAACCTCCTATCCCGTCACACTTCCACATACACCATGGCTCGGCTTCATCTGTCTACTACTGTACACTCGGGAAAAAATCAATCTGTACACCGGTAAGCTGAATATAAGTTTATGTGAAATTATGCAGTATGTCTGAACTCTATTATCACAAGACTTTGACCTACTTCCAGAATGTTTAGAGCGTTAGTGTAAAGACTGGTTTTTCCTCGAGTGTACATGGAGAGATAAGGGGGATAAGCGTATATGTTAACTTGCCAACCGCGGATGGCTGCCGGCCATCCACGGCCGGAGACAAGATCAACGACCAGTGGAGGACAACTGGATGCCGGCCGCGGGGAGCAGTTTCGGGAGCCAAACCGTCACAACTATCCCCTGCCCCCTCCCTGGGGGCACGGGTCCCTGGAGCGGCTTCAGTCGCGCCGGGAATTTCCACACCTCTCACACCACACACACACATCACACAGTTTTTCCTACACCGAGAAATGACTCTCCGGCTGTCATTTCTCGAAGACTTCTTCTAGCCGGAGACACTGAGAGCAACCCAGGACCCACGTACACATACATATGTCCAACTTGCTCAAAACTCATCACTTCGAGTCGCCACACTAAGGGTTCAGTTCTCTGCAATTCATGCAGGAACTGGACCCACTTCACCTGTACAACACTTGCCTCCAAGAAACACTACACGAACACCTGAACCTGTTCCTCATGCCCCTCCCTCTCCCTCGCCTAAAACCCGTCCACCTCTCCTCCCCAACCCACCTAGCCTTCCCATATCATCCCCCCCCCCCCCCTAAAACCCGTCCACCTCTCCTCCCTAACCCCCCTAACCTTCCCATACCATCCACCTCCTCAACTCAACACACCACACCCCATCCTAATCCATTCCAACCCCCATCTCCTGCTCCCCAATCCACACCCCCACCTCACCCGTCCCAACCCCCCGCCCCTCCCTCACCCACCCCCCCTCCCCCCCCCCCCATCCTCGTGCAGCAGCACCCAACATACATCGTGCACATAACATTAGTATTCTCCAATTGAACATAGATGGCATCAACACAAAGAAACACGAACTCTCACACTTCATCAAACAACACAACATACACATTGCCATCTTACAAGAAACAAAACTCCGCACAACACAATAAACACCCACATTTCATAATTTCACCACCATCAGACAAGACCGAGCTGTCGGTGGGTGCGGTGGACTCATCACCCTGGTACACAAAGAAATATCATCCATAGTAACCAGTGTACAAACCAAATACCTCCTCCCCCCAAATGATAACACAACAGAAATACAATCAATTAAAATACGCACTGGCAACACCTTCAACATAACCATCATAAACACATACATCCCTCCCCAAACATCCCCTACAGTACCAAATGAATACAGACCACACTTACAACACATCACAAACACCCCACACCTCATCCTGGGTGGTGACTTCAACGCCAAGACGTCGGCCTGGTTTGTCGACAACCCCGACACAGACAGAGGGCTGGTACTACAAAACCAAACAGATAACCTCATCATCCTTAACGACATCCATCAACATACCCATATTCCTCACCAAGCCCTCTATAACCCATCATCTCCAGATATCACCTTTTGCTCCCCAGAACTCGCCCCCACAACATCCTGGAGGGTGATCAGAACCTTAGGCTCGGACCACCTCCCGATGATTATCACCACCAAAACCAGACTCACCCCAGCTAGCCACAAACACACATACACCAATATTATTATAAAAGAGCTAACTGGGAAGCATTCACAAATGAGACAGAACAACACTTCACAACTCTAAACAGTACACCCATCACTAACATCAACAATGCTGTACACATACTCAATAAAACTATCCAAAACGCTGACAAGAAACACATTCCAAGAGGTAACAGAAAAAGACACAACCCCAACTTCACACCAGAAATTCAAAACCTCATCAGACAACGCGACATACTGAAACACTCCCCAGCACCCCACACACAAGACATCACACAACAAATTCAAGCACTCAACACCCAAACTAACAACAAAATACAAGAACAACAAAAACTAAATTGGAATAACTTCCTACAAACACTTGATCACAAAACAAGCCCCAAAAAATTCTACAAAACACTAAACAGCATCACACTTTCCAACAGCAACACAACACAATCACATGCTGCAATCACAACAACAGACTCTACTCCTTCATGTAAACAACAAGCAAACACTCTCATCAATCACTTCTCACATGTCAGCCACTTAAAACCTCACAAAGACGACCGACGTGTCATCCGACGTAAGAGACAATTCCCCACAGACCCTGACTATACACCCTTCACCAATCACCAGACAAAGTATATCATCAACAATCTCAAGCACTCACCCGCCTGTGGCCTAGACAACATAAGCAACATACACCTCAGACACCTGGGACCACAAGGCATACAAGCACTCACTAACATATCAAACTACAGCTATTCACACAACATAATACCAGACATTTGGAAGCATGGTATCATCATCACATTCACCAAACCCAACAAAGACCCCACGCTACCCTCCTCGCACCGCCCCATCACACTCCTTTGCTCCCCCTCCAAAGTCATGGAACGCCTAGTATTACAACTAATTACACCCGACCTACCCTTAGCTCCAACACAACATGGCTTTAGGCCACTGCACTCCACAAACACTCTTCTCACAGACCTTACACAAAGAGCTTTTGACGGCATCAACTCGGCTAGACCACCACACAGATCACTATTAGCCACACTCGACATTAGTAAAGCCTTCGATGCCATCCCCCGCCACAACCTAACCAACAAAATCTACAACACAAACATGCACAACAACACAAAAAGGTGGCTGGTCAACTTCCTAGCAGGCAGATGTGCACACGTATCTTTTGCCGGTCAGTCAAAAACTTTCCAAACGGAGTCCCACAAGGATCCGTCCTATCGCCCGCACTCTTCAATCTGTACATGCACGATATAACTACACCCAATACGCCCCAAATAAACTTAGCTTCCTATGCAGATGACATAACACTCACATGCACACACCATGACCCAAAAAGAGCAACAGATCTCCTTCAACCCTATCTCAACACACTACATGGCTGGTGCACTACAAACAGACTTAATCTAGCCCCAGCCAAATCCACCGCAACCCTGCTCACAAGCTGGACAGGAGAACACGAATACATCTCTCAACTCACCATAAACAACACACCCCTAACACATACACACACCCAAAATCCTAGGTGTAACATATGATACTCATATGACATTCAAACAGCACACCACAAACATTAAAAAAAAAAATGACACCCAGACTTAACGCCCTCAGGTCACTTGCTCACACAAAATTTGGACACAACAAAGAAACAACCACCACAGTATATAAACAATACATAAGATAAGTGATGGAATACGCAAGCCCAGCCTGGGCTTCTAACCTAGCTGAAACACAGCATAAGACCTTACAGACTATTCAAAACAAAGCCCTGAAGATCATTACAGGCTGCACAGCTACTGCACCCACAGATCACCTACATCAAGAAACCAAAATCCTCAAAGTCAAAGACCATCTGGACATGAGAGGCACTCAATTCCTGGCAGCAGCCTCCACGAACCAAGACCACCCACTAAACTACATGGCAACACACCCACAGACACCAAGAAATATCAAAACAACACCCAGCACACGGTATCACACACACAATTTTTGTCCTCTCTCCCTCCCTGCCCACCCCGAACCAACTTCCAGAAGCACATCCATACTCATATCTCTCGCCGATCCATCCACTCACTCACAGACAACACGCAGCTGCATGCACGACCTCCCGAAATCCATCCTTCCGAATCCTCCCTTCCTCGCGAGGACGGAGTCCACCTGGCCAGGCTGAGATGCGGACACCATCCAGCTCTCCTGAGCTATCAGAAGAGACTGGATGACTCCGTTGTCGACGCCTGCCCGGGATGTAACACAGCACCCCATACCATTGAACACATCATAGAAGACTGCATTTCACACAACCACTTACGCCAACAACACAATCTACACTCAATGAGAGCTCTGTGGGAAAGCCCGATCGTGGCCATGGCCTTCCTCAGGGACTCGGGGCTGTTCGGCCAGGTAGCTTAGGGAACATCAACAACAAAAACAACTTGGAAGTATATAAATACTGTGCGTAACATGGAGGGGTTGGGTAAAGGTATTGAGAGATATGCCTTTATAACATCACCTCGTATCTACTTTTCGAAGAATGTTGAGAGGGGGGAAGGGGTGAAGGAGGTAGATGAAGCTGTTGGAGTGGTTTTGTAATGTGTGTTATAGTTTGTATATGTCGTCTAGCTTTAGTTTTGTGCTCTTCACGGGCAGCATGATATGCGGGGCTGTTAGGGAAGGTCAGCGTTAGTGAAAAAAAATATGGATTTGGAAGATGGCTTCCTAGATTTAAAATAATTAAGAATGGGGCTGTAGATATATGCGATGGAAGACAATTCCACTGCTGTAGGCTGCTGGGAAGGACATTTATAATAAACACTTTCAAGATCCGATTACGTGTTTCTTTTCTGTGTTCTGGCTATTATTAGACGATTAAATTCAGATTAGGAAGGGCATATGGAAGTCAGAGGGTTAATTGAGATAGTCTTTACCCTTATAATTCTCACAGATCCTTCCTAAAGAGTATAAAAACGCCTAATGATAGCTAGAATAAACTGTAGAAATAAGTCATAATCTTCAAAGGGATTAATATGATGGTGCTTGCCTGTGTGGTGTTTTATACTGTGGATGCCCTTTTTCAGTAAATACAATATTTGAATGATGCTTGTATGAGTCTATATTTACGATATTATACATAGAGCAGTATTTAAACAGCTTAGAGTTTGTGCTATTAAAATGATAAATGAGAACACCGTGAGATTGTACAGTTATCAATCCTTTGTTTAGATATCAGTTCTTGCGGAATAATCAATATCAAAGAACGAACGTTAACATTATACCATATAAAATATAAACTCGATCCAGCCAGAATACACTAAGTATGAAGTTTATACCAAGTGGTATTTTATAAATATATTGTTATTCGTGTAATGGTTTCGATAAATAATCTACGCTCACATTGTTCTGTTATAATTTGCTCGCCAATTTCTTAACCCTATCATTATACCAAAAAACATTCTTTAATACTATTCTGACTAATAATTGATGATATTAATAACCTTAGGAAGGACCTGTGGGTGTGAAATGATTAATGGGCGACCATACACTGAACACATTTCCACGATGGTTTGTCTGCTTCGTTTGGTAGATGGCTAGATATGGGCTTTAGTGGGCACTCCTAAAATTTTGATTTTTTTTTTTTTTTTTTTTTTTTTTTTTTTTTTTTTACTACTACCTCTCGGGAATAGGCCATTCAGCCATTTTACACTGAACGGTGAAGCCTGTGAGGTCTCATTCCAGTCTAGGGGATGAAACATGTGAAGCACTTTTAGCTGCAACCAGCCCCTGCCAACTTGCCCTTGCAGGATGCATGGAGCTTAGTTACTCACTCACGGCTCGAAGCAGCTCCATCTCTGAAGCTGCCTCCCTCCAGTGCTTCACTGTCTCATCCCCTAGACTCGGACCCTCACTCTCAGAATGACACCTATTGAGCAATGAACTCACTAGGCATTGCCCCTCTACTGCATATTTTGAATATGGGAACATTCATACATGCTATTTAACCCACAAAACCCCAGCGACGCAGCATTTGCGTCGACAATGTATGTAACCCTAAACCCCAGCACCGCATAGGGTGCGTCGCGGTTAATTACTCTGGTCCTAAGGTACCTAGAGGGCTCAGATTTGTATGGGAACTGCGTAAGTATCCCATGCAACAATGCCGATGGTTGAAAATCCTCAAAGTCCAAACGCGTGCGCGTGAACGCGCAAAAATATGTTTTTGCATGTTTTACCTACCCATTTCCCCTCGTGTAATTCCAACTTTCGGGCGCCCCGTAGGACCCCTTAATGACCTAGGCCCTAGGGGATCGTTTTTTTGTGGTTTTTCCTTAATTTCTAACCTATTCCAGGTGTTTTCTGGAGAATATTTTTGTTTTACAACCTGCTGGTCCTGGGTGTACTTTTATTTTTAACCTCTCCGCTGCGCAGTCCCTGTAGTATACACCATACCCCTGTGCGTAGGTATTGACACTCATTCCTCACTAAAATCGTTAATTTACCATAAATATAATTAATACTTATCCATATGCGCCTATTTTACGTTTAATATGAAGATAGTAACATGTTACAACAATAAAACAACTTAAACAAGTGGGAATATCATTTATATGGTCAAAATCGCAAATATATACGGAGCGGTCCAGTCATGAAGTTGGCAGAGAGAGAGACCAAACCCTCCCTCCACGAGATCTGGTGAGAGACTGGACTACTAGTCTCTCTCTCTCCTCCTCCTCCACCCTGTAAATGAATAACTTTATCCTCCCCTCAGTTACTAACCCATATGTCCCCTACTAACTTCCTAGTCCTGCCACGTTAGTGGCAGGGCAGTAGTTCCCTTTCCAATGTTCCCTTACCCACTCTAAACCACTGTTTGGACACTTGATCCTCAGTGTTTTGGAGGACAAGCAACCTAGAAGGGTCACTAGATCTGTTGTTGCTTGATTTCCTTTGTACTCCTTTGTACCCTCCCTTTCCACCTTGTAACCGGGTGGCGAGTTTTGGCGCCATAAATAAACCGATAATTACATGAATAAGAGAAAAATAGGTGATAATTGAAGGGGGGGGGGGGAAAGGAGGGGACTTTGACAGATATGGGAGAGTGATATGAGGTATGGAGGGGAAAAAGAAAAAAATTCAAGTGCTACTGGGGCCTTTTAAACGTTCTTTTTTAGGCCTAGGATCTTAAGTCTCCCCGCAGTTGCCCAGTAAAACCTCTTTAGAGTCTCCCTGCAGCTGCCGGGTTAATTAGGTGGTGCTCAGTGGGTTAATCTGGGAACAATGTGGGTATTTATTTGGCGTTTCTGTGGGCTTTGTGGTATTGCACTGATACTAGGTACAGCACAAATTCCATCACAATAATATCTTTCCATTGACATATCGGGATTCAAACCCTTGTCCATTGGATTACCAGTCCAGTGGCAAGACCACTCCACCACACCTCCCCTATTATTATCAGTATCACTTAAAATCCTTACTATTTCTACCTGTTAGTCTTGGATGATGTCTTTAAACAGATGTAAGCTTTTGAATAAGGTCAACAGAAGCCAAATTTTTAGCCACTTATCATGTGACTCGAACACAAGATCCAACTGTGTGGGGTCGCCCATTGAAACCTGGTGTAGCACTTGGAATGATTGAGGTCCTTCCAAATCAGCATAAAATCGGCTAGTGTTAGCTAGCATGGAGTGAAAAGTACACGATTATTCTTTTAGAGTTCGTTTTAATTTGAAACTAGGAATAAGATAACCTAGATTATTTTTGTTATCGTATTTGTTTTCTTTAGTTTTTGAGTGCATAATTTATGCTATTTTTTTTTAGATAAGATCTGTCAGGCTCTCCTTGCTCCTGTATGATTGCAACTTTGACTACTTCTGACATGAAATATTTCTCAGAAAATTAATTATATCCTCTGCAACGTAAATATAACTTTAGCTAAAAACCGTTATAGAATGTTGAGGTTTATTTGCACGGATCCTTGCTCTAACGGGTAAGTGTTTATTAATTGTTTTGTTTCGAATATAGTTGCAAAGTTTCACTAATTGGATCATGGTATATTACCAACCTAATTATATCTGATTGGTAGCGATTTACGAGTTTATTATTATTTAAGTTTAATATTTGCATTATTATTAATATAATATTTTTTATAATAATAATAATTATTATTATTTATTATTATTATTATTATAATTACTATTATTATTATTATTTTTATTATTGCTATTATTTTTTATATTATTATTATTATCAAATACACAGATTATAATATACCCGTTTTTTTGTCTATGTGAGTGAGGAAGACAAAAGGCAGACCTGCCTGTAGCGATTGCCTCCCCCAGAGTTGAAAGAGTTACAGGGCTAACATCAAGGGACGTTCGAGCCAAAATGCCTGAACACACGGAGTTTGAAACAATTTAAGTTATAGGAAGAGGGCAAAACTGATTCTGGGAAAGAGTTCCGTAGCTCAGCTGTTGAATAGAAGAATGTCTGAGAGTAACGTTTCACTTTAGAGTTGGAGAGTTGCACAGAGTAGGGGTGGTATTGTGTTGCAAGATGGGTGCTTTTTGCTCTACGAAGAGGAGGTGGTATACACTGGGAGAGCTCTGACAAACACTGAGTATTGTAGTAGCGATAGAATAGCGAGAGAGATGCAACATTGCGGTGAAGAGAGAGCGAGATTGCAGAGAGTTGGTGAGTGGACGTGAGTTAATGATACAAAAGGCCTTCCTTTCTACTTTGTCTAGAAGTGCGGTGTGAAAGAAACCTCCCCATACATGTGAACAGTACTCAATCCAAGGACGCACTGTGCCCCTGTACAGAGCAAGGAGTTGTTCAGGGGTTAAGAACCCCTTGAGGCGGTTGAACACACCCAGCTTCTGAGTGGCTGCCTTAGCAAGACTGGTAATATGGTCCTTCCAAGTGAGAGCAGAAGAAAAAGAGACACCAAGAATATTGAGAGAAGATGAAGGATTAATTTTGTTTTGTCAAAGAATAAGGGATAGTCCTCTTGGAGTTCCGGACGGGTATATAGTAAGATGGAAAAATTGGGTTTTGGAAGCATTAAAGGCAACAAGGTTTTCTCTGCCCCAATTGGAAATAGTAGTTAGATCAGAAGATAAGTGTTTTATGGCTTCATTACGTTTTTTTTATGAGGGATTGCTGGCTGGGGCGTTCTGGAAAACTAAATTAAAAGTGTAAGGTAGAGTCCTCTGCATATGAATGGATGGGACTGGAAGTACAGTCGAGAAGATTATTTATGAAAATAAGAAAGACAATTGGAGATAGGACACAGCCCTATTATAATATACGGGTTGATACAATCAACCCGTAGTGAACTCTTTCATTATAATTGAAATTAAAGCTAAATAACACTATACCTTGTTACTACCATAACAACAAGAAATTATACACCTGATATATTATTTAACAGTTATGAATGAAATTATTATCGTCTATCTCGCTCTGTATGCATTCTGTAGGCCTATGTACTCTGTGTATGTAGTCTGTATTTTGTATGTATTATTTCTATATGTATACTGATGTATAGATTGTTTGTCTGACCGAGTCTCGTTAGTCCTCCAACCCTTGGGATTATGGAGAGGAGGAGACTTTGTTTAGGTACTCGGGGGATCCCAGAATGGGTTTGTAAGAAAAGAATAATCATCGTTATGGATGTGTGTTGATCCCCGTAGAGTTGATTATACTAGAACAGCCCTCGCTGGATCTTGGGACTTTTCTATATGGGGAGATGTAGTTATTTTTTTCTCGACCCTCCTTCTTCCTTATGTTTAGAACCCCATTAGTATTCAGATTTTAAGACGTAATATCTATTAGTTTGATGGTTTTAGATCTTCCGTGCCATTTAGGAGTCTATTTCATCCTAATGAAAGATAGAAATCCTGTAATTTAGGAGGAATCAGCCTTCGGCTGGGACATTTTTCTACCGAAAGATGTGCAAATTTATATCAAAGATGGGTCGTGGGGGTTTTGTTTTAACCCACTGAGCCCCAGCTAGTTTATAATAAATGTACCACCAGGGACCGGCTGTTTCTGATTTTTTGTTTTTCCAGAAACAATAGCGAATGGGTTAGGAATGAAGGAAAAACCTCAAAACAACGATCAAAAAGGTCAAAAAGGTAAAAAAATTGGTCCTACGGAGCCCCCGAATGTCGATTTTACAAGAGTAAACAATTGAAGGCAATAACACCCAAAATACCGGTTTTAGCACGCTCGCGCGCACGCGGTTGGACTTTGAGAGTTTTCAACCATCGGCATGGTTGCGTGGGATACTTACACAATTCCCATACAAATCTGAGCCCTCTAGGTGCCATAGGACCGGAGTAATTGGGACCGGACTGGCCAGGACGCATGGTTTGTGTCGCTGGAGTTTAGCGTTAAATGCATTGTGGACGCAAACCCTTCGTCGCTGGGGCTCAGTGGGTTAAGCTTGATGGAGGTCTTGGTAGGAAACCAAAGAAAATAATATCTAAATAAATATATGAACAAGTACAAGCAGAGGGAATTCTTTGACCTGAATGTTGGGTTGAAACAGGGGTGTGTGATGTCCCTGTGGATGTTTACAGTGTAGCATATATGGATGGAGTCATGAGAGAAATACAAGGAATATCAGTGGATGTTGGTGTATCGCTAATAAGGGAGGGAAATGAGTGGAAGCTACCTGTACTGCTGTTTGCTGATGATACAGTTCTGATGAGCGACAATGAATGGGAGTTGCAGGGTCTGGTAAATGTGTTTGAAACAGTGTGCAAAAAACGGAATCTGAAGGTAAATGTGGGGAAGAGCAAGGTTATGGTCTTCGAAGGGTGTGAAGCCACAGAGTGTGAGGTGAAGTTGAATGGTCAGGCTATGGAGATCGTCAGCTCATTTAAGTATCTGGGTAGTGTGTTGAGTAAAGATGGGACTATGGATGAAGAAGTGCGGGAGAGGGTGCAACAGGGGAAGAGGGTTGTAGGAACGCTGAAAGCAGTAACAAGAAATAGGGTGGTCAGTAGGGAAGTGAAGAAGTCCTTTCATAATAGTGTGGTAATCCCGACACTGACTTACGGAAGCGAAGCATGAACGTTGGAAAAGAGACTCAGACCAAGAGTGAGAGCAGTGGAAATGAGTTACTTGAGAAGTGCGTGTGGAGTTACATGGAGGGATAGACAGACGAATGAGGAAGTAAGAAGGAGGTGTGGTGTGGAGGTAGATGTGCTGGAAAGTGTGAAAAGGAACACTGTGAGATGGTTCGGCCATATGGAACGTATGGGAAGCGAGAGAATGACTAAGAGGGTGTACGAGAGCGAAGTGGAAGGACAGAGAGGGAGAGGTAAACTGAATGAGAGGTGGAAGGATGGAGTGAGGAAGTATATGGATGAAGCCGGTACAGGTTGGGAGGAGGGGCGTTGACAGACTGGGGACAGAGGTGCATGGGGGCAGTTCGTTTGTGGCCACCCCCTTGAGGATCACGGCATCAGGCAATAGATACATAGATAGACAAATATTCTCCAGCACAGCATGCAAATACTTCTTCAAATAATAATAATAATAAGAATAAGAATAAGAATTAAAGTAGATAAGCCCTCCGCTCATCACTGCGCTCCCTCTTACTTGCTTGCACAGCCAGCTTATTTTGACAGCTCACGGCTGCAACGTGCCACGCCCTGCCCACCAGCCAATCAGCGGCTTCCATTATTGGAGCGCGAAGCTGGAGTTCTCACTCCACCTCAAAAGTCACGCTCTTTCTCTTCCCGAAGAGTTCCTTCTGATTATCCACTAAGTAATACCTCGGTGCCAGCCCTACACTCCCGTAAGCCGCCAAAAGCGGTTTATAATCAGCTTCCTGGGACTTATTTTGAAGAGAAGAAAGAGGAGGTGAAGCAAGCAAGAATCCAGAGCGAGCGTGCCTCGGCGCGTGTCAGTCCGCCAATCACAGCGCGGGAGAGGTGACTATAAAGGCTGCCGCGCGCGGGCTCCATGGGTCACTCCCCCCTCAGAGCCGACCGGGTTACCACACTGCAACCTACTTGCTCTCTCTCGCCCGGGCACAAAGGAGAAGCAGGAACCCACCTTTCCAGTTACCTTGCCCTCACCTAGAGTCACAACACAGACTACCCCTGACCTCTCCTCACTTTCGCCCACTCGGAGGATGCACCATCAGTATCCTGCCGCCTGTCGTCACGTCGCTAGTCTGCACATATACAGTCAAGCGCTTCAAGAGGGACGACAGAAGGTGGACGGAAGTGAGGACTTCCAGAAGAGCTACTGGCCAGCTCGGAGGTGGTGAAGCACAGTTCCAGACACACACACACCTGGAGCGCGTTCAGTCTACCCAAACGCGCAAACGGGATAGCTCTACTGAACGTGATCGCCTCTGATTCGACGAATCACGTTCGTGATTGTTTGCAATCAGACGGAAATCACGCTAACACTCCCTGGAGGTGACTAGCGAAGCTATCATAACAGTATGCCTAAATCTCACCTCGACATTATATTATCAAAATTAAGCTTAATTAGCCTCCCTCCATGTTATATATGTGTCGTAATATAAATTATAAGGTGGCACACCTATAAAAATCATAGTTATCATGACAATTTTGCTATATATAATATAAAACAAGCAACTTGGAGCGCAACCCTCGCAGCTACTTCGTCTAGACTTCAGTGCAGTAAGCATAGCCTAGCCGGTAATGACTTCACTTCGCTTTTAAATCCGTAAGCCTACTCGCAAGGGTTCGAGGGTCGACGAGTAGGCCTAAATGTGTTTTTTTTTTGCGGTTTTTATCTAATTTGTTTCGTTATATATTGGTAATTTTACTATGCCAATGATATATTGTAATGGGTTATAACTTGCTGTACAGGTTTTTGAGCATTTGTCTATATTATTGATTAATTATTATGTTTTCTATGCGGTTTGTATTTAATTTTTATAGTTATATTTTAGTAATGTTACTATGTCAATGATAGCCTATATTTTACGGGTTATAGCCTAACTTGATCTACAGGTTTTTCGGCGCTTGTCTATATTATTGATCGATTACTCTATTTACTTTCTTAAAAACAATTTCTGAGGCATAATTGCATCGAAATATGTTAGGTCAGTTAAGCTATGTCTAGTAGGATAGCCTAACCACGCTATAGTTCAATTTTCAAATGTGATATAATGGTTAACAAATAATATTAATGAACCTTCCATAAATATAGGCTTGCAAATAGCCTATATTATACACATAGATCGTCAGAAAAAGAAAGTATGCCTACATTGCCTATACATACATTGCTAGGAAGAGATAATATAGCCTATATAGGCTACTATTTAATTCAGCCTGGCTACATAGCCAATATATATAAACTATAGGCCTATAGTTTAGCATATTCATAGTCCTACATCGCCAGGAAAAGAACATCTACTTTTTATTTCCCCAATAGACTAATGGAGAATTGTTTGAAAATTACACGGGGAAGAAAGAGCTACCTTTGCCAGATAAGGACCGTAATAACTTTGTCATCATTTCCTAATAAGATTATAAGATATAATAGCCTGATGGTAACTTAGCCTACCGTCTGTCTTGAGCTTGAACAATGCTGCTGACTGTAGCTGACAGTGTGACTACCTTACCCAATAGTCTATATTGATGGATAATAATATCCAATAATAAAATGTATTGATTGAAATTAATAGACCGAACAAGCATATGTTACAGGCCTAAAACCTTCGTAGACATCGCCAACAAGATTTGAATTTCGTGCTCATAGCCACTGATCAATCAGCGACGAGAATCAATGTTTGGCTATCAATGTCGTTCAGTCAGCGCGATCATAAACAGGATTGCCCAAACAGAAACAGGATTGCCTGATAGGGTAGACTGAACGCGCTCCTGATCCAGCATACCAGAAGAAAGAGAGATGTAGTTGACTAACCTGGTGGTTTCTATCAAAATTGATTTGTCCTAGGACAACACTAAAGGAAAATTAATTTAGACTCACCGGAATACATAAAGATGATGATAATGTTATTAATTAGTTATCTTTGTTAGCAACGGCGCCATGCCGAAAGAGTTATCATATAGGATCTGATAGGAGAGATTAAAGATTAAAAGAGTAAAATTAAAGAGGGGAGGGAAAGAATACTTTTGTTTGTAAATGAGGCAACCAGTAAGTTAAAGAGGGAAACAGTTGTTTAATTGCCTAATAGATTAGCTATAGCTAGGGAAGGACACTAGTCCATATGAATCATTCATTAAGTTGTGTAAAAAGGAAACTGTGAAGAAGGACACTAGTCCAATGTGAGATACGTTATTATTAAGTCGAAAAGAGCTATTCCGTGTATGCGTTTGAGGCACGGTTCATCTTTTGTTAGAACGATTATTGATTAAGGTGCAAGGTAACATAGCGTGTTTGTAATAGTGTTACTTGAGGGTAAATTCGGAAGGTGTCATTGAGATAAAGATTGTAAACCCATATGGTGAAGTAACTGGGTTACGGAACCCAATAGTGTCATTGAGATAAATATTGTAAACCTATATTGTGAAGTAACTTGGTGACGGAACCCAATAGTGTCATTGAGATAAATATTGTAAACCTATATTGTGAAGTAACTTGGTGACGGAACCCAATAGTGTCATTGAGATAAATATTGTAAACCTATATTGTGAAGTAACTTGGTGACGGAACCCAATAGTGTCATTGAGATAAATATTGTAAACCTATATTGTGAAGTAACTGGGTGACGGAACCCAATAGTGTCATTGAGATAAATATTGTAAACCTATATTGTGAAGTAACTTGGTGACGGAACCCAATAGTGTCATTGAGATAAATATTGTAAACCTATATTGTGAAGTAACTGGGTGACGGAACCCAATAGTGTCATTGAGATAAAGATTGTAAACCTAGATTGTGAAGTAACTGGGTGGCGGAACCCATATTATAAAATTATGTGAGAGAGACCTTGTAATCTCATTCGGTAATTGTACGATTATATGTCATTGTGAAGGTACTTGTGTAGTAAAGACGGTTGTGTCAAAGGAGAAAATTGATTCTATGTACTGAGGAGATAGATTATAATATTATGTGTTATAGCCTTGGTATTGAGAAAGGATACAGAAGGCTCAGTAAACGTGGGAAAACCTAAAGAGTAGAGGAACGAATATCACTTTTGTTTTTAGTTAGGCAAAGAGCAAATGGTTCATTAGGCCCTGGTCTCAATAAAAGACACAGCAGGGTTTTGATTTAATTAGTTAGGATTAATCACTAATAACGGGTCGTAGGATCGAAGCCGACTTGAGTCAATACCTGAATAGCGGGAATTCAGTTAGGGAGTACACGGAACTTTAGGAGTCCAAAGTGCAACCTAGCATGAATTGACGTAATATTCAATCTGCGTCTTGAACTCATCTCGGCCCGAGCCAAGAACCGATTATTAGAGTAGTTAGGAAGTCTGTTAAATAACATATACGAAGTTCTAAAGGACTGTCGAATTATCCCCCGTAGTAGTAGCATAACAGATTTAATATTAAATACTACAAAAATAATAATAATAATAAAAATAATAATAATATTAAACATGATAGATAAATAAACAACAAATGATTACCCAAAGTTCTGACACTTTTCAGTTTAGAGCCCTGCAATAATTATAATATAAAGTAACATTTAGAAACGCCTATTTTAATGCTAGAAAAGATTAGTGTTTACTAGTTTAATTTTCAACAAAAGAATATAAATTAATTGCAACAAATATTATAAATAATAAATAGTGAATTACTTAATCATAAAGTACTCTCTTTCAATAGACTGTTTGAATCTTTTCTCTGTCCAATAATGATAATAATAATAATAATAAGAAGAAGAAGAATAACACTGTTATTAAATTTACCATGCTAAAAATAGTAAAAAGTATTAGTTATGATCTATTATATAGGTGGAACATTGCTTTTAGTAAACAGTATTAGTTATGATCTATTATATAGGTGGAACATTGCTTTTAGTAAACAGTATTAGTTATGATCTATTATATAGGTGGAACATTGCTTTTAGTAAACAGTATTAGTTATGATCTATTATATAGGTGGAACATTGCTTTTAGTAAACCGTATTAGTTATGATCTATTATATAGGTGGAACATTGTTTTTAGTAAACAGTATTAGTTATGATCTATTATATAGGTGGAACATTGCTTTTCTCTCTGTAATAAATATTAAATCAAACGGATCCAGGAAAGCTGAACCTCTGTCACGGTCAAAGTCTATTGTGACGTCTACCAGCGTTGGCAGAATCGCCTCTCGTTAGCCACTAGCGCTCGCCAGGGACATCGAAATGGGCTACAGTTATCAGAGAATGTTGTTCTTTCTTTCCTAGTACTCGCATTGTCACAGACAGTCCAGTGGTGGTCTTTATTTGCGTCTGTGACAACGGGAAGTATTTTATATCATTAATAGAAAATAAGATGCATTGTGTAGAGTTAAGGAGAGAGAGAGAGAGGCGAGAGCGTGGTGGTAATATGTGCGTGTGTAATGTGTACTGTGTATGTATGTGCTGCCTCGCTCGGAGGAGTTTTCCCGCGCGCGCGGGCTTTCCCTCGCCTTTGATTGGCTGGTGGATCCTGGCGCGTCCTAGGGGCCTGCTGCCTTGTGACGTCTCGGCCTGTGATTGGCCGACCATCGCGCCCTTGCGGGCTCCTGTGTAACTAACCTCCTGCATGAGGGTCCCGAGGAGCTGCCCTCCTCAGGACAGGCTTGGCGCGCATGTTTCTAACATCCCTTGGCATACTCTCTCCCGATCACTCCCCTTTACCACTGTCTCTCTCTCTGACCTTCTTCTATTCCATGGCTCCTCACCTTTATTCAATTACTTGGCCCCTTGGGTTCTGCATACGGTTTCCATAGCCGGCCCATTGTATTGTATGCGCCGTCCTCTGAGATATTTACATGTACTTAGAATAGGTTTGAGGGTTCTTAGTTAGTAGAGGTTAAGAACTCTGTGTGTGTCTCCATTATTGATTTAGTGTTTCTGCTCTTTTATTTAATGCTAGACTTTAGCTTTATTTAATGCTAGAAGAAAAGAAAAACGTGGATATCATTTACACCGATTTTGCTAAGGCATTTGATATATGTGACCATGGTATAATAGCCCACAAACTGAAAGCAAAAGGTATAACTGGGAACATCGGACGGTGGATATACAATTTCCTCACAAACCGAAAACAATCAGTAGCAGAATGTCGAATGTCAAAAGCTCAGTGCCCCAAGGAACAGTGCTAGCGCCCCTTCTGTTCCTCATACTAATTTGCAACATAGATACCAACACCAGACACAGTACGGTGTCGTCTTTTTCTGATGACACAAAATTAAGCAAGATAGTAAACACACAAGAACACACGGGCCGACTGCAGGAAGACATGAATGTAGTGTTCCAGTGGACCAGGGAAAACAACATGCAATTCAATGAAGAAAAATTCCAATTAATACGGTACGGAGAAAATAATGGTGTTAAAGAAATTACAAATTACTTAACAGAATCTAACCACATAATAGAACAGAAAGACAGTGTGAAAGACCTTGGGGTATTAATGTCTGAAAATATGGGTTTCAAAGTACATAACCAGGTCAAAGTGGCGGCTGGGAAACGTCGAACGGGTTGGATTCTGCGTACTTTTAAAACACGCGGTGAATTACCTATGATAACGCTCTTCAAATCTCTAGTGCAACCGCGGCTTGAATACTGTAGCGTATTAACATCCCCATACAAAGCAGGTGAAATAAATGACGTAGAGAGTGTACAAAGAAATTTCACTTCGCATATAAGTTCGATAAAACAGCTACACTATTGGGAGCGTTTAAGAGCACTGAATCTGTACTCACTGGAACGTAGAAGAGAACGTTACCTAATAATATACACGTGGAAAATCGCAGAGGGTTTAGTACCAAACCTACATACTCCGATAGTCATGAAATTCATTGATAGGAGAGGCTGGGAATGCGAAATCCCCCAGATGAATAACAGGGGTGCTATGGGCTCTCTGCGAGAGGGCTGGTTATCACACAGAGGCCCACGTCTCTTCAACAAACTCCCACGGCGAGTAAGAGACATGAGGGACGTCTCGTTAGACAGCTTCAAGAGAGCCCTGGATGTCGAACTTCAAAAGGTGCCAGACGAGCCCATCCTCGCAAGGGAGCGAGCTGTCGCTTCAAACAGTCTACTGCACCAAATCACCACCCATAACGAGGGGCGTCGCGCTCCTTGGTGCCACTAGAAGAGTGGCGAACACATCATAAGGTATCATAAGGTAAAGATAGGGTAACTGTAGTCGTTGTCTCCGATGTGTGTATGGTTAGCTTATACCTACACAACTTCGACCGGTCCTGTGGTAGCCTGGGTTGTCTTTTCGGCTGCATCTTTTGCGAGTGCAGCATTGTGTTGACTGAGGGCTTTGGCCTGTTCCAGTTCCACACTTTGCTGCCTCTTTGCTTGTTTGTTGAGGGTCGCCAGGATAGAACCAGATACTTGTGATCTGGATCTATCAAGAGAGAACCCCAGTCAATTAACGTAACTTAAAGGATGCAGTCTTAAGGACTTCGCTAGGCGGCAAGCCTGTCTTGCTCAACCCCAGTTCCTTACCTAGAGTATCCCAGCTAGACATTGTTAATTGAGTAGACACTTGTTAGTATTTAATACAAGCTCTTTGATATGTACGCATTATTATTCACAGCATTTATTAGTCTAGGTTTTTGCTGAGCTGCACAACCATAGCAGACTGTTTCGTTGATGAGGAAGTACTTCTTTTAGTGTCGAGCATTACTACCGTTGCGCATTTATAGTATTCCCGTGTCAGTTAACATTATATGTCCTATTTGTTTAGTGTATTCAGTCTACATGTGTAGTGTCCTGCCTCCTGCCTTTATATAATTTAAGATACGAGCATCTTATGAGCATCAGACTTTCTTCAGAAGTTTCCAGGTCTATGCTGTAGGACTATACTTCACTTTCTTTCAGATAGGAGTGAAGAGTTTATTGTTGTTTAGAGTAACTGTATTGAAGCATCTTTTTATTGTATTTAATCTTGCAGTGATTTAATTGATCTTTCCATAGATTCCTTTTTATGCATTTTAATGTAACTTGCATCTTGTTTGTGATCAGGCTATACCAGTGTGGGTTAGCCTGAAGTAGAGTACATTTATGCCCAGTTAAGGATACCCCGTTATCGCAGATTAACTCTGGAGGGTATAGGTGTTTTTGTTCGCCGGCATATAAGTTTGAGGGTTTAGATCTAGCGCACCGTTGTTGCATAGTACCCTATTACTAGTCCAATCATTAAGTGCCCTTGTTTTATTCGTAGCCCCGGTCGTAACAAATGGCGACCTTACCTAGTATCTTATCTTAGTCGTCATACCAAATGAACTAAGAAATAATTGCAGGAGTTTTGGACATTTGTTTTTGGAGGAATATTTTGGACACGTTGGATTTTTTTTTGGCAACGTAGTATAGCACTTGAGTTGTCTTCAAGCATTTTTTGAGTGAATAGTGCTACATGAGAGTTAAGTTTTTTTTTTTTTTTTTATAAACGTTGAGAATTTTCGGTGGACACTATGTCGAACGACGGATCAATGCACAGTGAGGACACAGTATGGGAAGCAGACTCTGAGGTGCAGCAGCTGGGTTTGTTAGAAGGCATTAGAGTAGTAACTAGTGAGGAGGATGCAAGGAAGTTTCTGGAGATGCCTATTACTGTTGACCGGGTGTCGGGGATTGATCGGTATGGTCTCCAGTGTTTGGCCACGGTCATGGGGCATGTTGGCACTAGCAGCATGACGAGAAGTGACCTGGTGGCCTGTGTGCTCGGTGGGGTGCGTGGGGCTTCGGGTGGAGCGGGAGCTGGGGCACCTTCGGCCCAGCCCCCATTCCACTCGACTCCTACCATGGTGCCCCCTCGGGCTCCGGAGCCGGGTACGGTCCCGCAAGCCGATAGTCACTGGCAGCGTGGTTTGCACCTGGGTGGATCACTGGGTGGGTCTCCAATTGTTGCATCTCCTCCTCCTCAAGGTTTAACTCCAGATATGATCTTCCAGCTTGAGATGGCTAAGAGGGCTAAGCAGCAGGAATACCAGCTTGAGATGGCTAGGATTCAGGCTGAGGAGAGAAAGGCCGTACGGGAGGCTGAGCTTCAGGTTGAGGCTACGAAGTACTGTGCAGACAGAGATCTTGAGAAGTCTCGGGTGGAGTCGACAGGGCAGCGTCTCGGTTCTGGGAATCGAGGTCTTGATCAGTCTTTATCGCACCTTCTTAAGTTAGTCCCTGCATTTGACGAGTCGGGTGTCACTGAGTTTTGCCTGCATTTTGAGAAGAAGTGCCGGGAGCACCATTGGCCCGAGGTTAAGTGGGCAGCCCTTGTTTCCTCTAGGTTGGTTGGCAAAGGACTCAAGGCATATGATGCGTTGCCCTGGGAGTCTTGCATCGATTATGAGGTATTGAAGGAAGCTGTTCTGCGGGCGTACGAGTTACAACCAGAGACATATAGGTTGAAGTTTCGGGGTGTTACGAAGGGTCGTGAATGCACCCCGGGAACTGTCTGATGCTTTGTGAAATTGGCTGAGGTCAGAGAAGGTGACGACGTTCGGAGAGCTTGAGCAGTTAGTCCTTCTAGAGCAATTTTTCAAATGCACAGGCGGCGACCTGACTTTGAACCTCAAAGAGAAACGTCTTAAACTCTAGAAGAGGCAGCTGAGATGGCTGACCTGAGATTATCACTGATCCGTGGGTGCGGGTCTGCACAACGGACCGATGCAGTTAACAAGGGGCGCAATACTCCACCCCCCCGAGTCAGTGATACCACATTTAATAACAAAAGCAAGAGCAATGATACCAATTTTGATCACAAACCTAAAACCATCCCGTTTAAGAAAAGGTCAGGGCCCTTCCCCACCTCAGGGGAAGTCCAAGGGTGAAGTAGAGTGTTTTAACACCTTACGAGCGGCCTATGCGGTTTATTTATGTGTACCGCACAGCGGGGTGTTTTTAGCCAAAATAGGGCTGTTTACGTGATCATTTTCATGCCTAAATAAGACCCAGAACGTAAAACAAGTACCTATCCCTGAAAGGGCATAAACAGAGCTTTCGAATGACACCATAACGATCCTTGTATGATGGATAGTTTTCTTGCAATAACCATGCAACGCGAGTGCAAAAAGCAGGTAATTCGGTACTTTCAGTACATAATTGAGTATGTAGCGAGTGAGAGAGGGAGGAGGGAGCTGAGATTTGTGTCAGTAGGTTCGCCGCGGTGGTCTGGAGCAGTCATACGCTCGCTAGTCTCCTGCCACCACTTGTCTCTCTCTCTCAGCCACATTAAGTGCTGAAATTGCCACTCGAGTTATGTCGAGCGCCGCCACATAGTCCAGCTTTATTTAACTCGACTTATGTTGCTCGCCGCTAATTAAGGGTTAAGTGTCATAAAAAGGGGCATTTTGCACATTCCTGCCCTAGTAACCAATATACAGCAGTCATGTCTTTGGCTAGCAATGTTGGGGTGTCTCTGAGGTCTTCTGCATTTACCCGGGGTGATATGTCGGATGCGGGGGCACAGCCAGTGAAGGAGTGTCCGGAAGGCTCGAAACCTGTCCGCGATGCTTTTTGCGACCATAGAGGGCGTGGCTGCATGAGTTGGGCTGGTTGCAAGCAGGGGTTGGAGTTGTTGCGTGATACAGGTGCATCCCAGACTCTAATGAAAAACTTTACAGGCAAACCTATAAACGCGGCACAGGTAGTTGTGGTGCAGGGTATTAATGCTACACGGTCATACCCGTTGGTTCGAGTAGAGCTGGAGGTTGAAGGTGTGACACGAGAGTTGGATGTTGGAATCGTGGAGAGATTGCCAGTAGAGGGCGTCGACCTTCTTCTCGGCAACGACTTTGCGGTGCCTACTTCTGAGGCTCCACCCTTAGTCGTTGCCGAGAGAGCGGCCGACGTGAGTAGGGAGGGGCAGGAGTTGGTCGAGAGGTGTCAATTACAGCAGATGGCGTCTGTTGTCACCCATTCTCGTGCATCTATAGTGTCACAGCCTATTCCTCAGTCTCTAGACCAGCGGAGGAATGGTCGAAAGGAGAAAGCTAAAGTTGGGAAAAGTTTTGAGAGTTTTGATCCAGCGGCTCTCCTTGGCGACTCAGTATTAGTACCATTGTTAAGGTCCAGAGTGGCCCCAGAACCTGTCACACTTGGAGGTAGGGTGTGTGAAAACTCTGAGACAGCACCGTTACTCACAAAAGCAAGATAGGATCGAACAGTCCAGTACCGGGGGAGGCCATAAGTTGCTCCGGGAGCATCTCGATAAATTGGCTCCTTCGGATATCTGTCGGCTGCAGTTGGGTGATCCTGAGCTTCAGAAGTGTAGTAACGGTGCAATCGAACTTGAGGAGGACGGGGATGCAAAGCCGGGGGACTTCTTTCGTGTGGGGGGTTATTTTGTACAGGCGTTTTCTAGATCCCAGACGGAGTTGGGAGGGTGGGTCGAGAGTGGTTGACCAGTTGGTAGTGCCTAGTGTGTGCCGTGATAGCCTACTGAGGTTGGCGCATGATGTACCGTTGGCAGGGCATTTGGGTGTACGTAAGACGGTAGCAGCATTGGCGAAATTGTTTGGGTGGGCAGGGATGAAGGCACATGTGGCGTCATGGGTGGCAATGTGTAGTACCTGCCAGACAGTAGGTAAACCAAGCCAGTGTATTCCCAAGGCTCCGTTACACCCTATTCCTGTTATCGGGCCACCATTCAGTAAGGTTATAATAGACATGGTTGGCCCTCTACCCCCTACTAGTGCAGGCAACAAGTACATCCTCACAATTATGGATGTTGCCACTCGTTATCCGGATGCATACCCCATGCGAAATGGTACTGCTAAGACTCTTGTTCGTAACTTGCTATTGTACTGTTCTAGGTACGGGTACCCGCAGGAATTGCAGTCAGATCAAGGGTCCAACTTTACTTCTAACCTTTTCAAACAGACCATGCAGCAGCACGGTATCAGTACAGTTGTCTCTTCAGCCTATCACCCAGAGAGTCAAGGGGTGTTGGAGAGGTGGCACTCGACTCTGAAGAGCATGTTGCGTTGTTACTGTGTTGAAAATGGCAAGGATTTGGATCTTGGGTTGCCCTATGTATTATTCGCTGCTCGGGAGGTACCTGGTGATTCAGTCCCAATGAGTTAGTTTTTGGACATCAGATCAGAGGCCCCCTCAACATGGTTAGAGAAATTTGGGAGGGCACAGCAAAACCATGTTCCATGTTAAAGTATGTCCTCGAGAGCAGAGAGAGAATGCTGAGAAGCCTTGAGTTGGCAGGTAGGAATTTGGTAGGGTCGCAAGCACTTATGAAGGACAGGTACGATGAGAAGACGAAACTCCGGGAGTTTAAGGTGGGGCAAGAGGTGTTGATTCTGTTACCTCTGCCATGTCATCCGTTGTCTGCCAAGTACGCTGGTCCTTATAAGGTGGTAAAAAAGATCTCTGACCTAGACTATCTTGTGGCTACTCCAGATAGGCGTAAAAAGAACCAGCTGTGCCATGTGAATCTGGTGAAAAAGTTTGTGAGGCACCCCCCTGAGCCTCTCGCTGTCCCTGTGTTGACCTGCAGCGGTCATGGAGGAGAAGGAGTGAGGGACAGTGAAGCTCAGGTGGAAGATAACTGGGAATGTCATGTCTCTGCTGACCAGTAGGCGGGGAACTCCAGACAGGTGGCTGACCATGCTCTAGTGCACCTGCCTGAGCAACAACGTGTAGCCATGCAGCGCCTGTTTGCTTCATACCCCACTGTGTTTGCAGAGCACCCAGGCCTCACAACTCGAGTGGTGCATGACGTGGACGTGGAAGATCACCCCCCCTTTAAATCAGTACCCTACAGAATTCCACCCATTAAACTCCCAGCCCTCAGAGCGGAGTTAGAGTATATGTTAGAACGGGGGCTGATTGAGAAGGGGGCAGTTAGGTGGACATATACTGTCACTCTGCAGCCCAAGCCTGACGGGAAGGTTCGCTTCTGCATTGACTTTCGGAGATTGAATGAGTTGACTCCCACCAATGCTTATCCCCTTCCCCGTGTTGACGATAGTGTAGACAAGATTGGTAAGGCACAGTTTCTAACTAAGGTAGACCTAGTGAAAGGCTACTGGCAGGTGCCCTTGTCTGAGCGGGCGAAGGGGGTATGCGGGTTTGTGGTTGATGGGAGCACCTACCGTTGCAATGTGATGCCGTATGGCCTTAAATGCCCCAGCAACCTTCCAGAGTCTTATGAATGAGTTAGTAGCTGACATCCCTAACTGCACTGTCTACCTAGATGACGTTATAATATACGATGACAACTTTGAGAGTCACTGTGAGCACATAGAAGCCTTATTTCGGAAGCTCAGTGAGGCCAGCTTGGTGGTCAATCTGGGCAAGTGCGACTTTGTCCGGGCAACTGTGCAATATCTTGGGTTTGTGGTCGGGTTAGGCCAGGTGTGCCCCCCCCCCCAAAACAAGATACAGGCTATTAACCAGTTTCCCAGGCCGTCCACCAAGCGGCAGATCATGAGATTTTTGGGCATGATCGGTTACTATCGCCGCTTCATTCGGGGTTATTCTACTGTGTTAGCTCCTCTGACAGATTTACTAGCAAAAGAGAAAAAGTTCAAGTGAGCACCTGAGTGTGAAAGGGCTTTTTCGCTGGTCAAGCATCTACTATGCACTCACCCAATCCTCAGGGCCCCTGACTTTGAAAGACCATTCCAGCTGGCAACAGATGCCAGCGGTGTAGGGGCTGGTGCCGTCTTAATGCAAACAGACGAGGAAGGTTTGGAGCATCCAGTCAGTTTCTTTTCCAAGAAGTTTTATTCCGCTCACAAAAACTACTCTGTGGTGGAGAAAGAACTGCTGGCAATAGTGTTGGCGCTCAGGCACTTTGAAGTATATGTTCCTGCCTACGGGCCAGTCGTGGTGATTTACACCGACCACCACCCTCTTAAATTTCTGAACCAATTCCACAACCGGAATATGAGGCTGACACGTTGGTCACTCATGTTGCAAGAATACAATCTAGACATTCGCCATATTGCCGGTTGTGAGAATGTGATTGCAGACTGTTTGTCGAGGGTGGAGGATCCGGCGTAGATCACCACAGGTGTGTGGCTTTGAGTGGAGAAAAATCAGGCTTGCCCCTGTAGAGCAGCCGTCAAAAACAACATTTAAATTAAATAAACAAATCACATAAAAACTCTTTCTTTTTGATAGTTAATTGTAAGTTACCAATATTTAGGCTAAAGTCCAAAGTTGAACCTGTCTTTCACTTAGTAGGCTGGGCTCTGTGATGCTCGCTCAGGGAGCATAGCAGGCTAAAATTATACTATTGTGTTTGGGAGGGGTTATAAGATTTTCTTTATGCTAAAATGTTGTTTTATTTAAGATTGAGCTTTGCATTTCATTTCTGGTGGAGTGGCTAGGTGTGGCGGGTCTTGTCGGCATTCTGCCTTGTCAGATATGGTGCTCGCCTAATGCTGAGCGTCCCATATCTTGGGCGGGGTGTGACGTCTACCAGCGTTGGCAGAATCGCCTCTCGTTAGCCACTAGCGCTCGCCAGGGACATCGAAATGGGCTACAGTTATCAGAGAATGTTGTTCTTTCTTTCCTAGTACTCGAATTGTCACAGACAGTCCAGTGGTGGTCTTTATTTTCGTCTGTGACAACGGGAAGTATTTTATATCATTAATAGAATATAAGATGCATTGTGTAGAGTTAAGGAGAGAGAGAGAGAGGCGAGAGCGTGGTGGTAATATGTGCGTGTGTATGTATGTGCTGCCTCGCTCGGAGGAGTTTTCCCGCGCGCGCGGGCTTTCCCTCGCCTTTGATTGGCTGGTGGATCCTGGCACATCCTAGGGGCCTGCTGCCTTGTGACGTCTCGGCCCGTGATTGGCCGACCATCGCGCCCTTGCGGGCTCCTGTGTAACTAACCTCCTGCATGAGGGTCCCGAGGAGCTGCCCTCCTCAGGACAGGCTTGGCGCGCATGCTTCTAACATCCCTTTGCATACTCTCTCCCGATCACCCCCTTTACCACTGTCTCTCTCTCTGACCTTCTTCTATTCCATTGCTCCTCACCTTTATTCAATTACTTGTCCCCTTGGGTTCTGCATATGGTTTCCATAGCCGGCCCATTGTATTGTATGCGCCGTCCTCTGAGATATTTACATGAACTTAGAATAGGTTTGAGGGTTCTTAGTTAGTAGAGGTTAAGAACTCTGTGCGTGTCTCCATTATTGATTTAGTGTTTCTGCTCTTTTATTTAATGCTAGACTTTAGCTTTATTTAATGCTAGAAGAAAAGAAAAACGTGGATATCATTTACACCGATTTTGCTAAGGCATTTGATAAATGTGACCATGGTATAATAGCCCACAAACTGAAAGTAAAAGGTATAACTGGGAAAATCGGACGGTGGATATACAATTTCCTCGCAAACCGAAAACAATCAGTAGCAGTAAACCAAGTCTCATCTGAGCCTTCGGATGTCAAAAGCTCAGTGCCCCAAGGAACAGTGCTAGCGCCCCTTCTGTTCCTCATACTAATTTGCGACATAGATACCAACACCAGACACAGTACGGTGTCGTCTTTTGCTGATGACACAAAATTAAGCAAGATAGTAAACACACAAGAACACACGGGCTGACTGCAGGAAGACATGAATGTAGTGTTCCAGTGGACCAGGGAAAACAACATGCAATTCAATGAAGAAAAATTCCAATTAATACGGTACGGAGAAAATAATGGTGTTAAAGAAATTACAAATTACTTAACAGAATCTAACCACATAATAGAACGGAAAGACAGTGTGAAAGACCTTGGGGTATTAATGTCTGAAAATATGGTTTTCAAAGTACATAACCAGGTCAAAGTGGCGGCTGGGAAACGTCTAACGGGTTGGATTCTGCGTACTTTTAAAACACGCGGTGAATTACCTATGATAACGCTCTTCAAATCTCTAGTGCTACCGCGGCTTGAATACTGTAGCGTATTAACATCCCCATACAAAACAGGTGAAATAAATGACGTAGAGAGTGTACAAAGAAATTTCACTTCGCATATAAGTTCAATAAAACAGCTACACTATTGGGAGCGTTAAAGAGCACTGAATTTGTACTCACTGGAACGTAGAAGAGAACGTTACCTAATAATATACACGTGGAAAATCACAGAGGGTTTAGTACCAAACCTACATACTCCGATAGTCATGAAATTCAGTGATAGGAGAGGCTGGGAATGCGAAATCCCCCGGATGAATAACAGGAGTGCTATGGGCTCTCTGCGAGAGGGCTGGTTATCACACAGAGGCCCACGTCTCTTCAACAAACTCCCACGCCAAGTAAGAGACATGAGGGACGTTTCGTTAGACAGCTTCAAGAGAGCCCTGGATGTCGAACTGCAAAAGGTGCCAGACGAGCCCATCCTCGCAAGGGAGCGAGCTGTCGCTTCAAACAGTCTACTGCACCAAATCACCACCCATAATGAGGGGCGTCGCGCTCCTTGGTGCCACTAGAAGAGTGGCGAACACATCATAAGGTATCATAAGGTAAGGATAGGTTAACTGTAGTCGTTGTCTCCGATGTGTGTATGGTTAGCTTATACCTACACGACTTCGACCGGTCCTGTGGTAGCCTGGGTTGTCTTTTCGGCTGCATCTTTTGCGAGTGCAGCATTGTGTTGACTGAGGGTTTTGGCCTGTTCTAGTTCCACACTTTGCTGCCTCTTTGCTTGTCTTTTGAGGGTCGCCAGTATAGAACCAGATACTTGTGATCTGGATCTATCAAGAGAGCACCCCAGTAAATTAACGTAACTTAAAGGATGCAGTCTTAAGGACATCGCTAGGCTGCAAGTCTGTCTTGCTCAACCCCAGTTCCTTACCTAGAGTACCCCAGCTAGACATTATTAATTGAGTAGACACTTGTTAGTATTTAATATAAGCTCTTTGATATGTACGCTTTATTATTCACAGCATTTATTAGTCTAGGTTGTTGCTGAGCCGCACAACCATAGCAGACTGTTTCGTTGATGAGGAAGTACTTCTTTTAGTGTCGAGCATTACTACCATTGCGCATTTATAGTACTCCTGTGTCAGTTAACATTATATGTCCTATTTTGTTAGTGTATTCAGTCTACACGTGTGGTGTCCTGCCTCCTGCCTTTATATAATTTAAGATACGAGCATCTTATGAGCATCAGACTTTCTTCAGAAGTTTCCAGGTCTATGCTGTAGGACTATACTTCACTTTCTTTCAGATAGGAGTGAAGAGTTTATTGTTGTTTAGAGTAACTGTATTGAAGCATCTTTTTATTGTATTAAATCTTGCTGTGATTTAATTGATGTTTCCATAGATTCCTTTTTATGCATTTTAACGTAACTTGCATCTTGTTTGTTGTAAGGCTATACCAGTGTGGGTTAGCCTGAAGTAGAGTACATTTATGCCCAGTTAAGGATACCCCGTTATCGCAGATTAACTCTGGAGGGTATAGGTGTTTTTGTTCGCCGGCATATAAGTTCGAGGGTTTGGATCTAGCGTACCGTTGTTGCATAGTGCCCTATTACTAGTCCAATCATTAAGTACCCTTGTTTTATTAGTAGCCCTGGTTGTAACACTATTAACTTTTAAGATTAGGTGCTGGTGTCATCATTAGCCCTATTTGGTCGAAGGGAGGTCAATTTTTAGCCTAGTTGTTTCGCACCATTAGTTTGGAGGTATTAAGAAGTGTCATCCCATAATTTAGGCGATAAAACACTTCATCCTATTCAGGTGGCGATTGTTTGCTGGGCGAGCGATAGTGAGCCTTCAGCCGAGACATTTTCCTATTAAAAAATGTACTAATTTAATAATTAACTTGAAGGTGGTCTTTTTTATTGATTTGTGTTTTCTTCCAACTAGGGTACGACTCCCTCTCGGGCATAGGCTGAGAGTCTGTACATTCAACCGCTAATCATTGAACGGTGAAGCCCTTGAGGTCTCGTTCCAGTCTAGAGGGTGAGCCATGTGAAGTACTTTTAGCTGCAACCAGCCCCTGCCATCTTGCCTTCGCAGCATGCATGGGGCTTAGTTGCCCACTCACGGCTCGAAGCATCCCCATCTCTGAAGCTGCCTCGCTCAAGTGCTTCACTGTGTCAGCTTCTAGACTCGGACCCTCACTCTCAAAACGCCACCTATTGAGCAATGAACTCACTAGGCATTGCCCCTCTGTAGCATTTTTTGAATATTATATGGGAATATTCATACAGTGCTATTTATTCAGAGAACAATGAGGGGATTTATTTGGTGTTTATGTGAGCTTTGTAGTAATGCACTGATACTAGGTACAGCACAAATTCCCATTGACACAAAAGGATTCGAACCCGGGTCCATTGGATTACCAATCCAGTGGCAATTTTTTCGTTTGAAGGAAGTCTGGGAAGGCGTTTTTGTTAACCTAGGTGGGAAACAAAAAATGCATTGCTCGAAAATGGCAAAAGCCAGTAAATCATCAATAATCGTTAAACACAATATTATAATAACCCACAGGACGTCGGACCAGATAGTCTTAATATACAATGACGCTTCCTCGAAAGTATCAGGAAAAATCTGCTTCAATCCAACCTCATTCTCACGATCATACCTCAATCAAATATAATTATGTGTGTGTGTGTGTGTGTGTGTCATTTAACATTCATATTGTCTAAACCCACAATTAATATTGGTATTATGCTGCTACATCCCATTATCAAGAAACCATTTTTGCTGAGAGAGAGAGAGAGAGAGAGAGAGAGAGAGAGAGAGAGAGAGAGAGAGAGAGAGAGCGAGAGAGAGAGAGCGAGAGAGAGAGAGCGAGAGAGAGAGAGAGAGAGAGAGAGAGAGAGAGAGAGAGAGAGAGAGAGAGAGAGAGAGAGAGAGAGAGAGAGAATTCCCTGGTCTATAAAAGCCATTGTCGAGAAACCATCTCTCGTGCATATTTCACGTGAGCATGATGGATCTGGTATTAAGAATGGGGGATCATTGGCTGGACCATGAAAAAAGTTTATAAGAAAAATAGTTCGGATTCAATTTTTCTCGTGGAATTCAATATTGGAATGGTGGTGGTGGTGGAAGTGCGCTGTGAGGCTTGTGTGGGAATAGTACATAATGATATATTATCACACACGTACATATGGCCACATCAACCCTTCAAGGTCCGATTACGCATCTCTTTTCTCTGTGTCCTGGCTATTATTAGACGATTTTCTTCAGATTAGGAAGCGTATATGGAAGTGAAAAGGTTAATTGAGGTAGTTTTTATGCTTATAATTCCCAAAGATCCTTCTTAAACCGTAACAAATCATCTAATGATATGCATTGTATATATATGATGCGTTGAAATATTAATGAAAGGGTAAGTTTGTAAACACTAGGTGATTTTATGTATGGAAGATAATTTAATATGATTGAATTCGGAGTGTATTTTCTTAGACAATAGTTAGATAATATGACCAAGTAACAATTTTATGCCAAAATATTCTTGTAAGTTAAGCATATTACATTTCATTCCATACATAACATCATGTAGGGTATGTAAACTTATGTGGTCAACTGTACATTCTAAGAGTATTAACCCTTAGAAGATTATGACGCAGTTTGACAGCATATTTTGGCTTTTGTGCGAATTAAAAGGCAAATACTATCTCATTTAACCATCTGACTTTACTTTTCCGTATCTAAATAAAATCGTCTAATGATAGCCTGAAAACAGAAACGATATGCGTAAATGTATCTTGAAACAGTAATCTCATTTGGCTTACTTTATAGAACTACTTATACAATTATGCTCCAAAAGCCTGAAACATATATTCGAATGTTTTGGGAAGACTAATAATACACGCTGATTTTATTATGTATGCCTTACCATGTGTTCTATTTTGTACAGAGTGATGATAATGAATGCAGTAGCAGTGAGAATGGTGGTAATATTGACATAGATGATTTACATAGATACTAGATATATAGGCCCTATTAGATAGATAGTAGATAAATAGTAGATAAATATTTGATGTATATTAGATATATAATATATATATATATATATATATATATATATATATATATATATATATATATATATATATATATATATAGCAGTTTCAGCATTCAGGATTTTATTGTTACAGCTTTCAATAGTTCTAACAATTTTCCTCTGGGGTTCAGATATGAGGTACAAAAGGTTAGCAAAATTCATGGTGGATCCAACGTTTCACAAGTAAACATCTTGCATTTTCAGGGAATAGAGAGGTAATGATTAGAAGTCAGAGTGAAGCTAGGTAGCTTCAAGGTTAGAAGTAGAAGGGTCTAGTGGAGAGCGAAGTTTTGAAGGATGAAGAGTTGGAGAGATAAAAGCTGGTGGGCTGACCACCTTGCTATTTTTCATGTTGGTTGTTGAGTTCTGAGCAGCATGCCACGTGGTGTTGGAGAGGAAAGGCCGTTGTTGTTGAAGGTGCGCGATGATGGTTAGTCGTAGAGGTATTTTGGTTCATCGAGGTAAGGAGATGGTGTTCTTGTCGGCTTGCTGGCGGTCATTCCCCGGTCAATGTCTTCATCTCCTTCCTCCATCCCCTCCACGTCGACGTCTTCTCCTATGGTGGACTCGGAGTATTCAGACGACGTGGAGGCTGCCACCGGATGATCAATGGTGGCTGGTGATGGAGTGGAGGTTGAGGCTGGTCCTGCAGATTTTGGTGAGCATCGGCTGGCGCTTGTTGGTGTTCGGCTATAATTGATGATTGGTGGTCGTTGCTGCTGTTGCTGGTCAAGTTTCATTGGTGTTGATGGTGAGGAGTGCTCCACTTTGCTTCTGTTTAGACTAAGAGGTCTTGGCAGAAGCAGCTGTTGTTTGGGAGCACTCCTCGCCTCCAGCGGTGTTGGTTCTGGGGCTCGGCGTTGTTGTCTCTTGGAGGGCTTCTTCCTTGCCGACGACCTCTTGGTGATTGCTGAGGTCGTGGAGAGAGCCTCCTCAGGGATGGTGATTGTCGGCAGCTTGTTGACTGACAGCAGATAGGGGATCAGCTGGCAGAGTTGTTGTTTGTCTGTACCAGCGATGGCTATGGCTGACTGGATACAGGCGTAGATTTTTGCCCTCAATAACGCTTCCCCTTCTGCATTTGTTGTTGTTGTTGGCGCCTTAGGTGGAGTGTTATGTGGAGAGAATGAGGAGCCCTTGACAGGGGCTCCTTTAGGGCCTGTGATGTTGATGGCTTCTCTTCCCCGACTCCCGGAGCAGATGGAAAACTCCACTGCTTCACCATTCTCCAACGAGGCTCTCTTGCTGCTCTTGTTGTTGTGGATGTTGGTGTGGTGGCAGAAGATATCCTCGTTGTTGGAAGTGGTGATAAAACCATAGCCTGCTTTGAAATTAAACCACTTGACCATACCAATGGTTGTGGTAGTGCTGGTGGCCATGGCAGAGGTGGTCAAGAGTGGAGAGGCAGTCTGGTGAAGGTGAAGGTGAAGGTTTTTTTTTGAAGAATCAGGGGATAGGGACAAAGCATTATATTTATACAAAATTCGAGGATCAAGTAGAGGGAGGTGGGCGGAGCTACTGAGTGTGTGGTGGCTGTTCATTGGTGGAAGTCAGTCTATTCGCGAGACGGGCACTACATCTTATCGGTGGTTGGTTGTTGGCTGTGGGTGGCTGTGATTGGTTGGTGTTGTCAGTTGTGTGCTGAGCGTGGAAGCATAAGGGAGGGGGGCACGGGGCGAGAAGAAGGCAGGGGGCAGCATGCCTGTAGCGCTTGCCAGAAGGAAGAATTTGAAGGTCTTGTACTTACTCTAGTTGTACTTACTCTAGTTGTATTGCGGGAGTGAGCATTCTCGTATTTCCCGCCTCCTATATGTGTAGGTGTTATATGCATCGTTGGAATGGCTGTGGATGTGTGTGTAGTCTGTATTTTTAGCCAATTGGCGACATCGGAAATGAAGGCTTAGGGTGGATCTGTATGGTACCATTCTCACTATAGACGGTACCGTCTCGCCCGAAGGCTTAGGTAGCCATCAGCTTAGGTGAACCATATGATACCCATCTCGCCTTGTACCATTTTTGCCAACCCCAGATGGGACGTCACAACGTCGTCCACTTATTCCAGGTACCTATTTACAGCTAGGTGAACTGAGGCTAACACATGAAAGGAGACAAGCCCAATTTGTCTCCGCCCGGCCGGGGATTGAACCCCCGACCCCTCGTGTGTGAGACGAGAGCTATACCACTAGGCTACGGGCTGGGTTGTTGATGCTGGGGTTGAGTGTTTGGATGTATAGAGCTTCTAAAATAGCTAGTCTTCTGGGGTCTGATTCTTTGTCGAGTATGGCGGTTTGTTTGTCTAGGTCGGCGCGAGTTAGGGCAAGATGGTGGGGGGCTTGATAGTGATCTTTTATAGCGCCAGATTGAAGGTGGAGGGTTAGTCGACGGGAAAGGCGAGTCTGTGTCATTCCAACATAGGATAGGGGTTCACAGTCCCCAGAGGAGCAAATATGCTGGTATATCACATGATCGTCTTTCGGTTGGTTGGTGGAAAGGGGGCGGTTACGGAGGACAAGGTTGGAGGTCTTAGGAGATTTGTAGTAAATAATGAGTTTTATTATATTGTCAGGGTTGGTGGGGAGGACGTTTTTGTGAATTATTTCTTTCAAAATGGATTTGTCCGTTGTGAGGGGGGCACGGGGCGAGAGGAAGGCAGGGGGCAAATTTTTTCTACAGAAACTACATGTCTTCCGACCACACAACAACCCTTACGCTTCCACGCTCAGCACACTACTGACAACACCAACCAATCACAGCCACCCACAGCCAACAACCAACCACCGATAAGATGTAGTGCCCGTCTCGCGAATAGACTGCCTTCCACCAATGAACAGCCACCACACACCCAGTAGCTCCACCCACCTCCCTCTACTTTATCCTCGAATTTTGTATAAATATGATGCTTTGTCCCTATTCTAATTTAAGGGGCAACCCTGCCTAACGCTTGTAACCCTGATAATAGATCAGAAGGTTAAGCAACGTAGGGTACAAAGGAGTACAAAGGAAATCAAGCAACAACAGATCTAGTGACCCTTCTAGGTTGCTTGTCCTCCAAAACACTGAGGATCAAGTGTCCAAACAGTGGTTTAGAGTGGGTAAGGGAACATTGGAAAGGGAATTACTGCCCTGGAACTAATGTCCGTGGCAGGATTAGGAAGTTAGTAGGGGACAGATGGGTTAGTAACTGAGGGGGGGATAAAATAAAGTTGTTCATTTACAAACGCAGTCAGTCGCGGGTTTGATGCGAGATATTTGTCTAGGCGGAGTTTAAATGAATCAACGGTGATGCAGTCTATAACGTTTCGGGAAGCCCATTCCACAAGTTGACAACTCGATTGAAGAAGAAATTCTTAGATTCGTGCGAGTTAAAAGATTTACCAATAATTTTGCAACCGTTTCCCCGCGTGTAATTAGATTGGTCGATAGTGAAGTACTTACTACAGTTCATATTGTCGATGCCTTTGATGATTTTGAACACTTGAATTAAGTCGCCTCTTAATCTGCGCTGGGTTAAAGGAAATAGATTTAATTCTCTAAGACCCTCTTCGTATGGTTTGTTCTTTAGGCTAGGTATCATTTTGGTAACTCTACGTTGAACTCGTTCTAGCTTGTTTATATCTTTTTGGTAATAAGGGCACCAGGATTGAACGCAGTATTCCAGAAGAGGGCGGACTAAGGAATTGTAAAGGGTTAGGATAACTTCTTTGGATTTATGCTCAAATGACCTGCCTATAAAGCCAATTATTTTGTTTGCCTTCTTAACAACTTCTGAACATTGTTGACTCGGTTTTAGGTTACTCGATATTGTTACTCCCAGATCGGTTTCTCTGTTTACATTCTTAAGCTGAGTGCCATTCATCGAATAGTTTGCTTTCTCATTTAGGTATCCGATATGTAGTACTTTACATTTATCCGCATTGAAACTCATTTGCCAAATTTGGGCCCAACATGACAATTTATCTAGATTGTGTTGCATATCGTCAACTTGTTCTTTTGAGAGTACGCTATTTGCAATTTTTGTATCGTCAGCAAATTTTGAGATTGTACAGGTGAGACCCTCATCTATGTCGTTGATGTAAATTAGAAAGAGAATTGGTCCTAGTACCGATCCCTGGGGTACCCCGCTACTTACATTGGTCCATTTTGATGCCTTACCGTTTATGACTACTCTTTGCTTTCTGTCGCTGAGCCAATTTTCTATCCATTTCAACACACCGTCTTGTATTCCATGCGCTTTTAGTTTTAGCAGTAAACGTTTGTGGGGAACTTTGTCAAAGGCCTTTTGAAAATCAAGGTATATAATATCTACAGCTTTACTCTCATCGTAGAGGTTGAGGATATCGTGGAAGAAGTCTAAGAGGTTTGTTAAACAGGAACGTTTTTTACGAAAGACGTGTTGAGTATCTTTAAGTATGTTATTTTCCTCTAAGTGATTTATGAGTCTGTCTCGTATGACCGTTTCTAGCATTTTACATACAACTGAGGTCAAGCTAATTGGACGATAGTTACTGGATAGGGATTTGCTGCCTTTTTTGAATATCGGTGTTACGTTGGCTAGCTTCCACTGATCGGGCATAGTTCCAGACTGCAAGGATTTATTGAATAGTAATGTCAGTGGTTTAGAGAGCTCATCCTTAGCTTCCTTTAGAACTCTAGGCGAGATTGTATCAGGTCCAAGCGTTTTATTTACCTTGAGTTTATCTAAACAATTCAATACTTCTCTCTGTAACGGTGATATTGCTTAAAACATCTGAATTATCAATCTGAATCGGCGATGGTGTAGGGATATCACTGAGGTCTTCTGTTGTAAAAACTGATGCAAAGAAGGTATTGAGGGCATTACTCATTTGTTCTTCGTCTTTGGTGTATTCTCCATTTTCATCGACTAACGGTCCAACAGTTGAAGTAACTATTTTTTTCTTTCTGATATAACTATAGAATTCTTTCGGGTTTGTTTTACTTTGATTCGCAATATGTAACTCTAAGATCTTTTTACTTTGCTTAATTAACTTTTTGGCTTTGCGTCGTAGCTCTACAAATTTCAGCCGTTCTTCGTCATTTTGTGAGGATTTTAATCTATCATTTGCAAATTTTTTAGCAAGCAGGCAGTTTGAAATATCTTTATTCCACCATTTGGGCTTATTATTATGGCCTGGACGCCGAGTTTTCGATGGTATGCAGTCTTGCACTGCTTTTAGGTAAGTGGCTTCGAATAACTTCCAAGATGTATTTATGTCGTTATTGTGAATTAAAAAGCTCCAGTCAGTTTCTTTAAACATAGCTCTAAGTTTATGGAAGTTTGCTTTCTTGAAATTAGGGACTTTTTCGATGCTACTATTTGGTTCGTTACTAGTAAACTTTAAAGTGAAAGTTATCGTATGATGGTCGCTGTTACTGAATTCATCACCAACATTCAAATTCTCTATTAATTCTTCTTTTGTTGCAAGTACAATGTCAAGAACGTTATTACCACGGGTCGGCGTTCCAACAAATTGATAAAGCGAACTCTCTTGCAAGTTCGTATACAAGTCATGTCCGGAGTGTGAAGTAAGAGTATCGCCCCACTTGGTCACAGGTAAATTAAAGTCACCAAAAATTACGGTATCTTGTGAGTTACTTACATCTGCAATTTGTTCGTAAATTTCTCGGTCAGTTTGCACTGATTGAGCTGGAGGTCTGTATATTAATGCAAGTATTATTTTGGTACCTTTATTATTCTTTATTAGCACAAAAGATGCGTCGACGTTCACAATTTGAGGTTTTGACAAGAGGGTAGGGTTAAGACTTTCTTTGATATAAAGTAAAACGCCACCTCCATTTCGATTTATTCGGCTTTTCTCAAACATTACATAACCGGGAAGTGAATACTCTGCTAAAAAGTCTCTATCTTCTGTATTGAGCCAAGATTCTGTTATGCCAATCACATCATAATTTTCTGTAAACACTAGCTCCTCTAAATCTGAAAATGTATTGCGTATGCTACGAGCGTTTGCATAGAAAACCTTTAAATTTGTTATTTTAGAACTCACGGAACGCTCTTTAATAATATTTTTTGTTCTTGTCGGATCTACATTTATGTTCATGGCTGTCCTCGGTCCTTGCTGTCTCCGGTCCTTATCGCTGGTGGTCCTCGGTTGCCTCTGTTTTTTTCTTGGCGTTGGATGATTTATGTCACTGCTGCTTCTTCTCGGATGGCGTTTTTTGATCCATGGCTGCGGACTGCTTCGTGTAGGAGACGACCCATGCGTGCTGAACCCACAGGGTTTAGATGAGTGCCATCCTTGCGGAACAGAGTAGGCTGGTTGTAGAAGTTGTCCCAGAGGTTGATGAATTCAACTTCTTCCCTCAGACACAAATGTTTTAGTCGGCTATTTGTGCTGAAGGCCTTGTCGTAGAATTTGTCAGGTGCGTCGATCTTGGGGAGAATGCCTGAGATGATGATATTCCTTGACTTGTTTTTGTAGTGCTGGATCATCTTGCGATATTTCTCCATCAACTCTTCGGATCTGGTGCGCATGACGTCATTTGAACCAGCATGGATGACAAAAAGGGTATTTTCATTTACATCCTTTGTGGTATCTTCGAAGGCTTCCACAATGTCGTCCAGTCCAGCTCCTGGGATGCAAAATCTTTTTCGTTGATTTGGGACTCTGTCGCAGAACTCTTCGACCTGTCCTCGTAGGATGGAATCCCCAACGAGCCTGGTCTCTTCTGGTTCGTCTTCCATCTCTACCAATATCTCATATCTGTTTGACATTGTTACTGGTAGATGGTTACTGGTTACTGGTCAGTAGTTGGATGGGTGACCGCACCTGTTGGGTGATTGCACCCGGTACCGACATTGACCAGATGTTGCCCTAGGGGTGGGTAAAATTTCCCTGGCTTGCCACCAGGGTTTAAGTAGCCCAGGAGTGTTGAACAAACTCCATTCCCTGTCAGTTCCGTCTCACTCAGACGAAAATGAGTACCTGGATTCATGGTGGCTAAAATGAATTCAGGGGCCTGATTGGTGGCTTCCTACAACCAATCAACACACGAGATTGAGAACTTGGTTAGCCACCAGGATTGCTCAGTGGCCATTGGGCAGGCCTTCTCTCGTGTTCGCCTCGTCCCACCCATACGTTAAACTGGGTACCTGGAGTGTAAAATCGGCCTTGGCGTAGGTCGTATCACTAGGGTAAATATGATTACTTGCCTCACCTTTACTATATACTTCCATTCCCTATGTGTTGTCCGTCCTGTCCCCTCTCGAAAAGTATCCTCAAACTGTCTCTCCAACATAAACCAGCTCACGCAAGTTGGGTCAAGCCCCGACGCCTTCATCTCCTACTAAAATTCACTTCCTCACCCCCTACTACTTCCTCTGTACCAACTCTAGTATTCGAAGCATAAGAGTGATCAAAATTAGTACTTGCCTCACCTTTACCATATACTTCCATTCCTATTCTAATCATTACCTCTCCATTCCCTGAAGATGCAAGATGTTTACTTGTGAAATGTTGGATCCACCATGAATTTTGCTAACCTTGTGTACCTCATCTCTGAACCCCAGAGGAATATATATATATATATATATATATATATATATATATATATATATATATATATATATATAATATAGATATATAGAGGATAGATAATAGGTAAACATAGGATTGATAATAAATATATATCAGATAAATATTAGATATTCTGTACATATTTGATTTATATTAGATAACAGATAAAGATTACATAGACATTAGATAATATTAGTAATAGTGTTGGTAAAAAGAAATATGGAAACAGTGATAACTGTTTATATTTGGGAGATTTTTGTTTTTTTTCAAGAGAGCGAGTTCCTTTTTTGTTATCTGGACACCATTCTCCCTCATTTTTAAGCCCATTTGATTTGAGATTATAGAACGTTCACCCCACTAGTTTGTCAGTTGTAAAAGCTTTCGCCCCATTTCCTCGCCAATATTAGGACCTTTTTTGTTGTTGTTGTTGTTGTTGTTGTTGTTGTTGTTGTTCCTCAAGCTGCCTGGCCGAACAGCCCCAAGGCCCCGAATAAGGCCAAGGCCACAATCGAGCACCCCCAAAGAACCCTCCCTGCCGACCACAATAAAGCCTGGGTGACCGAAGCCACTCCATGGCGGGGATCTAAGGAGGGCGCGGAAACGCCCGGGAAACCAAAGCCCCACCCAGGGCCCTGTGCCCCTCAGCAATTATGAAGAGAAAGTTGAGGGGCAAAGGGACCTTTTTTGTTAGATTAAGGTGTCGATCATTTTCTGGGGAGTGATAGCTATAGCTGTAACTAAAATATAAATCGATGAAGAAAAAATAGCAATGCATCCCCATGACTCATCAATATATAAATGAAAACAAAGAAGCTACCCCCAATTTGCCAAACTGCGCCAGCGACCGTCCTAGAATGACATCAACAGCATCCGGAATCACTAAAACGCCGAAAACGCGCCGAAAACACCCAAATAGGCTATAACCGGAATTCAAATGTATCGAATCTCCTCTCATTCCGCAAGATTGAAAATGCATCCAATTTCTGCGACAAGGCTTTCTAACTTGTGAAATTATTAGAAGCACTTGGGGCTGGAAAATGCGATGCAGAAAGCACGCGCGCACACGTGCTTGTGTGTGTATGTTTGTGTGCGTGTGCGTGCAATAATTTATATAAACTAAGTAACTAGATAATAATAATAATAATAATAATAATTGTTGGTTTATTGTTCCCTTTCAGGCCTGAGGCTGAAAATGTCGATTTTTCTTAATCTAGGTGCAGTACAATCATTCTTATTATGCCTTAAAAACACGGTCACATATAGCCTTTAGCGAGCGTGAGGTGCCTGAGTTCCGACCATAGCACATAGGCTGATGCACTGGAAGTATGATATGTAGACTGACACAAGCTTATAGTTGAGCAGCTTATCTAGGAAGGTACCACGGTATAATCCTCCGGGGTGGCCGAAAGTGTGTGTGTGTGTTTGCGTTTTTTTTTTTTTTTTTTTTTTTTTTTTCTATATTCCAATCACTCCCTCTCGGGCATAGGCTGAGAGCCTTTACATTCCACCGTTCAACACGGTGAAGCCAGTGAGGTATCGTTCCAGTCTGGGGAGTGAGACATGTGAAGCATCCATTCATGGCTCGAAGCAGCTCCATCTCTGAATCGGCTGGTTGCTTCGTTCAAGTGCTTCACTGTCTCATCCTCCAGACTCAGACCCTCACTCTCAGAATGCCACCTATTGAGTATTGAACTCACTAAGCATTGTCCCCCTGTAGCATATGTTTTGAATATGGGAATATTCATACAGTGCTATTTAATCAGGGAACAATGAGGGTATTTTTTTGGCATATCGGTAGGCTTTGTGGTAATGCACTGATACTAGGTACAGCACAAATTCAATCCCAATAATATCTTCCCATTGACATATCGGGATTTGAACCCGGGTCCATTGGATTACCAATCCAGTGGCAAGACCACTCCACCACACCTCCCCTATGTGTGGGTGCGTACGTGAAAGAGTATCTGTGTATGTTGTTCCCTAAGCTGCCTGGCCGAACAGCCCCGAGTCCCTGAGGAAGGCCATGGCCACGATCGGGCTTTCCCACAGAGCTCTCATTGAGTGTAGATTGTGTTGTTGGCGTAAGTGGTTGTGTGAAATGCAGTCTTCTATGATGTGTTTAATGGTATGGGGTGCTGTGTTACATCCCGGGCAGGCGTCGACAACGGAATCATCCAGTCTCTTCTGATAGCTCAGGAGAGCTGGATGGTGTCCGCATCTCAGCCTGGCCAGGTGGACTCTGTCCTCGCCAGGGAGGGAGGATTCGGAAGGATGGATTTCGGGAGGTCGTGCATGCAGCTGAGATTTGTCTGTGAGTGAGTGGTTGGATTGGCGAGAGATATGAGTATGGATGTCTGTGTATGTAAACGTGTATGTTTCTTTTAATGCCAATGGCCATCGGAAGGGAATTGATATTTGATCCTTGGCTAGTTTGGGATGAGTGTCACGTATTAAGTGTTGGAGCCGTGTGTATTGGTTTCTGATACGGCACATAACACCACAGTCACACAGTCACTCTACCACAGGATCGTATCCGAGTCTAAATTATACTGGCATACCCGTTTGTTTTCTTCTGGGTAGTAGTCATTCGACCCCATTCAGCCTACTGTTTTTAGACGTTTATCCTCATCCAGGTGTCGATGTTCACCTGGCTAGAGATAGCGAGCCAGCATATGTTGGATTATGTTTTAGAAAGCTGATTTAATTTGTAAATTTTTCGGTAGAAAAATTTCTCCGGCGAAGCCTTATTTCTCCATACAATGATGGCTCGTTATCGCTTGCCAGGAAAAAAATCGATACCTGAATGGGGAGATACGTCTTAAAACAGTAGGCTGAATGGGGCCGAATGGATAAAACCCAGAGAGAAAAAGCAGGTCGGTCCCCTTAAGTCTTTAGCCTGACGATATGCACCTCTATTATGATTGTATTATGAATCCTGCAACTCTTATTATTGTATGTTCCTATTTAATCTATCTATATATTGATAGAAGCCTATATCCTCGAGTGAGTGGCCACGAATAAATTTCCTTTTTGCTGCTCTGTCACCCGTTAACTGGTGCCCATCCTCCCACCCAACAACCCTTTCACTCGTATATCTGTGAACTCCATCCATCCATCCATCTCATTCTGTCTACCTCTCCCTCTTTCTCCTTCCACACCACTTTCATACACTGTTTTAGTTATTTTATTAATTATATTATCTGACGATTTTCACCTCCCATTATTATTTATATATAGCTCATAATCTTTAATACAAGGGGAAATACGCACATAATCTTTAAAAAGTAATACTGATAATAATAATAAGAAGAAGAAGCATAATAATAATAATAATAATAATAATAATAATAATAATAACAAATCAATAAAGTTGTACCAATTTCCAGACTACGTCAAATATTGCCGTTAAAACTGTTGGTATGACAGCGGTTTGTGTTGAGGCCGAGGATATTGGATTCTGATACTGCACATAGGACCTGCTGGCTCTTATAGGACACCTCAAGCTAAATATAAGCCAAATCGATGTCCGAGAGCACGACCTTTTTATCCTCACTATTATTAAGATGGGAGTTTATATGCAGACGGACTCCAAGAACATTAGATGCTAATTTAGCTATGTATTTGATTTGGCTGGAAGATTCGAAATATATACAAATAATTATATACTGTGATTTAGTACCTTCTGATCCTGAGTATTACTGTCAAAGGAAGTTGTAGCACAGTTATAATATTTCACTCACTCTGATAAACAGTATACTTATAATCTGTTCACTATAATTAGGCCGTATATCTTAACTCGTAACGCAGGAAGGGCTAAAGCAAACGGGTTGTAATTTTCCTCATAATTGTACTGGTTGTCTCTCCCTAAGTGTTAGAGATAGCAGCTCTATAAATAGAGTCCTTTTCGAGTTAGGAGATGTTGGGGCCACGTTTGCTGTCCTACTTATAAGATATTGACTATATTAATGTAGAATAGTCCTTGCGACAGATCCCAAAATGTTTCGAACTTGTACACTAGAATGCCATAGTCTATATATAGCCCACTAATAAATATATATAGCCCACTAATAAATAAATATATATAGCCCACTAATAAATAAATATATATAGCCCACTAATAAATATTCGTGCACTTCACCTTTTTCTAATTTTGGAAGTATAGGCTATCGCTGGAAGTGAATTTATATATATATATATATATATATATATATATATATATATATATATATATATATATATATATATATATATATATATGTACCGGGTATATATATATATATATATATATATATATATATATAATTATCTATAAATCAACTACAAAACAATATAATGATTATTATACTATGTATTCAAAAACAATTTATTTCCAGAAAACAATCCCGATTATTGTAGTTGCATAAAGAAAAACATGAATGGGCTAGAGACTACGGTATCCGAGTGTACCCTCTAAGGGGGAACACATTTTTAGCATACACTCCGATAATTAGCTACTAAATATTATGGATACCCATTGAAAAAGTATATCAAATGTAATTACTATCTTCACAAGAATATATAATGCGGGAGTGTATAATTAGAATAATGAATATATAAATCAATAAATATAAAAGGTTATGGTGGATGGTACCGATTTTTTTTTTTTTTTTTCATGGTCTGTAATGTTTACTATGCTAACAATAGTATGTATACATATATAATAGTATTTAGGACATTAGGTGTTGGATGGTCTGTATGTATTAACCCTTTCAATATTTAGTAGCTTTTTTTAATTTTGTTTTGGCTGTTATTAAACGATTCTATTAGGTTAAGGAAGTGTTTGTGAGAGTGAAAGGGTTAATGGAGATAGAGTTTATTCCTTTGATTACTATAGGTCCTTCCTAAATTTGATACAATTGTCTACTGGTAGCCAAAATTCTATTAATAACGCTTGCTTATAGCCTGAAGAATTTAAAAGATACTTTGGTCATTTATACTCTACCATAACTTGTTTCACCAACTTCAGTACGGGTGACGCCATTATTACTCATCTTTTGGCTAATAGTAGACGATTTTAAGCAGGTCAGGAATGGCGTCTAGTAATCAGAGAGGTGTATATAAAATCTCCATTATTTCGTTGAATAGCATAAATCCTTCCTAATCAGAGTAACATCATCGAATGATACCCAGAATTTAAAAAAAAAAAAAAAAAAAAAAAAAAAAAAAAAAACACGTATTGAAAGGTTTGATGTTTAATAGGATCTGTTTCAGTTATGGTCATGTTCTCAGAGTAAATAATCGCTAATCTTAAACCGAACACGTGTGCCTCTAATTTGTTCAGTATTCGTTTTTTTGTTTTACATTTTTTGTCAATCTTTGGAGGATTTAGGCAGCTTATGAAGGACTTGTTGGAGGGTTAATCGAGATAGCTGTCACCCTGTAGATTTCAAAAGGTCCTTACTGAGCTGAATAAAATTATCTAATGTTAGAGCTAGAATAAAACTGTAATGGTGTCTTCAACTGCTGAAAGGATTACAACATCCTTACATTACCGGGGCTCATCGAGGCTATCCAAGGTAGTTAGGTAGAATGACTAAGGATTTTGCACGACCTTGCTGTAAAGTACGTGAATGGCTATGTTAGACCTCTGTGCCTGTAGTCCATTCATTAGAGGTAGGCCAAACATCTTGACCAATAACCATTATAACTCACACACGACTGGAGTATTCGAGGTATATAATGTATCTACCATTAGGAAGGGTCAGCCAGGGAATAGGTGTGGAAATTGCAGTCCATATATTCTAGTCCTTCTTTAATTACAGAGGTTTGGCGTTAAGCTTTTTGGCCTACCCTTAAGGAGGGTGACCTGCTTTTGTTTATTTCTCTCATATTCTCTCTTTCTCTGGCTTGTATCCATTCGGCCCCATTTAGCCTACTATTTTAAGACGTTTATCCCTATTCAGGTGTCGATTACTTCCTGGCGAGCGATAGCGAGCCAGCATTATATGAAGAAATCCGGCTTCGCCGGAGACATTTTTCTGTCGAAAAATGTACAAATTTAGCCTGCTGTCAAAAACATTTAAATAATATGCTGGCTCGCTACCGCTCACCAGTAAAAAACTTGACACCTGGATGAGGATAAACGTCTTTAAACAGTAGGCTGAATGGGGCTAAATGGATACAAGCCAGAGAAAGAGAGAAAAGGAGAGAAAAAAAGCGGGTCACCCCCCTTAATGAACATGATATAGGAACACAGGTCAATCATTTCTGGCCTACCTATAATGAATAGACCAAAGTTTCTACTGGTCTATCATATTTTGTTGTCTAAGGGGAGGTTTTTTATTACATAGTTTGCTCCCTAGACCTCCATCAAGCTTAACAAATGAATTTGTACAAATTTCGGTAGAAATATTTCCTGGTTCTTCCTAAATTGCAGGCTCACTATCTCTCGCCAGGAAAATATGAACACCTATTTTGTTTTCTCTAGGTGAACTACCTGTGACGAGTGCCTTCCCCAGAGTTGAAAGAGTGACAGGGCCAAGATCAAGGGACGTTTGAGTCAAAATGCCTCGACACACTGAGTTTGAAGCAATTTAAGTCATAGGATGAGGAGAAGACTGTTTTGGGGAGAGAGTCCCAGAGCTCAGCTATTGAATACAAGAAAGACTGAGAATAACGTTGCACTCTTGAGTTAGCAAGTTGCACAGAGTAGAGGTAGGATTGTGTTGCATGACGGATGCTACGTGCTCTACAAAGAATATACAGTATATATAATATCAGTATACACTGAGAGAGCTCTGAGGTACACTGATTTTTGTAATAGTGATAGAATAGTGAGAGAGATGAAACATTGCGGCGAAGAGATAGAGACTGCAGAAAATTGGTGAGTGGACATGAGTTAATGAGACGGAAGGCTTTCTTTTCTATTTTGTCTAGAAGTGCTGTGTGAGAGGATCCTCCCCCACACGTGTGAACAACACTCAATACATGACGCACTGTGCTCCTGAAGCTGCGCAGGGGTAAAGAACCCTGGAGGCAATTGAGCACACCCAGTTTCTGGGAGGCTATATTAGCAAGAGTGGTAATATGATCTTTCCAAGAGAGATTATAAGAAAAACACACACCCAGAATATTAAGAGAAAATGAAGAGTTAATTTGTATGTTGTTGATGAGTAAGTCATATTTTTCTGGAAGGGGGCGGTGAGTAGACAGATGGAGAAGTTGAGTATTGGAAGCATTGAAAGTAACAAGGTTTTGTCTGCCCCAATTAGAGATAGTAGAGAGATCAGAAGATAGGTGCTTAAATTATGGCCTCCTTACGTGAATTTTGGAGTTCCTGCTGTGAATGACGTTGTGGAAGGCTAGTTGAATAGTGTAGTGTAGAGTCGTCAGCATACGAGTGAATGGGGCTGGAGGTGCAGTTGAGAAGGTCGTTAACCCCTTGAGCACCAGGGACGCACGTTATGCGTCACCTATGTATGTAACTCACAGTACCAGCGATACAATGGTTGCGGCCGCCTTAATTACTCTTGTCCTATGGCACCTAGAGGGTTCAGATTTGTATGGGAACTGCTTTAGGATCCCACGGAACAATACCGATGGTTGGATAACCCCCAAGTCCAGCCGTGTGCGTGTGGGCGCGCACGGTAGTGATTTTCCAGTATTTTGCCTACCCATCACCCCACGTTAATTGTGACTTTCTCCCGCCCCCCAGGACCCCTAAATGACCTAGGTGAACGGTTTTATGTTTTTTCCCTTCATTAATAACTCATCCGATGTGTTACAGGACAAACAAAATGAGAAGTGGCTGGTCCTGGAGTGTACATTTTTATTAAATCAACTGGTGCTCAGGGGGTTAATGAATAATAAGAAGAGGATTGGAGATAGGACAGAACCCTGAGGAAAACCGGAGTTGATAGGTTGAGGAAGTGAACAGTGGCCATCCACAACCAAAGCTATGGAACGGCTGGAAAGGAATTTATATATAAAGGCACAGATGGAGGGATAAAAAACGAAGTAGGGTAGTTTGGAAATGAGGGATTTGTGCCAGACTCTATCGAAGGCTTTCAATATGTTTAGCGTAATAAAAAAAAGTATCACCGAAGTTGCGAATGGAGGATAACCAAGAGTTAGTAAGATAAGAATGAAGAGATCAACAATAGAGCGGCCCTAAAGGAAGCCATGCTAACGGTCTGAGAGTAGGTTATGAGAAGATAAATGCTTCAGAAAATTTAAAGTAAGAATAATTGTCAAAACTTTAGAGATGCAAGAAATGAGAACAATTGGACGATAGTTGGAGGGTTGAGAGCGGTCCCCTTCTTTGGAACATGTTGAATGAGAGTGAACTTCCAGCAAGAAGGGAATACATTAGAGGAGAGACAGAGATGGAAGAGTTTGCCTAGGCAGGGAGTCAGCATGGAAACACAATTGTTTAGTACAACAAGAGGAACACCATGGCATAACAGGTCTAATAATCGCCAAATTAATGGGGCAAATGTGTCAACATTTCCCAAATAATGGGGCTAAGTATGAGGGAGAAGGGGTCCAGACCCCCACCCCTACCTACCCACCTTCTTAATTCTTTCGGAGCGGCTGCTTCTACGAGGAAAAACACCCAGGCGGTAATTTTTCCCCTAATTCCGCTCAATATATGTTGCCCTAATATTCGTACTCGTGAGCAAATTGGAACCAGCTCCAATGAAAAGATTGGGTAGAACTCTCCCTATAACATTGACCATCCCCTACCCATCTCACACCACCCAGGAAAATCAATCAATACTTTGTTTGTTTTGTCGCTGACCAGCCAACACCCCACTTTACACTCGCGAGCGAAAATATATAATTTTCTCCTTCAGTTTCCGTTCGCGATAGCTAGATGATATTTACAGATATTTTATAATTATTTTTGTTTACACAACAGTATGAGTTGTTGCAAACTAGCATGGAAGAAGGTGAATGCACCTGATGACTGGAAGACAGGCATAATAGTCCCCCTATATAAGGGTAAAGGGGAAAGAGGAGTGTGTGATAACCACCGAGGAATATGTCTTTTAATCGTAGTAGGGAAGGTGTACAGTAGGGTAGTGATTGAGAGAGTGAGAGTGAGAACGGAGAAATGGATAGGTGACGAACAGGGAGGTTTTAGGAAGGGAAGAGGATGTGTAGATCAGATTTTTACCCTGAATTGTGTTGTTGAGAAATATCAGGAAAAGAGACAAAAGGTGTATGTTGCCTTTATGGACTTGGAGAAGGCCTATGACAGAGTGGATAGAGAAGGTATGTGGAAAGTACTTAGAATATACGGAGTTGATGGCAAGTTGCTGAATGCAGTGAAGAGCATATATGAGGGTGCAAAGGCGGCAGTATGTGTGAAGAATGAGCAGAGCGAGTTCTTTGATCTGAACGTTGGGTTGAAACAGGGGTGTGTGATGTCCCCGTGGTTGTTTACTGTATATATGGATGTAGTCATGAAAGAAATACAAGGAAGAGCAGTGGATGTTGGTGTATCGCTGATAAGGGAGGGAAATGAGTGGAAGCTACCTGTACTGCTGTTTGCTGATGATACAGTTCTGATGAGCGATAATGAATGGGAGTTGCAGGGTCTGGTAAATGTGTTTGGAACAGTGTGCAAAAAAAGGAATCTGAAGGTAAATGCGGGGAAGAGCAAGGTTATGGTCTTCGAAAAGGGAGAAGCCACAGAGTGTGAGGTGAAGTTGAACGGTCAATCTATGGAGATTGTCAGCTCATTTAAGTATCTGGGCAGTGTGTTGAGTAATGATGGGACTATGGATGAAGAAGTGCGGGAGAGGGTGCAACAGGGGAAGAGGGTTGTAGGAACGCTGAAATCAGTAACAAGAAATAGGGTGGTCAGTATGGAAGTGAAGAAGTCCTTGCATGCCAGTGTGGTAATCCCGACATTGACTTATGGAAGCGACACATGGACGTTTGAGAAGAGACTCAGACCAAGAGTGAGAGGGGTGGAAATGAGTTACTTGAGAAGTGCGTGCGGAGTTACATGGAGGGATAGACAGACGAATGAGGAAGTAAGAAGGAGGTGTGGTGTGGAGGTAGATGTGCTGGAAAGTGTGAAAAGGAACACCTTGAGATGGTTCGGCAATATGGAACGTATGGGAAGTGAGAGAATGACTAAGAAGGTGTACGAGAGCGAGGTGGAAGGACAGAGAGGGAGAGGTAAACCAAAATAGAGGTGGAAGAATGGAGTGAGGAAGTATATGGATGAAGGCGGTGCTGGTTGGGAGGAGGGGCGTCGACTGACTGGGGACAGAGGTGCATGGGGGCGGTTCGTTCGTGGCCACCCCTTCGGGGATCATGGCGTCAGGCAATAGATAGATAGATAGATGAGTTGTTGAAATGAAGGTGAAATGAACATCGTATTCGTACTTAGTATATATAAGTAACACCCTGTTCTTAACATTAATCATCAATTACAAACCCAAATGTACTTGAATAAACTAATGAAAGCATATGGTCCTCCAGGGATTCGAACTCGGGGCACCACACCCAGAACATAAGCATCTAAACATTTACACCACCAACACATTATATACCTGTCACAATTACATCGAGAAGTGGTCATATTTTCGTTGGTTTTCAGATTCTAAAACACGTCTTCATTGTACACACACCCTCCCTCAGCCAATGCACTATGCACACCAATATGAGTATGGGTGGGAAGCTTAGAACCTCTTGGAAGCATCTGGCAACAAGCAGGACAGGTTGGTGCAACCATGGAAGTACAATAAGTAAGGAGTCACCTTGAGCCAGCCAATCTCCCCATACACTCAGATGACGCCCAGGTGGGTGGAGCTTATCGGCTCGCTGGGCGGGGCTTATTCACAGGAGATTGACTCAAAACATTGGGCTCTCCGCTTCGGCTTACTGCAATTTTCCCATTCTTTTTTACTATCAGGCAAAGAAATATATAAATTTGGATTTATTAAAAGAGCAGAAAGCTTTACTTTTATATTTGCTAGGTGTTTCAATGTCATATAACCGTAGTGTTTATAGCTATGTAGATATAACCATGGTATAACCACAATATCAGCTCTTATACAGTAAAATAATTAATATACATCAAGTTCCAGGAGAGAAATAATACCGTTTTATAATACTAACATAGCATAATACATACTAGATGTCAGTCAGTAGCCAACCCACACTCCCATGAGGGGGTAGAGATGATCAGCAAGAAAGGAAGCTTCCTGAATCCCTTGTAGGAATAAATCTTATTGGTGGAATTCCTAGTCCCAACCTCCAGGGATACCTAAACCTGCACTTATTCTACCTGTAGATTATTTTCCCTGTTACCCACACCTTACCTATATTATATCTATCCTAGAAAATCTTTTCTATAAACTATTATCACCCACGGGCCACCCACATCTTCCCTATTAATTAATTAATTTGCTGTAGCTACCACAGAAACAGTTGTTGTTCCCCAAGCTGCATGGCCGAACAGCCCCAAGACCCCGAGCAAGGCCAAGGCCATAGCCGAGCCGCCCCCACAGAACCCTCCCTGCCGACCACAATAAAGCCTGGGTGACCGAAGCCACTCCATGGCGGGGAGCTGAGGAGGGTGCGGAAACGCCCGGGAAACCAAAGCCCCACCCAGGGCCCTGTGCCCCTCAGCAATTATGAAGAGAAAGTTAAGGGGCAAAGAAAAAATGTGACGCTTTGGCTTCCAATCTTGATAGATTGGGAGGTCAATCCACGGAAGAGACGCCGTCACTTGAGATCTAGAAAATATATAAGTAAAAGGAACAGTCAGAGTAAGCTATGGGTATGGCAGAGATCGCTCAGTTCTCACTCTGATAGACCAGCCCATCACCACACAGAAACAGTACTGGACACTACCATCGTATTATACAGACATTTTCACAGAGGACTCAGGAGAGTTAAGAAAACAGAAATTACAATGGTACAACTACCACATACATATCCTATAGCAGACTACCATCTCCAAATGGTAGAGACAAAAAGATATGTTTTTGTTTTCTTTTTAAACTGTACGCTCTTTACCAAAGCACAAAATGTTGCCTAAATGGCAATAAAGGAAAGAAATACAACCTAGGTTAGATTAACCTAGCCTAACCTAGGTTAGATTAACCTAGCCAAACCTAAGTTGTATAAATAAAACCTAGGTTGATTACAGATTAGATCAGATTTACCTACCCTCACTAACCTATCTTGATCAAGTTTATATTAGGTTAAAAAGCTGTGATTTTGGTGTTTTTTTACAAGCTTTTCCCCACAAATTATCTCTGCTTCATAGTCTTGCCCACTAGTGGGGGCCTTGGTATTTAGAGTGAATAATAATGGATATATATTTATTTCAATTAGTTTTCATTATCACCAAAGGATAGATATGAAGGAAAACTATACAAAGAATGAAAATAAATATTGGTGAAATAGCTGTTGGTCCCCAAAAAGTATCATCTACCGTATCCTGTAGCTTACCAATATGCAAGCTACTTATTTCAGTGTTTCACGATCACGTTACACAAAACAGTAATGATATCAAACACCATGGTGTATTGTTTACAGGTTCCATTTCTGTTCAAATACTCATGCGAGGGGGATAATGTTTCACTTCATACACGGTACTCTTTCACCCAATTTACTTAATTTATTTTACGTTTTTATTGTTATTCGCTTCTCCACTTACCTTTGGAATGTTATAGAACCACTATGCTAGGTCATATGCTGAACAGGCTGGCATTGTGTCTAAAATGCACAGTAATTCACAGAGATCTCTCTTCAATAAGACATCAGCTGATCCAATGTTTTGAGTCAAAGGGAGTCAGTAGGGAGACAGCGGACCAATAGCGTGCTAGCGTCAGGGCTGTGACGTCATGCCCCCTCCTTACTTATTATACCTCCATGGGTGCAACTAATTCAGCCAGGTATACCCGAACTATATAAACGTCGACTGCAGTGTAGACGTTTTTTACATAGGACGTATGTAATTACTGTATATACGTCTGCCACAGCGAAAGAGTGTGAAAATACTCTGAGTATTATCAAACATATTAATATTCTCTCTAGATATTCCGGTCTTTTAGTGCCTTTTGATAATATTGCAAGTAAAACAAGATATTATATGTCCTTTTAATTTAGCAAATCTTTTTGGAATAATAGTTTTAATCCGCAGTCTGTTTACGTCAAACAATCTAGCCTAAGCTAATCATAAAAACTGCTTCTTAAATCAGCATGTTGTTTATGTTGCTTAAGCGTAAAGTATTTAGTACGTACAGAGATTAGTCAGAAATAAATAAGCGAGGCTATTTTTTTTGCGCGCTCTTAAACATGAATTGCCGACGCAAAATCCGAGCAAGTCTGAAATTTATTATCCTGTTCAGACATAATGAGATTTGGTGTTGCAAGGCAGAATATCCGAGGCAGCATACGTGATTCTGCACCTACATAATCAAATCAGGCGCACCTTTAAATATATTCATGTGTGTTAATGAAATAATTGTGCGATAATAGGTCTGGATGATGTGTTATTTGCATATAAAACTTTGAAGGCAGCGGGAGACATTTAGCGAGGCTGAATGTGAATGAGTGAGTGAGTGTGTGTGTGATTGTGTACGTGTGTGTAATATTGAGTGTGTATATATGTATGTTTGGTTGTAAGCGTGTGTATGTGTGTTCATATGAGGATGTGCGTGTTTGTTAGTGTGTGTGTCTGTGTGTGAGTACGACCAGGCGAGGGTGTGTGTGTGTGTGTGTCAATTTTGTTTCAACGTTCTCATGTAATGTACAGCATATTATGTATCTCCTAGAGGGATTCTGTGTGGTATTGAGTATATGTCTATATGTATGTTTGTCCTTTGGTGTATTTACAGTTGGCCACACAAATTATTCTTCTGCCCGTGATCTTATGCATGGGATTATAATAAACATGATAGAATTAAGAATGTAGTTTCTTGTGGTTAACTCTTCTGATTAGTCAACAGATACTTAAAAGAAACCACACTCGCAGTGCATTCATACTCATTATACTGGCATTCATAAGATCCCGAAGAGGAACAAAACTTATGAACTTATGTGGGAAACTGTACATCAACTTACTGCTTAGTCTTCCAACATATTAGGTATGTGTCCATATGTATGAGTGTGTATTTACTAATGTGAAATATTGTACATGTATTGTACATGTACAGTATGTGTCTTGTTGATTATTATAGGGGCAATTATGTTCATATACATGATTAAGCTCTTGTCTTCGTTTTATTTGCATATACGACATGATTCATATGAACAATATATATATATATATATATATATATATATATATATATATATATATATAGAGAGAGAGAGAGAGAGAGAGAGAGAGAGACTTTCACGAACAGTCAGCAAAATCATGTTACATATGCCAAAATTAGTATTAAGTGCTAATTATGCGTCAGTTAATGTTTGAGCGTGCAGACAATCTGCTAAACTACACTTATAATAAATGTGTATTCAAGTATGACCAAACTGGTGCACATAAATGAATAATGGTCGGAAAAGCCAAATAAATGACTTCACCTACACGAATTAAACATTTGTTATGCGTATACCGGTATATATGTTTTCACATTTGAACACCCAATATTTGTAGCATATCTATAGATCAGTATTTATATGACCATGGCCTTGGTCACATTAAACACCTTCGGCAAGATGACGTAAATGTCCTCTTATTTTGGCTACAATTAGACTAATTGCTTTTGCTTAAAATTTAGTTATAGGACTCAGAGGGGTGAACACAATCTCAATAAACCCTCTGATGAATATAGGTCCTCCTTAAATTTCATAAACTCGTCCAAAGAAAATCGTATGGAAGAAATGGCTAAAAGACGTCAACATGCAGAAGGGGTTAATTGTTGCGTAGATAATGATCAGAGCTATGGGTAAAGTAAACTGGTTTATGCATGATATTGTGAAGTCCTTGTCTCTACACACTCTCTAATGTTCCGCAGTATTCAATCTTCTTTATTCATTGCAAAGAACTATATATTTAATATTTTGGTTTGTTAAATTCCCAAAACACTGTCAAGATTAAAGTTTTGGAGACAGAACAGTTAACAAGACATGAATCTGTTGCAATCCCCTACGGTTACTGGCATTTATGTTTTGCATCGTCCAGTCAGCGTGGACAGTTTAATTAGTTTCATATTTATATACTAATTTAAGCTACAAATGGCAGACCTACTTTGAACTCTCTTGGCCTGATTGCTCTGTTCGAACTAGTTACATATTCATATGCTAATTTACGCTACAAATGGCAGGCCTACATTGAGCTGTCTTGGTCTGTTTGCTCTGTTCGAACTCATCCCTAACAAGTTCTGTTCGTTGACGATCTGTGTTGTACTCTTCATTACGTTATAGCTAACATTAAATATTTTACAAAGGAGGTGTAGGAGTTAAATCGTTAACGAAGATACTTAATTACCCGTTTCTTTCGTAGATGTTTTTCGTAAGCTGAATAATATCGTCTAGTGTGTCTAGAATATGTTGACAAGTAGTTGATTATTTTAAAGATGTTAATTATAGTATTATTATCAATGGAACCATGACATGTCAAATGACACTCATACACACACACACACGAACAATATGGACACACGAACGATACACACACACATACACGAACAACAAACGCATAAACGAACCAGGTACGAACGACATACACGCAGAAGCACTCAGGTTCTATACAAACACACACCCACGTGCGCACACCCACGTGCGCACTCGCACAACAAATGAGTGTGTAACTTTGTTAGAATACCCAAGGGAAATTTACCTGAACGGTCAGCTATATGATATTATACTTTTAATCGAAAACTTTTCATCTAAAGGAATGACACATAATTTGAATGCATACATTAAACTCTCTTGTTTCACGTTGTTGTTTTGCTACCGTTGATGCATTTTGGTTAAAATCGCTAGAGCGTAATAACGTGTGCATATGTTTCTCTTTTAGTGTATTAGCTATATATGTGTGTGTGAGTGTAGAGTCACCCATAAATGTGACTATAATTACAACAATAAACTTACATACGGCTACACAAATGCACTTGTGTAAATACAATTACACCAGTAACCAGCCTGAAGTACATACATACTCATATTTAAAGACTGAGTTCTTCACACAAAGTGCGGCTCCGGTCTTACATCCTAATGGCGGCATTCCAGGCAACCCTGTTAAGAGCTGCCTCACTTGTCAGGTTCTTTGATTTAAGATCAGACTACTAGGTCCGATCCCGCATCTTTCTTGGTCCGCCCCTTGGTGCAGCTCCCTCCATATTCTTGTACTTGCATCTTTTCACCCAGCTTAGTTCATCCATCCTCTCCACATGTCCAAACCATCCAAGCCTGCTAGTATGCATCTCATCACTGATACTCTTGATACCTAACCTTCCCCTTAGCTCTTCACTTGATATCCTATCATGCAGTTTGGCACCATACATCCATCTCACCATTCTCATCTCATTGCGTTCCATTCATCATCCGCTTTGACAGGCCACGTTTCTGAAGCATATGTCATTGCGTTTCTAACACATGAAGCGTACACCTTTCCCATCATGGGGAGAGTGAGTCTTCTCATAGTGAGTAGTGGCAAAAAAAACTTTCCCCAGCCACATCTTATTCTGGCGATAGTGGCGGCCTCAGCCCCATCACTGGCAGAGATGGAATCACCCAAGTAACAAAACTTGTCCACCATCTCCAGTGCCTCTTTGCCAAAGTTAACACTCTAGAGCTGGCCATTGAACCCATCTCACCTTTGCATACTATGCATAGGCCTACACATTTTTCAATTTTGGACTTCTTCCTTGTCGAGGTCCCTTTATTCTAGTGCAGGGCCTCTTCCCGTGATGTACCCATGGACATTTTGTTTTACAATTCTGACATACTTGTGAAACATTTGAACACATTCCGACTTAAGACATGCCCGAGTCATTGCTTTACCTCATTCATTGTTTACTGCTTCAAATTGCAGTGTTCCAGTCACTGGTGCAGGCGATTATGCAGATGCAGAAATTAAATAGCGATACACTACCTAACAATTTATATGAGAGAGGTAACAAGTGCAGCAAACTGAATTGATATTTGAGGACCAATAAATAACAAAAAAAACATATCTCCATGTCTGATATATACTGCATATAGCGTACAACAAACTCCTGATATGGCTTCAAGTAAAAGCAGCGACGCCGAGATCAGCCTCATTACCTAATCTTGCTCAACTAAATCTAAGGGAACCTAAATTTATTAAACTAACCTAACTAGACCTCACCTAACTAAAACTATCTAAACCTAACCTACGTATCTAGACTAATTTACCTAACGGTAAACTGCCATGTCCCCATCCTGATTATTCGAGTATTACACAGATTTGGTAGCGATTTTTTTGTTTTTAATAATATTATAAAATAATAATAATACTTTAAACACTTTATTATTGTCATATCATGATACATTGTTTAAGAATGAGAACACAAAATAATTTAGGCAATAAAACACATGTCATGACAAGCCTTTTTGTAAGCCAGTGGGCTTTTCAGGAAAAGATTAAACACAAAATAATTCTTAGGGATATTAATACAATTTGATTTAAACAACCAAGGAAATGGGGCAGTTGCAATGGTCACACCAGGCAGTGACACAGGACGCAGGAATTTCTTATTTATTAATTTATTCATCTATTTATTTGCTTATGTTTATTTTATTGAGAAAAATTCTATATATTTTGTTTTGGTTTGAATGCAGAAATAGTGCCAGGATTCTTAACACTCTCCGTCTCATATGACGCTAGAGCGTCATATGGCGGCTTTGCCAAAATACTCATATGACGCCTAGAGTGTCATATGAACTTATCTTAACCCACTGAGCCCCAGCGACGCAAACAGTGCGTCGGTAATGTATGTAACGCTAAACCCCAGCGACGCCTCGTTTGCGTCAGTGTTACTCCGGTCCCAATTACTTCGGTCCTATGGCACCTAGAGGGCTCAGATTTGTATGGGAACTGTGTAAGTATCCCACGCACCCATGCCGATGGTTGAACACTCTCAAAGTCCAACCGCGTGCGCGTGAGCGCGCAAAAACCTGTTTTTTTGGGGAAATTGCCTTACATTTTTTACTCTTGTAAAATCCGTTTTCGGGGGCTCTGTAGGACCATTGTTTGAGCTTTTTGATCGGTTTTTCGTGGTTTTTCCTTCATTCCTATCCCATTCGCTATTGTTTCTGGAAAAAAACATATCAGAATCAGCCAGTCCTGGGTGGTACATTTATAAATATTTAGCTGGTACTCAGCGGGTTAATATCTCTCTAATAAGTTATATGAGACTCTAGCGTCATATTGAGCTCAGTAAGTTAGGCAAGTTAGATCAAAATCTGTGGAATGGTGGCAACCCCAAATTTCTCCGACTTCTAACGATCCCTCAGTGAGGTAAATAATACATAGAATATACACACAACGTAGATAGCATAAGGCACACACAAACATACACACAGTACAAAATAATACATACATGGCACACAGTATGAGGTACAAGTCAGGGCGAACATGTATGGGGGAGGAGGAAACTGATAAGGAATGAAATTATTAATTATAATTAATAGTGATAATATATGTTTGTATGTATGTATGAATAAACTCAGGCATATGCCCCATAGCTGGGGGTGGCCAACTTGAGACAGAGCTCGAACAGAAGCAACAAGATAAAATACAATCATATATTCACACATATCTAGGTCGTCCAGGAGAAGACCCAGTGACCAAGGCCCATTTGGAGTCCCCAGCAAAAGACTGCCATTTCCTGAGAGGGAGAGGTTCTATCTGTAGGCAGACACGCAGCGGAGCACCCCACAATGTCCGCCCATATCACTTCCAGGCATGGCCCTTCATATATGCACCGTTTCTCCGGACAGGGCACCTGAAGGAATATATGATCTAGTCCAACTGGTGCCCGACCCCCACTCCCTATGACCGCATTATCACTCATCTATTCACAATAACTCTCCATTCGTTCCTATTGATCACCACTTGTCTTGCCTGTTCTTCAGTCATTTCTCTATCTTCCAACGCTTTTTTCACACCATCTCTTCCGAGATCTTCCTCTCTGTTTCCCTTTGATTCTATAATGTTTTTGTAAGACTTTCATCTCCCATTGGTTCAACATGTCCATTCAAGCACAACAATTTCATATTTTTCCAGTAGTATCGATAAATCGGCTGCTAAGAGATTGAATTTACCGTTAGCGGTGTTTGTGTTTGTGTACAGTAGTACAGCTACTATATTCATCCTGCTCAATTCTAAAGTCAGGCTCCGGAGCGTAAGGCTATCGTAGTATAGCTTGTGCATTTGTCTGTGTTCATGCATGTGTCTGTTCTATCGCATTTAAACCTAGAGTAAACTATTGTTTCGAAGAAACGTGTCCAATAATATTATTTCTGTCCTTAATAGTAATCATTGATGAGTAATACTGAAATAGTTTTAATAGGACAGGGTCACTTTTGGAATATGCTGTGCTTTACTGGTTTCCAACGTTCAGGAAAGATTATATATATATATATATATATATATATATATATATATATATATATATATATATATATATGATTATTTCACATTACGTCTTTGACACTTATTTAGTCGATTCAGACACGAACCATGACTCTTGGTTGAGAGCAAAAGCTAGGTCTTTGCTCTTTGGAAGCGTGTAGGCTCTGAGGTATATTCTTTGAAGTATTTGTCTTATTGCAAATGTGCTTGACATTTTGTTAATACAACATTTATCCATTGCTGGAAGTTGAAATTAAAACTTTTGTAATCTAGTATAAGTGTACGATTATCCTCAGAATACCTGTTAACTTTGTCAAGCCTTGGACGAGGTGAATACTTTCTCATCAGAGGGAGAGAGACAAAAAAATGTGTGTGTGTGTATCTGAAAATAGCAACTACACACAGTGGTGAGGATAGTGAGTCGTGATCACTGGTCATAAAATATCCATCCATTTCTCCAACACACACCTAACACGCCTTCAAAGTTCACACACACACACACACACACACACACACACACAGAGTGCTGGCCATAAAATACACATGTATTTCTCCAACACAAGATACACGCCTTCAAAGTTCACACACACATATATACACACACACACACACACATATATATATATATATATATATATTTATTTATTTATACGCACACACATATTCATTCATGTGTACGTCGTGTCAGCCTTACGTACACTGCAGCTTGTGTGTTCACATGCTCACTAAAGCACATACTTCATACATCCTAATACTCAGAAATGTAGTCACGTGCCGTTTTACTCACAAACACACACACACATACACACACACACTATACACTGGCATACTCACTCAAAGTTCACTCTCAAATATACACGGATTTACATAACGGACACATCACTTATTCCCACATTATTACACACTATAAGCACCTACATAAACACAGAGAACACAAATTCTATAGACATTCACGTACAAGCTCATAAACGCACAGCGCAACTACAAAAACACACACACACACATACGCACACACACACACAAACGCACACACACACACGAACCTACAATCCCATACATAGTCACACTCAATACCACACCCTTAGGATTCTACACAACAAACACACTACGGCAACTACACATGTATACACAATACTTTAAATTCCAATTCAATTCAATTTCCTATATTTCGTAACAAAGTACGTATGAACAAAAAATATATATGTATATTCATAATAATTGCAAAGGCATTACAGTATAGTTAAAAACAATGATATACAAATATGTGTTATGTCCAATACATATGTCAATTTATATTGTTGCGCTAAGAATGTCATATCGACTGCTGCTCAATCTTAACAAGCAAGGACTGTACACACTTATAAATTAGTATTTTACAGCACATAACATGACGTAATATGTGTTCAGTATTAAAAACTGCTAATACATAATAAAAATTAGTGGAAATTTCAAACATAATTATATGAACCTATTAGACCCTTGGATTGCAATAAGAATGTACTAACAGGAGTAAAATTACACAAAAAGTGTTAACTATATATCGGTACCATTATAATAGTCAAATATATGAGGCTGACAGGCATATACTGTATATAGGTCATGTTTGATTGATTTTGTTTATATGAACATGCAGAATATTTTTAATATTTAGTATTCTTGGACAAGAGAAATGTGAATGTCATGTAAAAGTTGTTCCAAAGATATTTGTTCTATATCCCAAATTCACTGCATGAAAAGGAAATGTGTCAGACACTTCAAGACTGAAATCTCTATAAATTAAATAAATATATAAAACTATTAAAATATAGTAATTATGTAATGCTAAAAATGTGCATGCCCTAATGTCAACAAGCTAAAGTAGTTATGATATCCAGATGCTTGAGATGAAGAAACAAATAAAAACAAGTACACAAATAATAATTACTCAATGATATTTAAAAACCAACTAATATAAAGCCTTAACAGTAACTAGTTATACTATAAAATGTTGTATAATCATTATAACTCTAAAAAGTAAAGCCTTTAAGACACCATTGAATTATACTAAATATATTCATAGAAGTTATTAAATAAAATAAAGTATAACTCTAAAAGTTATAAAGATTTAACTTATCCTATATACTGTACATTACCTTGAAGTGTTACTCTCTGAGGATTATGATGTGGTTTGACCATTATTAGAGCATACAGCTTAGAAAGGATCTGTGGGAATTAAATGGTTAAAAATTATCTTAATTAACCCTCTGACTTCCACATACCGTTATTAAACTAATTATATGGTCTAATGATTGCCAGAGTAAACTGTCAAATTGCGTCATAATCCCCATGATATATCCATAATATAAACAAGGCCTGTATCTGTCCTCATGTCTCTGTACCACAAATTAACGTCCACATAGAAGCACATACACTTCCACAACTCATATATCAGTATACACAAACCCACAAATTAACGTCCACATAGAAGCACATACACATCCACAACTCATATATCAGTATACACAAACCCACAAAATAACGTCCACATAGAAGCACATACACATCCACAACTCATATATCAGTATACACAAACCCACAAATTAACGTCCACATAGAAGCACATACACATCCACAACTCATATATCAGTATACACAAACCCACAAATTAACGTCCACATAGAAGCACATACACATCCACAACTCATATATCAGTATACACAAACCCACAAATTAACGTCCACATAGAAGCACATACACATCCACAACTCATATATCAGTATACACAAACCCACAAAATAACGTCCACATAGAAGCACATACACATCCACAACTCATATATCAGTATACACAAACCCACAAATTAACGTCCACATAGAAGCACATACACATCCACAACTCATATATCAGTATACACAAACCCACAAAATAACGTCCACATAGAAGCACATACACATCCATAACTCATATATCAGTATACACAAACCCACAAATTAACGTCCACATAGAAGCACATACACATCCACAACTCATATATCAGTATACACAAACCCACGAATTAACGTCCACATAGAAGCACATACACATCCACAACTCATATATCAGTATACACAAACCTACGAATCCACGTCTACATTACAGTATAAGCACACACACTTCCGAAGCTCATATTTCAGTATACACAAACTTACATTGACAGGGACATGCTGGGTACTTTCTGGCCAAGCTATATACGCACATACTATATAAACACGTGTTTCCCTAGGTATATTTACCAGGAATAGTCAGGTGTGTATAGTGTGGTGTGTGTGCTATATATTCAGGGTAACACGCACACACACACAGCCCGTAGCCTAGTAGGTAGCGCTCTCGTCTCACACACGAGGGGTCGGGGGTTCAATCCCCCGGCCGGGCGGAGACAAATTGGGCTTGTCTCCTTTCATGTGTTAGCCTCAGTTTACCTAGCTGTAAATAGGTACCTGGAATAAGTGGACGACGTTGTGACGTCCCATCTGGGGTTGGCAAAAATGGTACAAGGCGAGATGGGTATCATATGGTTCACCTAAGCTGATGGCTACCTAAGCCTTCGGGCGAGACGGTACCATCTATAGTGAGAATGGTACCATACAGATCCACCCTAAGCCTTCGTTTCCGATGTCGCCAATTGGCTAAAAATACAGACTACACACACATCCACAGCCATTCCAACGATACATATAACACCTACACATATAGGAGGCGGGAAATAACGAGCATGCTCACTCCCGCAATACAACTAGAGTAAGTACAACTAGAGTAAGTACACACACACACACACACACACACACACACGTAAGCAACGATGTGTTTATCGATACAAACGCAAATTATGCATGCTTAGCGGCAGTCACACTATGAAGACATAAGGGAATTACCGCGGCGACTTAGAGGTCTTAAGGAGGTCTTCATCTAAGTCACCGCACGTCGTGGGTGGTCCCCGCGCATCCCCACGGTACAGTACGGTACGATGGGTGGCCAGGATGGTCGTGGCTGGTTTCGATTTGCTATGAACATGCAAGAAGCATGGAAAATTGGTCGCCGAGCTAGCCGCGGTCGTGAGGCAAGCGCCATCACGCGTCCAACGGTATGCGCGTGAGGGCCGTGTGCCGCCATGCGTCGCCTGGGTACAAGGGACATGGTGTTTGAAGTGACGGCAGGTGATGGTGGAATGCTGATTTTTTTTTTTTTTTTTTTTTTTTTTTTTTTTTTTTTAATAGGGTAGGGGGTGAAAGAAGAGATCGCAGATTGGGAAGGAAGAGAAAGTAGGAAAGATGAAAGACAGTAGAAGAGAAAAGTTAGTGGGCCGGCCACCTTGCTGTTTTTATTTATTAAAGTTAGTTTTTTATGGCAAGTTATATAGGTGCTGAGGGCTAGGAATTGATTACAATATGATTTCTAAGTGATTGATAGTAGTTGCTTAAATATTATTCGTTATTTGTAGATCTATCTACTATGTTATATTGAGGAGGAGGGAGGTTGTTTATTTCGCAGTATTTCTTAAAGTCATATTTATCTTTCAACTCTCTCCAACGCCAGTTATCATGTTCTTGCTTTTCTCTGGCTATCTCATAGAGGCCTATGCAGAAAAATCCGGTTTTGGCTGTTTCATGTTCTCTGATCATTTTGGCTACAGGTCTGCTGTAGTCTAATTGAATGCTGAGGGTGATGGGTCTCTACCTGTTTATATACCTGGTAGCTCGGGTCGGCCAGCGTCGTTTGGGAGTAGGGGACCTGCGTAACACGAAGGCCGTCAAGTTGCCTTCCTTTTGCCGTCCTGTTGCCTCGTTGCGCCGCATGACGCCGGCGGTCTGCTATGCTAGGTCTCCGTGTAGCCCCATCCAGTAGCCGTCATACGGCTACTGGACGCCGATGCCGTCCAGCCTGCCTTAGGCAGACATTTACTCTTGGTCAAGTTACGGATGATCGGCAAAGACAATCGGCACTCCTTGAGTCGCCGCGGTAATTACCTTAAATCTTCATAGTGTGACCGCACCTTCCAATAATGTTTACATTTTAGAGACCATAAAACTGACCAGATTAAACGCCTAACCTAATTTAAAGTAGCATAGCCTACCTAACCGAACACACTCTGTTACTATGTAGTTAATGAATGTGTGTACAACTGTCACCTCAATCTACTTTTACACTTAAACCTCCAAATAACATTAATGTTGTACCCATGAACCCACCAATGCTTGGACACACACACACACACACACACACACACACACACACACACACACACACACGTATACATTGGTATGAGGATATTCGTGAAAGCACTCCAGGACATACTATATGATATATAGCTTCATAAATCAAACTGACAAAGTGAGTTATAGGGTAAGGTGTAAATGTAATACTCTACCTGTATTGCGTGGGTCTGGTACACACGATACAGCCGGAGAAAAGTGGCACTATAGTTTATGTATTTGGTTGGAATACTGATGAATGATAATAAATAATGCTAATAAATAATGGAAATTAGGACACTAGAGGAATCGTAATTTTATATGATCAATATTTTCCGGCAACATTTCTGAGATCGTTTGCATTGGTATTGGAAACTAGAGTCCATATAGACTTCTCACTTTGCTTCAGGTGTTGAATTCGTTCTGGGCGAGCGAAAGCGAGCCTGGGATTTAGAAGAGTCAGCCTTCGGCCGGGACATTTTTCTATCGAAGAATGTACACATTTAGCTGTTGAAGGGGGTCTGGATGGAAAATAATTTGTTTGGAGGAAGTGTGGGAAGGGGTGTTTGGAGTTGATGTGAAATAGAGAAGGTTATAATAATAATTGGTGGGCATGTAATATAAATAATATAAGCTTAGGTGGGTAAAGGAATATATGGTTGATTGCATAGATAGAGAGATGAATGATAGTCTGGATACTTGTGTGGATAGATGGATAATAGCCTGGATAGTTATATAGATAGATGGAAGGTAGTCTGGATACTTATATAGATAGATGGATGGTAGTCTGGATACTTATATAGATAGATGGAAGATAGTCTGGATACTTATATAGATAGATGGAATAGTTGGATACTTATAGATAGATGGATGGTAGTCTTGATACTTATATAGATAGATGGAAGATAGTCTGGATACTTATATAGATAGATGGATGGTAGTCTGGATACTTATATAGATAGATGGATGGTAGTCTGGATACTTATATAGATAGATGGATGGTAGTCTGGATACTTATACAGAGAGATGGATGGTAGTCTGGATACTTATATAGATAGATGGAAGATAGTCTGGATAGTTATACAGAGAGATGGAAGATAGTCTGGATACTTATATAGATAGATGGATGGTAGTCTGGATACTTATATAGATAGATGGATGGTAGTCTGGATACTTATATAGATAGATGGATGGTAGTCTTGATACCTATATAGATAGATGGAAGATAGTCTGGATACTTATATAGATAGATGGATGGTAGTCTGGATACTTATATAGATAGATACTTATATAGATTGAGTTCACTGCTCAATAGGTGGCATTCTGAGAGTGAGGGTCTGAGTCTGGAGGGTGAGACGGTGAAGCACTTGAGCGAAGCAACCAGCCGCTTCAGAGATGGAGCTGCTTTGAGCCATGATGGATGCTTCACATGTCTCACTCCCCAGGCTGGAACAAGACCTCACGGGCTTCACCGTGTTGAGCGGTGGAATGTACAGGCTCTCAGCCTATGCCCGAGAGGGAGTAGTTGGAATATAGAAAAAAAGAAAAAGAAAAAAAGATGGAAGATAGTCTGGATATTTATATAGATAGATGGAAGATAGTCTGGATACTTATATAGAGATATGGATGGTAGTCTGGATACTTATATAGATAGATGGATGGTAGTCTGGATACTTATTTAGATAGATGGATGGTAGTCTGGATACTTATATAGATAGATGGATGATAGTCTGGATACTTATACAGAGAGATGGATGGTAGTCTGGATACTTATATAGATAGATGGAAGATAGTCTGGATACTTATATAGATAGATGGAAGATAGTCTGGATACTTATATAGATAGATGGATGGTAGTCAGGATACTTATAGAGAGAGATGGAAGATAGTCTGGATACTTATACAGAGAGATGGATGGTAGTCTGGATACTTATATAGATAGATGGAAGATAGTCTTGATACTTATATAGATAGATGGAAGATAGTCTGGATACTTATACAGAGAGATGGATGGTAGTCTGGATACTTATATAGATAGATGGATGGTAGTCTGGATACTTATACAGAGAGATGGATGGTAGTCTGGATACTTATATAGATAGATGGAAGATAGTCTTGATACTTATATAGATAGATGGAAGATAGTCTGGATACTTATATAGATAGATGGAAGATAGTCTGGATACTTATATAGATAGATGGATGGTAGTCTGGATATTTATATAGATAGATGGAAGATAGTCTGGATACTTATATAGATAGATGGAAGATAGTCTGGATACTTATACAGAGAGATGGATGGTAGTCTGGATACTTATATAGATAGATGGATGGTAGTCTGGATACTTATACAGAGAGATGGATGGTAGTCTGGATACTTATATAGATAGATGGAAGATAGTCTTGATACTAATATAGATAGATGGAAGATAGTCTGGATACTTATATAGATAGATTGAAGATAGTATGGATACTTATACAGAGAGATGGATGGTAGTCTGGATACTTATATAGATAGATGGATGGTAGTCTGGATACTTATATAGATAGATGGAAGATAGTCTTGATACTTATATAGATAGATGGAAGATAGTCTGGATACTTATATAGATAGATGGAAGGTATTCTGGATACTTATACAGAGAGATGGATGGTTGTCTGGATACTTATATATATAGATGGAAGATAGTCTGGATACTTATACAGAGAGATGGATGGTAGTATGGATACTTATATAGATAGATGGAAGATAGTCTGGATACTTATATAGATAGATGGATGGTAGTCTGGATACTTATATAGATAGATGGAAGATAGTCTGGATACTTATACAGAGAGATGGAAGATAGTCTGCATACTTATATAGATAGATGGATGGTAGTCTGGATACTTATATAGATAGATGGAAGATAGTCTGGATACTTATACAGAGAGATGGATGGTAGTCTGGATACTTATATAGATAGATGGATTGTAGTCTGGATAGTTATATAGATAGATGGAAGATAGTCTGGATACTTATATAGATAGATGGAAGATAGTCTGGATACGTATACAGAGAGATGGATGGTAGTATGGATACTTATATAGATATATGTATGGTAGTCTGGATACTTATATAGATAGATGGAAGATAGTCTGGATACTTATTCAGAGAGATGGATGGTAGTCTGGATACTTATATAGATAGATGGAAGATAGTCTGGATACTTATATAGATGGATGGTAGTCTGGATACTTAGACAGAGAGATGGATGGTAGTCTGGATACTTATATAGATAGATGGATGGTAGTCTGGATACTTATACAGAGAGATGGATGGTAGTCTGGATACTTATATAGATAGGTGGAAGATAGTCTGGATACTTATACAGAGAGATGGATGGTAGTCTGGATACTTATATAGATAGATTGAAGATAGTCTGGATACTTATATAGATAGATGGATTGTAGTCTGGATACTTATACAGAGAGATGGATGGTAGTCTGAATACTTATATAGATAGATGGATGGTAGTCTGGATACATATATAGATAAATGGATGGTAGTCTGGATACTTATATAGATAGATGGAAGATAGTGTGGATACTTATATAGATAGATGGATGGTAGTCTGGATACTTATACAGAGAGATGGATGGTAGTCTGGATACTTATATAGATAGATGGATGTAGATAGATTTAAGATAGTCTGGATACTTATATAGATAGATGGAAGATAGTCTGGATACTTATATAGATAGATGGAAGATAGTCTGGATACTTATATAGATAGATGGAAGATTGTCTGGATACTTATACAGAGAGATGGATGGTAGTCTGGATACTTATATAGATAGATTGATGGTTGTCTGGATACTTATACAGAGAGATGGATGGTAGTTTGGATACTTATATAGATAGATGGAAGATAGTCTGGATAGTTATATAGATAGATGGAAGATAGTCTGGATACTTATATAGATAGATGGATGGTAGTCTGGATACTTATATAGATAGATGGAAGATAGTCTGGATACTTATACAGAGAGATGGATGGTAGTCTGGATTCTTATATAGATAGATGGATGGTAGTCTGGATACTTATATAGATAGATGGATGGTAGTCTGGATACTTATATAGATAGATGGAAGATAGTCTGGATACTTATACAGAGAGATGGATGGTAGTCTGGATACTTATACAGAGAGATGGATGGTAGTCTGGATACTTATATAGATAGATGGAAGATAGTCTGGATACTTATACAGAGAGATGGATGGTAGTCTGGATACTTATATAGATAAATGGATGGTAGTCTGGATACTTATATAGATAGATGGATGGTAGTCTGGATACTTATATAGATAGATGGATGGTAGTCTTGAATTATATAGATAGATGGAAGATAGTCTGGATACTTATATAGATAGATGGAAGAAAGTCTGGATACTTATACAGAGAGATGGATGGTAGTCTAGATACTTATACAGAGAGATGGATGGTAGTCTGGATACTTATATAGGTAGATGGATGGTAGTCTGGATACTTATATAGATAGATGGAAGATAGTCTGGATACTTATATAGATAGATGGAAGATAGTCTGGATACTTATACAGAGAGATGGATGGTAGTCTGGATACTTATACAGAGAGATGGATGGTAGTCTGGATACTTATACAGAGAGAAGGATGGTAGTCTGGATACTTATATAGATAGATGGATGGTAGTCTGGATACTTATATAGATAGATGGATGGTAGTCTGGATACTTATATAGATAGATGGAAGATAGTCTGGATACTTATATAGATAGATGGAAGATTGTCTGGATACTTATACAGAGAGATGGATGGTAGTCTGGATACTTATATAGATAGATTGATGGTTGTCTGGATATTTATACAGAGAGATGGATGGTAGTTTGGATACTTATATAGATAGATGGAAGATAGTCTGGATAGTTATATAGATAGATGGAAGATAGTCTGGATACTTATATAGATAGATGGATGGTAGTCTGGATACTTATATAGATAGATGGAAGATAGTCTGGATACTTATACAGAGAGATGGATGGTAGTCTGGATTCTTATATAGATAGATGGATGGTAGTCTGGATACTTATATAGATGGATGGTAGTCTGGATACTTATATAGATAGATGGAAGATAGTCTGGATACTTATACAGAGAGATGGATGGTAGTCTGGATACTTATACAGAGAGATGGATGGTAGTCTGGATACTTATATAGATAGATGGAAGATAGTCTGGATACTTATACAGAGAGATGGATGGTAGTCTGGATACTTATATAGATAAATGGATGGTAGTCTGGATACTTATATAGATAGATGGATGGTAGTCTGGATACTTATATAGATAGATGGATGGTAGTCTTGATACTTATATAGATAGATGGAAGATAGTCTGGATACTTATATAGATAGATGGAAGAAAGTCTGGATACTTATACAGAGAGATGGATGGTAGTCTAGATACTTATACAGAGAGATGGATGGTAGTCTGGATACTTATATAGGTAGATGGATGGTAGTCTGGATACTTATATAGATAGATGGAAGATAGTCTGGATACTTATATAGATAGATGGAAGATAGTCTGGATACTTATACAGAGAGATGGATGGTAGTCTGGATACTTATACAGAGAGATGGATGGTAGTCTGGATACTTATACAGAGAGAAGGATGGTAGTCTGGATACTTATATAGATAGATGGATGGTAGTCTGGATACTTATATAGATAGATGGATGGTAGTCTGGATACTTATATAGATAGATGGAAGATAGTCTGGATACTTATTCAGAGAGATGGATGGTAGTCTGGATACTTATATAGATAGATGGAAGATAGTCTTGATACTTATACAGAGAGATGGATGGTAGTCTGGATACTTATATAGATAAATGTAAGATAGTCTGGATACTTATATAGATAGATGGAAGATAGTCTGGATACTTATACAGAGAGATGGATGGTAGTCTGGATACTTATACAGAGAGATGGATGGTAGTCTGGATACTTATATAGATAGATGGATGGTAGTCTGGATACTTATATAGATAGATGGATGGTAGTCTGGATACTTATACAGAGAGATGGATGGTAGTCTGGATACTTATACAGAGAGATGGAAGATAGTCTGGATACTTATACAGAGAGATGGATGGTAGTCTGGATACTTATACAGAGAGATGGAAGATAGTCTGGATACTTATACAGAGAGATGGATGGTAGTCTGGATACTTATACAGAGAGATGGATGGTAGTCTGGATACTTATATAGATAGATGGAAGATAGTCTGGATACTTATACATATAGATGGAAGATAGTCTGGATACCTATATAGATAGATGGAAGATAGTCTGGATACTTATATAGATAGATGGAAGATAGTCTGGATACGTATACAGAGAGATGGATGGTAGTATGGATACTTAAATAGATATATGGATGGTAGTCTGGATACTTATATAGATAGATGGAAGATAGTCTGGATACTTATTCAGAGAGATGGATGGTAGTCTGGATACTTATTTAGATAGATGGAAGATAGTCTGGATACTTATATAGATGGATGGTAGTCTGGATACTTATACAGAGAGATGGATGGTAGTCTGGATACCTATATAGATAGATGGATGGTAGTCTGGATACTTATACAGAGAGATGGATGGTAGTCTGGATACTTATATAGATAGATGGAAGATAGTCTGGATACTTATACAGAGAGATGGATGGTAGTCTGGATACTTATATAGATAGATTGAAGATAGTCTGGATACTTATATAGATAGATGGATGGTAGTCTGGATACTTATACAGAGAGATGGATGGTAGTCTGGATACTTATATAGATAGATGGATGGTAGTCTGGATACTTATATAGATAAATGGATGGTAGTCTGGATACTTATATAGATAGATGGAAGATAGTGTGGATACTTATATAGATAGATGGATGGTAGTCTGGATACTTATACAGAGAGATGGATGGTAGTCTGGATACTTATATAGATAGATGGATGGTAGTCTGGATACTTATATAGATAGCTAGAAGATAGTCTGGATACTTATATAGATAGATGGAAGATAGTCTGGATACTTATATAGATAGATGGAAGATAGTCTGGATACTTATATAGATAGATGGAAGATAGTCTGGATACTTATATAGATAGATGGAAGATAGTCTGGATACTTATACAGAGAGATGGATGGTAGTCTGGATACTTATACAGAGAGATGGATGGTAGTCTGGATACTTATATAGATAGATGGATGGTAGTCTGGATACTTATATAGATAGATGGATGGTAGTCTGGATACTTATACATAGAGATGGATGGTAGTCTGGATACTTATACAGAGAGATGGAAGATAGTCTGGATACTTATACAGAGAGATGGATGGTAGTCTGGATACTTATATAGATAGATGGAAGATAGTCTGGATACTTATACAGAGAGATGGATGGTAGTCGGGATACTTATACAGAGAGATGGAAGATAGTCTGGATACTTATACAGAGAGATGGATGGTAGTCTGGATACTTATATAGATAGATGGAAGATAGTCTGGATACTTATACAGATAGATGGAAGATAGTCTGGATATTTATACAGAGAGATGGAAGATAGTCTGGATACTAATACAGAGAGATGGAAGGTAGTCTGGATACTTATATAGATAGATGGAAGATAGTCTGGATACTATATAGATAGATGGAAGATAGTCTGGATACTTATACAGAGAGATGGATGGTAGTCTGGATAGTTATATAGATAGATGGAAGATAGTCTGGATACTTATACAGAGAGATGGATGGTAGTCTGGATACTTATATAGATAGATGGAAGATAGTGTGGATACTTATACAGAGAGATGGATGGTAGTCTGGATACTTATAAAGATAGATGGATGGTAGTCTGGATACTTATACAGAGAGATGGATGGTAGTCTGGATACTTATATAGATAGATGGATGGTAGTCTGGATACTTATATAGATAGATGGAAGATAGTCTGGATACTTATATAGATAGATGGAAGGTAGTCTGGATACTTATACAGAGAGATGGATGGTAGTCTGGATACTTATATAGATAGATGGATGGTAGTCTGGATACTTATATAGATAGATGGATGGTAGTCAGGATACTTATAGAGAGAGATGGAAGATAGTCTGGATACTTATACAGAGAGATGGATGGTAGTCTGGATACTTATATAGATAGATGGAAGATAGTCTTGATACTTATATAGATAGATGGAAGATAGTCTGGATACTTATACAGAGAGATGGATGGTAGTCTGGATACTTATATAGATAGATGGATGGTAGTCTGGATACTTATACAGAGAGATGGATGGTAGTCTGGATACTTATATAGATAGATGGAAGATAGTCTTGATACTTATATAGATAGATGGAAGATAGTCTGGATACTTATATAGATAGATGGAAGATAGTCTGGATACTTATATAGATAGATGGATGGTAGTCTGGATACTTATATAGATAGATGGAAGATAGTCTGGATACTTATATAGATAGATGGAAGATAGTTTGATTACTTATACAGAGAGATGGATGGTAGTCTGGATACTTATATAGATAGATGGATGGTAGTCTGGATACTTATACAGAGAGATGGATGGTAGTCTGGATACTTATATAGATAGACGGAAGATAGTCTTGATACTAATATAGATAGATGGAAGATAGTCTGGATACTTATATAGATAGATTGAAGATTGTATGGATACTTATACAGAGAGATGGATGGTAGTCTGGATACTTATATAGATAGATGGATGGTAGTCTGGATACTTATATAGATAGATGGAAGATAGTCTTGATACTTATATAGGTAGATGGAAGATAGTCTGGATACTTATATAGATAGATGGAAGGTATTCTGGATACTTATACAGAGAGATGGATGGTTGTCTGGATACTTATATATATAGATGGAAGATAGTCTGGATACTTATACAGAGAGATGGATGGTAGTATGGATACTTATATAGATAGATGGAAGATAGTCTGGATACTTATATAGATAGATGGATGGTAGTCTGGATACTTATATAGATAGATGGAAGATAGTCTGGATACTTATACAGAGAGATGGAAGATAGTCTGCATACTTATATAGATAGATGGATGGTAGTCTGGATACTTATATAGATAGATGGAAGATAGTCTGGATACTTATACAGAGAGATGGATGGTAGTCTGGATACTTATATAGATAGATGGATTGTAGTCTGGATAGTTATATAGATAGATGGAAGATAGTCTGGATACTTATATAGATAGATGGAAGATAGTCTGGATACGTATACAGAGAGATGGATGGTAGTATGGATACTTATATAGATATGTGTATGGTAGTCTGGATACTTATATAGATAGATGGAAGATAGTCTGGATACTTATTCAGAGAGATGGATGGTAGTCTGGATACTTATATAGATAGATGGAAGATAGTCTGGATACTTATATAGATAGATGGATGGTAGTCTGGATACTTAGACAGAGAGATGGATGGTAGTCTGGATACTTATATAGATAGATGGATGGTAGTCTGGATACTTATACAGAGAGATGGATGGTAGTCTGGATACTTATATAGTTAGGTGGAAGATAGTCTGGATACTTATACAGAGAGATGGATGGTAGTCTGGATACTTATATAGATAGATTGAAGATAGTCTGGATACTTATATAGATAGATGGATTGTAGTCTGGATACTTATACAGAGAGATGGATGGTAGTCTGAATACTTATATAGATAGATGGATGGTAGTCTGGATACATATATAGATAAATGGATGGTAGTCTGGATACTTATATAGATAGATGGAAGATAGTGTGGATACTTATATAGATAGATGGATGGTAGTCTGGATACTTATACAGAGAGATGGATGGTAGTCTGGATACTTATATAGATAGATGGATGGTAGTCTGGATACTTATATAGATAGATGGAAGATAGTCTGGATACTTATATAGATAGATGGAAGATAGTCTGGATACTTATATAGATAGATGGAAGATTGTCTGGATACTTATACAGAGAGATGGATGGTAGTCTGGATACTTATATAGATAGATTGATGGTTGTCTGGATACTTATACAGAGAGATGGATGGTAGTTTGGATACTTATATAGATAGATGGAAGATAGTCTGGATAGTTATATAGATAGATGGAAGATAGTCTGGATACTTATATAGATAGATGGATGGTAGTCTGGATACTTATATAGATAGATGGAAGATAGTCTGGATACTTATACAGAGAGATGGATGGTAGTCTGGATTCTTATATAGATAGATGGATGGTAGTCTGGATACTTATATAGATAGATGGATGGTAGTCTGGATACTTATATAGATAGATGGAAGATAGTCTGGATACTTATACAGAGAGATGGATGGTAGTCTGGATACTTATACAGAGAGATGGATGGTAGTCTGGATACTTATATAGATAGATGGAAGATAGTCTGGATACTTATACAGAGAGATGGATGGTAGTCTGGATACTTATATAGATAAATGGATGGTAGTCTGGATACTTATATAGATAGATGGATGGTAGTCTGGATACTTATATAGATAGATGGATGGTAGTCTTGATACTTATATATAGATAGATGGAAGATAGTCTGGATACTTATATAGATAGATGGAAGAAAGTCTGGATACTTATACAGAGAGATGGATGGTAGTCTAGATACTTATACAGAGAGATGGATGGTAGTCTGGATACTTATATAGGTAGATGGATGGTAGTCTGGATACTTATATAGATAGATGGAAGATAGTCTGGATACTTATATAGATAGATGGAAGATAGTCTGGATACTTATACAGAGAGATGGATGGTAGTCTGGATACTTATACAGAGAGATGGATGGTAGTCTGGATACTTATACAGAGAGAAGGATGGTAGTCTGGATACTTATATAGATAGATGGATGGTAGTCTGGATACTTATATAGATAGATGGATGGTAGTCTGGATACTTATATAGATAGATGGAAGATAGTCTGGATACTTATATAGATAGATGGAAGATTGTCTGGATACTTATACAGAGAGGTGGATGGTAGTCTGGATACTTATATAGATAGATTGATGGTTGTCTGGATACTTATACAGAGAGATGGATGGTAGTTTGGATACTTATATAGATAGATGGAAGATAGTCTGGATAGTTATATAGATAGATGGAAGATAGTCTGGATACTTATATAGATAGATGGATGGTAGTCTGGATACTTATATAGATAGATGGAAGATAGTCTGGATACTTATACAGAGAGATGGATGGTAGTCTGGATACTTATACAGAGAGATGGATGGTAGTCTGGATACTTATACAGAGAGATGGATGGTAGTCTGGATACTTATATAGATAGATGGAAGATAGTCTGGATACTTATACAGAGAGATGGATGGTAGTCTGGATCCTTATATAGATAAATGGATGGTAGTCTGGATACTTATATAGATAGATGGATGGTAGTCTGGATACTTATATAGATAGATGGATGGTAGTCTTGATACTTATATAGATAGATGGAAGATAGTCTGGATACTTATATAGATAGATGGAAGAAAGTCTGGATACTTATACAGAGAGATGGATGGTAGTCTAGATACTTATACAGAGAGATGGATGGTAGTCTGGATACTTATATAGGTAGATGGATGGTAGTCTGGATACTTATATAGATAGATGGAAGATAGTCTGGATACTTATAGATAGATGGAAGATAGTCTGGATACTTATACAGAGAGATGGATGGTAGTCTGGATACTTATACAGAGAGATGGATGGTAGTCTGGATACTTATACAGAGAGAAGGATGGTAGTCTGGATACTTATATAGATAGATGGATGGTAGTCTGGATACTTATATAGATAGATGGATGGTAGTCTGGATACTTATATAGATAGATGGAAGATAGTCTGGATACTTATTCAGAGAGATGGATGGTAGTCTGGATACTTATATAGATAGATGGAAGATAGTCTGGATACTTATACAGAGAGATGGATGGTAGTCTGGATACTTATATAGATAAATGTAAGATAGTCTGGATACTTATATAGATAGATGGAAGATAGTCTGGATACTTATACAGAGAGATGGATGGTAGTCTGGATACTTATACAGAGAGATGGATGGTAGTCTGGATACTTATATAGATAGATGGATGGTAGTCTGGATACTTATATAGATAGATGGATGGTAGTCTGGATACTTATACAGAGAGATGGATGGTAGTCTGGATACTTATACAGAGAGATGGAAGATAGTCTGGATACTTATACAGAGAGATGGATGGTAGTCTGGATACTTATACAGAGAGATGGAAGATAGTCTGGATACTTATACAGAGAGATGGATGGTAGTCTGGATACTTATATAGATAGATGGAAGATAGTCTGGATACTTATACATATAGATGGAAGATAGTCTGGATACCTATATAGATAGATGGAAGATAGTCTGGATACTTATATAGATAGATGGAAGATAGTCTGGATACGTATACAGAGAGATGGATGGTAGTATGGATACTTATATAGATATATGGATGGTAGTCTGGATACTTATATAGATAGATGGAAGATAGTCTGGATACTTATTCAGAGAGATGGATGGTAGTCTGGATACTTATTTAGATAGATGGAAGATAGTCTGGATACTTATATAGATAGATGGATGGTAGTCTGGATACTTATACAGAGAGATGGATGGTAGTCTGGATACTTATATAGATAGATGGATGGTAGTCTGGATACTTATACAGAGAGATGGATGGTAGTCTGGATACTTATATAGATAGATGGAAGATAGTCTGGATACTTATACAGAGAGATGGATGGTAGTCTGGATACTTATATAGATAGATTGAAGATAGTCTGGATACTTATATAGATAGATGGATGGTAGTCTGGATACTTATACAGAGAGATGGATGGTAGTCTGGATACTTATATAGATAGATGGATGGTAGTCTGGATACTTATATAGATAAATGGATGGTAGTCTGGATACTTATATAGATAGATGGAAGATAGTGTGGATACTTATATAGATAGATGGATGGTAGTCTGGATACTTATACAGAGAGATGGATGGTAGTCTGGATACTTATAGATAGATGGATGGTAGTCTGGATACTTATATAGATAGATAGAAGATAGTCTGGATACTTATATAGATAGATGGAAGATAGTCTGGATACTTATATAGATAGATGGAAGATAGTCTGGATACTTATATAGATAGATGGAAGATAGTCTGGATACTTATATAGATAGATGGAAGATAGTCTGGATACTTATACAGAGAGATGGATGGTAGTCTGGATACTTATACAGAGAGATGGATGGTAGTCTGGATACTTATATAGATAGATGGATGGTAGTCTGGATACTTATATAGATAGATGGATGGTAGTCTGGATACTTATACATAGAGATGGATGGTAGTCTGGATACTTATACAGAGAGATGGAAGATAGTCTGGATACTTATACAGAGAGATGGATGGTAGTCTGGATACTTATATAGATAGATGGAAGATAGTCTGGATACTTATACAGAGAGATGGATGGTAGTCGGGATACTTATACAGAGAGATGGAAGATAGTCTGGATACTTATACAGAGAGATGGATGGTAGTCTGGATACTTATATAGATAGATGGAAGATAGTCTGGATACTTATACAGATAGATGGAAGATAGTCTGGATATTTATACAGAGAGATGGAAGATAGTCTGGATACTAATACAGAGAGATGGAAGGTAGTCTGGATACTTATATAGATAGATGGAAGATAGTCTGGATACTAATATAGATAGATGGAAGATAGTCTGGATACTTATACAGAGAGATGGATGGTAGTCTGGATAGTTATATAGATAGATGGAAGATAGTCTGGATACTTATACAGAGAGATGGATGGTAGTCTGGATACTTATATAGATAGATGGAAGATAGTGTGGATACTTATACAGAGAGATGGATGGTAGTCTGGATACTTATAAAGATAGATGGATGGTAGTCTGGATACTTATACAGAGAGATGGATGGTAGTCTGGATACTTATATAGATAGATGGATGGTAGTCTGGATACTTATATAGATAGATGGAAGATAGTCTGGATACTTATATAGATAGATGGAAGGTAGTCTGGATACTTATACAGAGAGATGGATGGTAGTCTGGATACTTATATAGATAGATGGATGGTAGTCTGGATACTTATATAGATAGATGGATGGTAGTCTGGATACTTATACAGAGAGATGGATGGTAGTATGTATACTTATATAGATAGATGGATGGTAGTCTGGATACTTGTATCGATAGATGGATGGTAGTCTGGATACTTATATAGATAGATGGATGGTAGTCTGGATACTTATATATATAGATGGATGGTAGTCTGGATACTTATATAGATAGATGGAAGATAGTCTGGATACTTATATAGATAGATGGAAGGTAGTCTGGATACTTATACAGAGAGATGGATGGTAGTCTGGATACTTATTTAGATAGATGGATGGTAGTCTGGATACTTATATAGATAGATGGATGGTAGTCTGGATACTTATACAGAGAGATGGATGGTAGTCTGTATACGTATATAGATAGATGGATGGTAGTCTGGATACTTGTATAGATAGATGGATGGTAGTCTGGATACTTATATAGATAGATGGATGGTAGTCTGGATACTTATATATATAGATGGATGGTAGTCTGGATACTTATATAGATAGATGGAAGATAGTCTGGATACTTATATAGATAGATGGAAGATAGTCTGGATACTTATACAGAGAGATGGATGGTAGTCTGGATACTTATATAGATAGATGGAAGATAGCCTGGATACTTATACAGAGAGATGGATGGTAGTCTGGATACTTATACAGAGAGATGGATGGTAGTCTGGATACTTATATAGATAGATGGATGGTAGTCTGGATACTTATATAGATAGATGGAAGATAGTCTGGATACTTATATAGATAGATGGAAGATAGTCTGGATACTTATATAGATAGATGGAAGATAGCCTGGATACTTAAATTGATAGGAGGAGGATAGCCTGGATACTTATATAAGTAGATGGAAGATAGTATGGATACTTATATAGGTAGATTGACAAATTGTCAGATGGATTGAGCGATCGATATAAAAATTACTATTCAGTCCTAGGTAGATTGTTAAGCAGATTGATAGATAAATTAATATATAGTTAGGTAGTTTTATAGATAAGTTATTATTTAATTACAAACAGAAAAATCACGATCATACACCCCTATTCTTACGTTATATCGTGTGATTGTACTGCAACTTCTGTGTCTTCGTGGGACTCTCGAATCGTTACATAAGCAAAGTACAAAAGAAAACAAACAAACAACAAATCTAGTAATTCCTTTGAGGCTCTTCTTTGCTGATTTACTATGCCTATGTCAAGAGAAAGATTAGCATAGTGTGAAGGGAAGCTATATATTATTAAATGCATTTAATTGGGGGTTAAGAGTGAGGTATTTATCGGGTCGATTTTTTAAAGTGTGGGTATATAACACTCAATGACGTCAATATGTAGTGTATTCCATGTGTTTACCAGCCTATTACAAAATGTATGCTCTGTCACATGTAAGTGAAAAGGCTTTCTACTGCAATTGTTTCCTCTAGTGTGATGTGAATGATCGACTGCATGATATTTGTTGACATCCATTGTTCCAAGGCCTTTCAGTATTTGTTAACGCTTATTTTAGCCCCCCCCCCCCCCTCCCCCACACACGCAATCACATTCAGTAACTTGAACAAACACATTAATTTCGGTAGTACCCAATGTCTACTCAGGATCATAAGTTCACACCACATTAATCCAGTGTCTACTCTCTGAACTTTAGTGTAGCCATATTAGTATTAGTTACTGCCTCGTTTATGCCAAATTGCTTATGTGGGTACGTCGTTTGTCTCTGTGAAGTTGACCCTGCAGAATGAGGTTTCGGTGGGTGAGAACCTAATTGGAGGAAACGTAGAGAAAGATCACGTAACCCGTACCTGAGGAAAGCTAATAGATCTTACTTCGAGCTATGTGGGATGGGAAGAGTTGTGGTCTGGGGCCTTGTCCGTAGCATGCCCTAGGGGTGTAGTCGGAAGGTAATTTCAGCTACTTATCGTGATAACATAGGTCCCCTTTGAGTGATTTATTATTGATTATTACTTAGTTGTGAGGTAGGCAATACAATAGGAATAGAGGCTAGTATATGGACAGGAGTGGGCATATACTGTATAATTCGATAGATATATAACAATAACTGGCTCTTAAAAGATGTTACCTTTCATCAAAGAGCTAGGTCAAATTTTGTATTATTAAATTTTATTGTAATTGTATTTCTATGGACCAAATAAAAATTTTAATTATCATTATCATTATCATTATCATTATCATTATGGGTTAAAAATAATGTGTGCGTGTGAGTCTGTGTCTACGAATGTGTAAGTGTGTAGGCTATTATATAGGTGTTTTTGTGTAAGTTACTTGTAATGGTATAAACAATATAATTATATATATATATAGTGTATAAGTTAGTCGTGTGTGTGTGCGAGGAAAGTAGGCAATAAATAAAATTACTGGTGGCGATGGTACGCTCCATAAGTTCTCTCGGAGGAGTGAACAACAGGGAGGTGCTGGCTGATTCATAACACCCACACCAGTCTTAGTCTTAAGGTAGTTACTATTATTATTATTATTATTATTATTATAAATATTATTATTATTATTACATCTGCCAACGAAGTTGGGCGGACATTGTGTTATTTTTGTGTTTTTTTTGTCTATGTGATTGAGGGAGGCAAAAGGCATAACTGCCTATATCGAGTGCCTCCCCCATAGTTGAAAGAGTGACAGGGCCAAAATCAAGGGACGTTCGAGCCAAAATGCCTGGACACACGGAGTTTGAAGCAATTTAAGTCATAGGAAGAGGGAAAGACTGATTCTGGGAGAGAGTTCCAGAGCTCAGCTGTTGAGTAGAAGAAAGTTTGAGAGTAACGTTTCACTCTTGGGTTGGAGAGTTGCACAGAGTAGGGGTGGGATTGAGTTGCAAGACGGGTACCACGTGCCCTACGTAAAGGAGGTGGTATGCACTGGGATAGCTCTGAGGAACACTGATTATTATAGTAGCGATAGAATAGCGAGAGAGATGCAACATTGCGGCGGAGAGAGAGAGATTGCAGAGAGTTGGTGAGTGGACGGGAGTTAATGATACGAAAGGCCTTCCTTTCAACTTTGTCTAGGAGAGCGGTGTGAGAGGAACCTCCCCAAACATGTGAACAATAGTCAATACAAGGGCGCACTATGCCCCTGTACAGAGCAAGAAGCTGTGCAGGGGAAAAGAACCCCCTAAAGCGGTTGAGCACACCCAGCTTCTGGGAGGCTGCCTTAGCAAGACTGGTAATATGGTCCTTCCAAATGAGAGCAGAAGAAAAAGAGACACCAAGAATATTGAGAGAAGATGAAGGGTTGATTTTTGTATTGTTGAAGAATAAGGGATAGTCCGCTGGGAGATCCTGACGGGTAGATAGATGGAGAAATTGGGTTTTGGAAGCATTAAAGTTAACAAGGTTTTCTTTGCCCCAATTGGAAATAGTATTTAGATCAGAATTTAAGAGTTCTATGGCTTCATTACGTTTGTCGTTGAGGGATTGCTGGCTGGGGCGTTCTGAAAAACTAATGGAGTAGTGTAAGGTTGAGTCGTCTGCGTATGAATGGATGGGAATTAAGGTACAGTTAAGGAGATAATTTATAAAAATTAGAAAGAGAATAGGAGATAGGACAGAACCCTGAGGAACACCGGAGTTTATAGGGTGAAGAAGTGAACAATGGCCGTCCACAACCGCGGCTATGGAACGGCCGGAAAGGAAATTAGAGACAAAGGCACACATGGAGGGATAGAAACCGAAGGAGGGTAGTTTAGAAATTAAAGATTTATGCCAGACTCTATCGAAGGCTTTCGATATGTCTAGTGCAATAGAAAAAGTCTCTGCTTGTCTGTTTGTAAACAAGATATTATCACAAAGTTATGAATCGATGTACACGAAATGTTGTGGTCATATAAACTTTGCGCCAGAGAAGAGGTAATTCAATTTAGGAGGCGATAAGTAGAGCGCATATCTCCACCAACGTAGGCGACTCAGAAAGTTATGAACCGGATGTTCGCGAAATTTGGTAGCCAAACAGATATGCGCCAAGGAAGAAGTGATTCCATTTAGGAGGCGATCGGTAGAGCGAGCGCATACCCCACCCAGCTTAAGTGTTCTCTTAAGTGGCCCGTTAGTTATTATTTTTATTAGTAGTAATAGTAGTAGTAGTAGTAGTAGTTGTGGTAAGATAATGGAAGAGTGAACAATATGGAGGTGCTTGTTGATTCCTAGGTAGTTATTTTGTATTATTTTTTTGTTTTTGGTATTAACCTTTAAAACGCGAAATTACCCTATTGGCTAGGGTAGTTATTTGTGAATTTCTATCCTTGGATTATGACATAATTCATTATATTTACGATATAGAGCATTATTTGTGTTCAATGTGCTTATATTTTACATATATGATGAATATATGAACCTTGAAGAGCAATAAAATAAGTGGGGAAAGCATTTGTGTGGGAAGAATCTTTAATATTCGCCACCCAGTCGTATCCTCAAGCGGGACTCAGCTGCGGGAGACGGGGAGACATACATCTTTCCTCTCCAAGGTCTCTGTGTCTACTGAGCCAAGCGGGCGATGTGTCAATGTTATATAACGACTCTTATGCAACCCACTTGTGCTCCGAAACCGCGGGAGATAAATTTGCGTGAAAAATAACCGATAAATGATGAAAATAGGAGGGAAAATAGGTGATAATTGAGGAGAGGGGAAAAAGGTGGGGAAGAAGGGGAAGGGGGTGGGGGATGAGAAACATATGGATTAGTGGTAGGAAGTACTAGAGGGGAATTATCTCACCCAATGACATATTCCTTTGTTTTGAGAGCCCCAGTTTTTTGTATGGTCTTGCTTCCATGAGGCCTATCGCGTTCGCTATGGTGACCCCTTCGTGAGGCCTATCACGGTTCTTCGGTTAATATTATTATTATTATTAATATTAGTAGTAGTAGTAGTAGTAGCAGACCTGTAGGGGTGGGTGAAGTGTTGAGAAGAATCATCGGAAAATGTATAATGGAGGTGGTGAAGGACGATGTGCGGTCAGCGGCTGGAAATCTCCAAGTGTGTGCTGGCCACCAAGCAGGGGGAGAGGCAGCAATTCTTGCAATAAGAGAAATATATGAGCAAGAAGAATGTGAAGCCGTGCTGTTAGTGGATGCATCAAATGCCTTTAACACCATCAACAGAAAGACAGCAATACACAACATCAAGGTAAAATGCCCCAGCTTAGCCACCTATGTAGAGAATACCTATAAACAGCCTGCAGACCTCTTCATAGTAAACAACCAAAACTCACGACGTGGAACGGCACTGACATCAATGGAAGGAACCACACAAGGGGACCCAGTAGCAATGGCGATGTACGCATTAGGTCTCTCGGTGTTGCAATCATTAACAAGACATGAGACGACACATGTTAAGCAGGCGGCCTATGCAGATGATCTCACTGGAGCAGGGAAAGTCAACGATCTCAAGAGCTGGTGGGAGCAAGTATCCCAATGGGACGAGAAATAGGATACTTTCCAAATGCCAGTAAGTCTATACTGATAGTAAAACCAGAACATTACGAAAATGCCTTAGAAGCTTTCAACGGTAGTGAAGTGGTCGTAACAAAGGACGGACAGCGTCATCTAGGGGCAGTGATTGGCACAGAAGAGTTCAAGAAGCAATACATGGAAGAGAAGGTCAGAGAGTGGGTAAACGAAATAGAAATACTCGCCAAAATTTCAAAGACGGAACCACAGGCTGCATATTCGGCATTCACATATGGGGTCAAACACCGCTGGACCTACTTGATGCGTACCATTCCAAACGTGGGTCCACAACTTCAACCGCTAGAAGATGCCACCAGAGACAAACTCATCCCAGCTTGGATGAAGTCCCACACCCCAAATGCTACAGAGAGGGAGTTGCTCACACTTCCTCCTAGGTTAGGAGGGCTTGGAATCATCAATCCGGTGAGGAGGGCGACAACGGAACACCAGAACTCAGTAAAGATAACAGAATCTCTCACTGACCGCATCGTAGCGCAAGATCCTGACGGTGAAGTGGACCAGGCGGACATCTACAACATCAAAAAGACCATCACGTCAGAGAGGCAAAACTCACAGAAAAATGACCTGGCACAATTGATGCGACAACTTTCCCCGAGACTAACAAGAAAAGTACAAATAGCACAAGAAACGGGTGCTTCAAATTGGCTGACAACACTACCAATCAAGGCAAAAGGCTTCAATCTAAACAAACAAGAATTTAATGATGCTATTGCACTGAGGTATGATTGGCCGATTGAAGGACTGCCCGATCGATGCGTTTGTGGAATCAACAACGATGCAGACCACAGCATGATATGTAAGAAGGGAGGATTCATCAGCATCAGGCACGATGAAGTAAGAGATGTAACGGCGAACATGCTCAGGGAGGTGTGTCGAGATGTGGTGCGCGAACCATCACTCATTCCCTTGGAGGGAGAGATCTTGCAGCACAGGACGGCCTACACATCCAACGAAGCACGAGTGGACGTTAGTGCAAGAAGTTTTTGGACAAGAGCACAGTGAGCGTTCTTTGACGTAAGAATATTTGACCCAATGGCCCATAGCTACAGCGGACTGTCTCTAGAGGCTGCACACAAGAGGAATGTACAAGAGAAGGTCAGGGCATATGGGGAAAGGATCTTAAATATCGAACATGGCAGCTTTGCCCCACTAGTCTACACCACATCTGGAGGGATGGGACCTAGGGCCCAGTGCTTCTATGCAAGGCTTGCAGAGATTATCGCAGAGAAGAAGAAACAGCCCAGGAGCCACGGTGTAGCCTGGATGAGGTGCCGTCTATCTTTCTCGTTGCTCAGATCAGCACTACTATGCCTGCGGGGAACAAGACTGTCTGCACCACAACCAGCGACGGTGGCAGAAGTGGACTACGAGGCAGCAGTGGCAGAGGGTCGCATAGGAAGGAGACTGGATTGAAGTTGCATGGTGTAGAATAGTACATGATGCTTGTAAAATAAAATGTATGAACAATATTAAATAAAAATCAATGTAGTAGTAGTAATCCACGATGATGAGTCTGAGTGCTGACCCCGGAATAGTAAGTAGCTGAATGACTACCAAGTCGGACGCTTTGATGACTGTTCTGACCTGGTTAACAGGGAGGTGCTGGTTGATTCATACGAGCCACTGTCTTTCTCTGAGTACATTATTTTGTATAATTATTTGTATTTTTAGTAGTAATAGTAGTAGTAGTAGTAGTAGTAGTAGTACTAGCAGTAGCATTGTCTAAGTAGTAGTAGCAAGACAATAAAGGATTAAACAAGAGGAAGGTGCTGGTTGATTCATACAGTACACATTCCCAACATTTGTACTATCAAAATCATTAGTTCGTGGACATTCTTTCTTATATCGGCCGGTTTATTCTAAATTGCACGTTCGATATCTCTCGCAAAGACCCCCACCCCCCCACCAAAAAATAAGTAAATAAATAAATAAATAAAATCAAAACAATCAAAAACAATAAAAATATAAATTATGTAAATAATAATAATAATTTTATTAGTAATATTAATATAAATAATGACACAATTATATAAATTTATATATATAAAACACATATGAGGCAAAGCGTCTTTATTTCGCCAAACTATTGTAGCGAAACAAGGGGTGATCAAGAATGACTACCCTTTTTGATAGGTACACATTCCTATTCCTTATCGCATTCCAGTGTTGCTGAAGATTCCAATATTTTTTACCGCTTTCGTGTTCAGTTTACATTTCTATACCCAGTTCCAAATAAGTAGGCTAAAGCACTTGAGCATTAACCTCTATAACTCGCGAACGACTAGAGTAATCGAGCTAATATTTTTTCCGCTTAGGAAGGGTCAGCCAGGGAAAAGGCATGGGAATTTACAGCCTATTTATTCTAGCCCTTTTTGAGTTACAGATGATAGGGTTCACGATTTCTGGGCCACCTAGGGTAGAGTACTTTGCCACATTTGTCATTATCCTGTTTACGGCACCTTATATCGACCGCATACCAAGGTGAAGTGTAAAACTGCCACTGTTACGGAGCTATATTTAACTCCTTCTGTACCGGCAACGTCTTTTATATTTGATTTTACTACATTTTGACGATTTTATTAAGCTCAGGAATTATATATGGTAGCTAAAAGGATGAATGGAGATAGTCTGTAGCCTATTAATGGGTAGACATCCTTCCTAAGCCGAACAAAATCGTCTAATAGTTGCCAGAATGTAATGAAAGGTACATCACTGGTACAGAAGGGGTTAATTATGCTGTTCTACCTATATGTCTGTGTATAATTAACCCATTCACTACCGGTGACATCCTTTTCATTATTTTTTGGTAAATATTAGACAATTTAATTCAGCTTAGGAAGAACGTCCACCAAATAAAAGGCAATGCACTATCTCAGTTAATCCTTTTAGCTACCGCGTATCCTTACTAACCTTCATCAAATCGTCTATATGTAGCTGAAATCAAATATATAAGACGCCACCGATACAAAAAGGGTTATAATACTACAAAAACAAAACAGATTATCATTCAATAGGATAGTCTAAGGTTGTGTATATTGCTTGGCAGTTTATAATTGTATGCTAATAATACCCTTTTCCAAATAGGTAGTCCAGAAATCGTGAACCTTAACCTCTATAACTAAAAAAGGGCTAGAGCAAATGGGTTGTAATTTTCTACACCTATGCTCTGGCTGACCTTTCCCAAATGGTAGACATATTAGCTGGATTACTCTAGTAGCTTGTGAGTTATAGAGGTTAATATTCAAGAGTTTTGGCCTACTTATTTGGAACAGGGTATAAAACCTGCACTACCCATTTATTTGAGGTGAGCCAGATAACCCAGACTTTAACCTCGTATAACTAAAAAAACGGGTAAAGTAACCGAACTAATATTTCTACCAGTTGGGAAGAGTCAGCCAGGGATTAGATGTGGAAATTTACAGTCCAGTGTAGCTCTCTTTTAATTACAGTGGTTAGGGTTTACGATGTATGGCCTACTTATAATGAATGGACTACAGTTTAAGGGAACCCACCTCACTTTTTTTTATCTTTCTCTCTCTCTCTCTCTGGCTTGTAGCCATTCGGCCCCATTGAGCCTACTGTTTTAAGACGTTTACCCCCATCCAGGTGTCAATATTTTCCTGGCGAGCGGTAGCGAGCCAGCATATATATATTTTCGTTTTGACTGAAAGTTAAATTTGTACATTTTTCGACAGAAAAATGTGTCCGGCGAAGCCGGATTTCTCCATACAATGCTGGCTCGCTATCGCTCGCCAGGAAGAAATCGACACCTGCATGGGGATAAGCTTCTCAAAACAGTTGGCTGAATGGGGCCGAATGGATACAAGCCAGGAAAAGAGAGAAAAGGAGAAAAAGATACAAACAAGCCAGTGCCCCCCCTTAACTCAAAGTAACTTGGTAACAGTCATATCCATTGGAGGGTCTACGTTTCCCAAATATATTATATATATTATGTTAACACTATCTGGTCCGACTTTTGGGAGGTTACGATGAGGTTTTAATTATATTGGAGGATTTTGATAACTTATGACAATGTATTTTAATTTATCCCCTAGGCTAACAAAAACGTCTTCCCAGAGTTCCTTCAAGTCCACCCAGACCTCTTTCGAGCAAAACATTTATTTATTTAGATAGAAAAAACTCCTGCCCGAATGTCGATTTCTTCCAAGTTACAGACTCGCTATCGTTCCCCCAGACAAAAATTGCCACCTGAATGGGTTGAAGTGTTTTATTATCGCCAAACTAATGGGGTGAATCGTCTTGAGATCTTCCAGCTAACGGGGAGGTCCAAAAAGACCCCCCCCCCCACCCCCCAGAACAAATTAAATTAGAACGCTATTTATGCTGTAACAATAAAATAAAAACACCAGAAAAACCCCTCTTCCAAATGAATGTGTAAATTATTTCGGTAAAATAATGTCTATGCCGTAGGAAGGTTCCTCTCAAACTATTGGAACGCTGTCGCCCGCCAAGAAAAAACTACACGTAAATGACAGGTTATGCCTTAACATTGGCGAAGAAATGGGGCGAAAGGTCTTAAAATCGCCAAACTAATGGGGCGAACGTCTTAAAATAAAATATATAGTGTTAGCAAGGATAATCAAAATAATTAATGATGTGTGTGGACGAAGAAAAGGACAACTTTGATGGGAAGAATTATGAACTATGGTCTGTTTATTTTCAGCTAAGGGTAAATTGTCATGTCCTCATCATGATTACTCGGCCATTATGTTGATTATGTACCGAAATATGTTGTTATAAATAAATGTTTGGTATATACATGACGCAGAGGCATAATAGTTATATATGTTGTTCATTAAGTCTCGAGATATCACTTGCTAAGAGGTTCAATTTACCATTAGCTGGAAAAAATAATGGAGGTGCTCTTGCGTTTCGGTCTTCATAATGCACTCTAGAATTAAAACTGAAAAATAGGATTCTCATCACAGAATAACCAGACGCACAAGTATTTTATCTGCCAACTTAATTACAAGAGAAACACATGTAAGGAGATATGCTCCTTCGCTTTTTCCTTGCCGCTAATTTAAGATTAACTAGATGAGGTTCTCATTTCTTTCGTGCTGATACTGAAAGGGTTAAAGACAGAAGTGTGGTGATTGTGATGGTAAAGATATGCTGTGGAAAAATATAAAGACTAATATGAAATAAACACATAAATAGTTAGATAACATTAGTAGGGACGAAAACCGGGTAGTGAATCTATTATGATGCTGTAGGAGAGAGTATACAGGAAAAGTAACAGAGAAAACAATGAGAAATGAGAAACGTTAAACAAATGTTTGCTACACTACTACTACTACTACTACTACTACTACTACTACTACTGGTTTTTTTTTCTACTACACCACTCAGCCTGTGCATCCCCCCTTATGGACCCTAAACAAGGTCCGAACAGTCATCAATGCACACGACTTGGTAGTCGTACAGCTGCTTCCTATTCCGGGGTTTACACTCAAACTCATCATCGTGAAATATTGTTTTTGTTTTTCTTTGATTTTTATTTAATAGAGTACATTAATTATATTTTACAAACATCAGATATTACTCTATTTCTACTATTCTACTATACTACTACTCTATACCATGCAACTTCAATCCAGTTACCTCCCTATGCGACCCTCTACCACCACTGCCTCATAGTCCATGTCTGCCACTGTCGCTTGTTGTGCTGCAGACAGTCTTGTTCCCCACAAGCATAGTAGTGCTGATCTGAGCAATGAGAACAATAGCCTGCACCTCATCCAGGCTACGACTTGGCTCCTGGGCTGTCGCTTCTTCTGTACGATGATCTCTGCTAGCCTTGAATAGAAGCACTGGGCATGGGTCCCATCCCTCCAGATGTGGTGAAGACTAGTGGGGTAAAGCTGCCTTTGTTCGATATTTAGGATCCTTTCCATATATGCCCTGACCTTCTCTTGTTCGTTCCTCTTGTGTGCAGCCTCAAGGGACAGCTCGCTGTAGCTATGGGCCATTCGGTCGAATATTCTTATGTCGAAGAACGCTCACTGTCCTTTTGTCCAAAAACCTCTTGCACTAACGTACACTCGTGCTTCATTGGATGTGTTGGCCGTCCTGTGCCGCAAGATCTCTTTGTCCAAGGGAATGATTGGTGGATTCGCGTGCCACATCACGACACACCTCTCTGAGCATGTTCGCCGTTACGTCTCTCACTTCATCATGCCTGATGCAGATGAACCCTCCCTTCTTACATATCATGCAATGGTGTGCATCGTTGTTGACTCCACAAACGCATCGATCGGGCAGTCCTTCAATAGGCCAACCATACCTCAGTGTAATGGCATCACAGAATTCTTGTTCGTTGAGGTTGAAGCCTTTTGACTTGATTGGTAGTGTTGTAAGCCAATTTGAAGCACTCGTTTCTTGTGCTATTTGTATTTTTCTTACTAGTCTCTGGGAAAGTTGGTGCATCAGTCATGCCAGGTCATTTTTCTGTGAGTTGTGCCTCTCTGACGTGATGCTCCTTCTGATGTTGTAAATGTCTGCCTGGTCTACTTCCCCGTCAGAATCTTGTGCTACGATACGGTCAGTGAGAGATCCTGTTATCTTAACCGAGTTCTGGAATTCCGTTGTCGCCCTCCTCACTGGATTGATGATTCCAAACCCTCCAAACCTAGAAGGCAGTGCAAGCAACTCCCTCTCTGTGGCACTCGGGGTGTGCGACATTACCCACGCTGGGATGAGTTGGTCTCTGATGGCATCTTCCAGCGTTTGAAATAATGCACTCACATTTGGAACGGTTCACATCAAGTACGTCCAGAGATGTTTGACTCCATAAGTGAATGCCTGTGGTTCCGTCTCTGCAATATTGGCAATTTGTTTTCAATTTCTTTTACCCACTCCCTGACCTTCTCCTCTATGTATTGCTTCTTGAACTCCTTACCGATCACCACCCCAAGGTGACGCTGTCTGTCATTTGTTACGACCACTTCACTACCGCTAAAAGCTTCTACAGCACTTTCATAATGTTCTGGTTTAATATTAGTATTGACTTGCTGGCATTTGGACGGTACGGGTACCCTATTTCTGGGCCTACACTTGATACTTGCTCCCATCACTTCTTGAGATCGTATACTTTTCCCGCTCCAGTGAGATCATCTGCATAGGCCACCTACTTGACTTGCGTCACTTCATGGCTTGTTAAGGTTTGCAACACTGAGAGACCTAATGCATACATTGCCATTGCTACAGGGTCACCTTGTGTGGTTCCTTCCATTGATTTCAGAGCTGATCCATGTCGTGTGTTCTGGTTGTTTACTATGAAGAGGTCGGCAGGCTGTTTATAGGTGTTCTCTATATAGGTGGCAAACCTGGGGCATTTTACCTTGATGTTATGAATTGCTGTCTTTCTGTTGATGGTGTTAAAGACATTTGATGCATCCACTATCATCACAGCTTCACACCCCCCTCGCTCATATATTTTTCTTATTGCATGAATTGGTGCCTCTCCCCCTGCTTGGTGGCCGGCACACACTTGGAGATTTCTGGCCGCTGACCGCACATCATCTTCCACCACATCCATTATGCATTTTCCAATGATTCTTCTCAGCACTTCACCCACTCCCACTGGTCTGCACCCTGGATTCTTGTCCAATGGTATTAGACGACAAGCTTGAGAGCCTCCAAGTGTTGACAATTTTGGTAAGCCATCTTTCTTGCAAAAGCTGCCAGAGCCCTACGTAAGTCTGTTGCTGCAGGTCCGAAAACTGTGCTGTTCAGGATTGTTCTCCAACCATTTGCATCCAGCCCTGATGGGCCTGCACTGCCTTGTGTCCCGAGAGCCTTTTCCCAAATCCTCTCGCCTGTGATTTGTTCGTAGATGACGAGGTTCGGTGGTGTATAATCCCCCTCGAGCCTCCGACTCTCGTGGATACTAGGTTGTGGATGTTTCTTTTCCAACAGTTTGATGGTGTCTCTTGTGACAGGCAACAACCCACCAGCTGCCTCCTTTGTCGGGGACCGTATTACAGGTGCATCTTTACCTTGTCTCATCTGGTCGCCGAATATCCTGGCCTCGTCCTCAGTGTTTTCTATTTTTTGCTGCCGCCTGCCTTGTCTCTCTTGTCATGCTCTGGCTTCACTGAGTAAGTCATCCATCTTGTTATCATTCCATAGTTTCACTCTTTTTGTTAGCACAGTCTCGTGTTCAGCTTGTTTAGATTTCAGGTGAGTTTTTTGCCAGAAGAGATGTGGAATGCTGAAGAGTATCTTGAGAGCATACGGGGCTAAAGATGTGTCATAGACATAATTATAAATTAACATTTTCATCTCTTTCTACAGTTTGGTGATGGTGTCACATTTAGGTGGCTTGAATAAGTTGTGTACAGAACAATATATCATTTCTGAGTAAGCTGCATCTGTCCAAGTTTTAACTTCCTCTTCCCATAATCGTTTCCAGAGTAAGTTTCCACCTCTGCCAGCTTCTTCTGCGGGCCTATCCGGGGCCATCTCCCCTTGTGGTTCCGCCTCCATTTGTGCATCCCGAGGCTCTTCATTGTCTGGCATGTCGTCATCGTTTCCATCTGCTTCATTTGGCCACGTTGGAGGCCTGTCTTCCTCTCTGGCAACTCGGTGGTAATCTCCCTAGACTCCATCCCTTGGGTCTCTAGCGGGCTCCCCATTACCCCCCGATTCTTGGGGTTCCCTTACTTCTCATGGGACACCTGAGGCCCTTTCATCTCCCTGTACTCTATCGGGTTCCCTGCCACCATGACGGCCTCCCTCAGCTGCATCCCGTCGCTCACTCTGCGAATTTGCTGCCGTCTCTCCCCTCGTGTCTGCTCTACCTAAAGGGTTATGACAATGGGAACCCTTATTACAGAATATGCATCTTTGTCCATTCTGCACACATTTGAATAGAGTACATTGTGTTCACGTTTGGTACAGATGCAGCATTTTTTGTTATTTCTTGACCTTAATGATAGAACTTTGTCTGAGCTTTCCTCGTCTTCCATCTTATCCTTATTATAATGAAAACTTACAAAATAAACACACAAAAACTTGGATGAACACAGTAAAAAGACAAACAACTTATCAAAATCGCTATGATGAAACAACACTTAAGCAAAATAATAATTTATAAATATAAGAACACAATCAACCACATAGGGTATACATTACTACATGAGCAAGTTAATCTGTTTCCCAAGCAAACTAATCGCACATATAACAACGCACTATCGTAACGTTCAAGGAATTAGTCAATTTGAGAAATCCTTATACCATTAATATATACACATTTCTGTCCGTTCCCCTCCTAAGTCCTTAAAGATTAATGGGTCTAGGATAACTATAGGCAGGTTCATAGACCCGAACGAGTATTATAGGAAACTATTAAACATTTTCCCTAATTATTGTAACTAAGAAGATGATTTCGTGCCAAAAATCAGAAAATCATCCTAGTAAACCTGGGTTAATTATGGATGGAGGAATTAATATCTCCTATTTTCGATTTGCAAAGTAAACATTTTTCTAGTCGATTTAGATCGTCCGTGAGTTTTGGTTTTATACAATTTGTTTTGTTTTTTCTCTTTTTTTGTGTTTCTATGCACATCTTAAACAAGCATTAAGTTATATATATTACTTAAATAATTTTAAATTTACCTTTTCGTCCGTAGGTAACCTGTGTAGCATCAACCAAATATGTATCGGTATGTGTGTTTACATATTGTTGTACTAGAGTGTGTATTCCCTATCAGTATACTTGTTTGTCATATTTGATATTCCCCCTGACAGACCGGTGGGATGTATGTATTAGATTGTTGTGTTGTGTCTGTATAATTTGGTGTTACTACGTGACATACACAAAATAAGTAAGCGGCTAAACAGGACAACAAGGCGGTTTTTACCTATTTTTAATCAAATTTATAGCAATAATCGCAACAACAACCATAATAACTATTATCCAAATCATGCCTATTGCTGTTATTACCGCTACTTTCTCTGATAATGTGAGTAGTATTTATTTTTAAGAATAGTAATGTTAGCAGTATTGATAGCAGCTGTAGTTGTAGAAGTTGTAATATAAGTGAGATATTAGCCTTCGTTGAGGAGAGGAAAGGAATGCAGGATATCATTGTGTACATTGAATTAATTCAGAGAACAATTATCCGAATGATATGCAGTATGAGGAGAGTCTAATTAACAAGAACGAATATGCACTGCTTACATACTGTCTTAGGCTGTTAATATAATTAGAGTATTATTATTATTATTATTATAATTATTATTATTATTATTATTATTATTATTATTATTATTATTATTAGTAGGCCTATCTGTTATTTTCTAACAATGCATTTTAGTTAATCCACCAGGGTAACAAAAACGCTTACCCAGATTTCCTTCAAACTAAATAAAGGCTCACCCATAACCCCTTTAAGGTAGATTCGTACATTTGTTCGATAGTCACGTGAGGGCTGCTATTACTCGCCCAGGAAAAATATGACACTTGAATGGGGTGAAAATTCTTATTATCGTAAAAAGAATGGAGTGAAATGTATAACAATTATCCAAACTAATGGAGCGAAACAGGGTAAAGACCTCCCTGGGACCAAATATCGTAAAATTAATACACTATAGCAATAATGACTGTACTTTTTACGATTCCTTTATCTCTGATAAGTCCTTTTTCCAAGAGTCGTTTATAAGGGTATTTCATAATGCGTTTTATCCTAATCTTCCTTCATCATAATTGCGTGTTTTATCTATCGTGTTCTCTCTTCTATCTATCTAAGTATGTCTATCTATTTATTGATCTATCTATCTTTTTTTTTTTTTTTTTTTCTATGTGATTGAGGGAGGCAAAAGGCATAACTGCCTATAGCGAGTGCCTCCCCCATAGTTGAAAGAGTGACAGGGCCAAAATCAAGGGACGTTCGAGCCAAAATGCCTGGACACACGGAGTTTGAAGCAATTTAAGTCATAGGAAGAGGGAAAGACTGATTCTGGGAGAGAGTTCCAGAGCTCAGCTGTTGAGAAGAAAGTTTGAGAGTAACGTTTCACTCTTGGGTTGGAGAGTTGCACAGAGTAGGGGTGGGATTGAGTTGCAAGACGGGTACCACGTGCCCTACGTGAAGGAGGTGGTATGCACTGGGATAGCTCTGAGGAACACTGATTATTATAGTAGCGATAGAATAGCGAGAGAGATGCAACATTGCGGCGGAGAGAGAGAGATTGCAGAGAGTTGGTGAGTGGACGGGAGTTAATGATACGAAAGGCCTTCCTTTCAACTTTGTCTAGGAGAGCGGTGTGAGAGGAACCTCCCCACACATGTGAACAATACTCAATACATCGATCTATCTATCTATATCTATCTATCTATCTATCTATATCTATATATCTACCTATCTAACTATCTAACTATCTATCAGCCTGTCTATCTAAATATCTTTATCTATCTATTTTTTCTATCGATCTGTCTGTCTGTCCATCTCTATCTGTATCTACCTTGTATCTTGCCGGGTGGGTGGATATTTTGTATTTCTCCTCTCTCCGTGTTTCCGTGTTGTTGGAGTGGTGTTGGTGTGAGGAAGGTTGGATAATATAGAGGGTGGTAGTGCGACGTGTTGAGGAGTTACTGCTGGTCAAGGGTCACACCGAATGTGAGAGAATGTCTAATACTGGGGCTGGTTTCTTTGCTATTCTTTCCCAAAGTTAGAATTGTAGACTTAATTTTATTACTATGATTAAATCAAGTCAATACCGAGCTACTAATTATGGAGGAAATCTATATCTAAGCCACCTTGTTTTTCTGTTCATCTTTAGTTTGTCCTTTCTTTGTATTTACCTCTGTCAGAAGGCACTCATTATATCCAGTGAGTTCCTAATAGTGTCATCATTGTATTTGCTGTATAGCTTAAGAGGAAAGTTATATATTTCAATGTTATTGAAGTGGCAAAATACAATCGTATATTAACTACCTTTGGTAATGGTAAAAGAATATATACTGTATATATATATATATATATATATATATATATATATATATATATATATATATATATATATATATGTTTCTAGTCTCTCAGTGGGGATCGAACCATCGATCATCAGAACGATAGCCGACGCTTAATCAATTACACCACGGCAGTCAAGACTGCCGTGGTGTAATTGATTAAGCGTCGGCTATCGTTCTGATGGTCGATGGTTCGATCCCCACTGAGAGACTAGAAACATTTAGTGGCTCACGTGTATTTGTGATATATTCTCAATATATATATATATATATATATATATATATATATATATATATATATATATTGTGGAATAGAGATCTGTAGCTAGTAGTAGCTCTACCGATATTATTTGTTTATGCCAACAACTTACTATCTAGTTAATTTTGAATGTTTACTTTAGTCCTCAAAAAATGTCCCATCTCTTACGTCACTAGACAATTACAGTACATCCGGCACGAGGCAAAACCATCCCTGATATCATTATCAGAACATAAGCCACTCTACTTGATTATGTAACAGTAGGTACACAATATCATCTAACAAACAAAAAATAGCGAGTAATTAATACACTAGAGAAAAACACAGACTTTCTAAACGTACAAAACTATATGTCTGTGTCATTTTATATTAACTCTTATAACTCATATATCTCGTATATCTCCAAGTGCCCCTCTACAATCCTGTCTATCCCTTGGAAGTTCTCCCCCTCTTGAATCTCCAAGTTCTTAGTATGCAAATCATATTTCACCCCAAGCTTCCATCTCCTCCTCTTTGGCCGCTTCCTCCCATGCTTGCCCTCGCCTCCTATAAATAGAACCCTTTAATCAGGTTTGTTATAATTGCGTTTCTGCAAATTCTAATCTTGTTCAGAAAAAAAAAAATCTTTGGAGGAAATGCCGCAAAGACCGAGTTACTTTTTTTTTTTTTTTTTTTTTCCTCCAGTCTTTTATACTATAAGGACAGTTGCTTGGAGAGAAAGGTGGTGCAATAATTACTGAATAATTCTGACTCGCTTGAAGATTATGATGCATTTTGACAGTATATGTTGGCTATCATTAAACGATAATATGTAGTTTACGAAATACCTCCAGGAATTGAATGGGTTAAAAACAACAATATTTTACCTCTGACTCCTACAAATCCTTCCTGAGCTAAATAATAGGGTCTAATGATAGCCACAATAAACTGGTAAAACGCGTCATAATTCTGAAGGGGTTAAACAGATGCCAGAGTCCCATGGGTAGGAAAAGGGTATATTACAAGCTCTTCCACAATTAATCTTTGTAGTACCGGCGAAGTTACTTTACTTTATTCTGGTTATCATTAAACGATTTTACTCTGTTTAGGACGGATTTATGATAGTCGACGAATTAATGGAGTTATACTACACCTCCCTGATTACTAGACCCTTAGTAAGCTGCATAAATTACTAGACCCTTAGTAAGCTGCATAAATTACTAGACCCTTAGTAAGCTGCATAAATTAATGGAGTTATACTACACCTCCCTGATTACTAGACCCTTAGTAAGCTGCATAAATTACTAGACCCTTAGTAAGCTGCATAAATTAATGGAGTTATACTACACCTCCCTGATTACTAGACCCTTAGTAAGCTGCATAAATTACTATACCCTTAGTAAGCTGCATAAATTACTAGACCCTTAGTAAGCTGCATAAATTAATGGAGTTATACTACACCTCCCTGATTACTAGACCCTTAGTAAGCTGCATAAATTACTAGACCCTTAGTAAGCTGCATAAATTACTAGACCCTTAGTAAGCTGCATAAATTAATGGAGTTATACTACACCTCCCTGATTACTAGACCCTTAGTAAGCTGCATAAATTACTAGACCCTTAGTAAGCTGCATAAATTAATGGAGTTATACTACACCTCCCTGACTACTAGACCCTTAGTAAGCTGCATAAATTCGTGTAATAATAGCCAGAATATAAGGAATAATGTCGTCACCCGTACTGGAGTGGTTAAATACCCTCATCAATTAGGTATAATGGCAGTATAATACCGGTTTAGTATAAGGATACAAAAGTATATCACTCAACATACCCAATGCTTCTAAATACCTTTATTATGCTTTTTTATTTTTTGCAGTGTATAGTAGTAGTGCATCGGGTTATTATGCAGGCGACTGTACTATCTAATTAGCTTAATGCAACAGGCTAATGATAAATAGATTAACACCAATAAGGCGTCATCGAACTGAAGGAGTTAAGAGGAACTGCAATCAGTATATATGTTTTAGAGTGGGTTGTCTTCTCTTGAACTGAAGGAGTTAAGAGGAACTGCAATCAGTATATATGTTTTAGAGTGGGTTGTCTTGTCTTGAACTGAAGGAGTTAAGAGGAACTGCAATCAGTATATATGTTTTAGAGTGGGTTGTCTTCTCTTGAACTGAAGGAGTTAAGAGGAACTGCAATCAGTATATATGTTTTAGAGTGGGTTGTCTTGTCTTGAACTGAAGGAGTTAAGAGGAACTGCAATCAGTATATATGTTTTAGAGTGGGTTGTCTTCTCTTGAACTGAAGGAGTTAAGAGGAACTGCAATCAGTATATATGTTTTAGAGTGGGTTGTCTTCTCTTGAACTTATTTTACTTTACACCATTTCATAAATTAAACGAATATTTTTGTCAAGATGCTAGTAGTTTAAGGGGTTATTTTTATTGTTGTATTAATTTATATACAGTATTTCCTTATTTATTAGTTTCCTCCTTAGACCTCCATCAAGCTTAAACATATACTGTACCTCCAAGACCCTCCTTCGAGATAGATTAGTGCATTTTTCGATAGAAAATGGGACCGGCCGAAGGCTGGTTTCTCCTTAATTACAAGCTTACTATCGCTCGCCAGGAAAAATATATCGACACCTAAATAGCATGGAAGCTGTTAAAATCGTCAAATTAATGGGGCGAATGTCTTAAAATATCAAAACTAACGAGGGAGGCTAAGCATGAGGGAGAAGGGGAACTTATCCCCCCTCCTCCTGATAAGCCGCAGACTATAAATTGTATACCACATTAAGGTAAGAAAGTATAGCTCATCTCATAAATTAATCACCCTCAGATATAAGTTTGTAGTTTAATTTAATAAATAATGATAATAATAATAATAATAATAATAACAACCTATAATAATAATAACCTATTAAACCCATTGCTGGTGAATAACATTAGTTTCTAGGTAGTTATATATATATATATATACGGTATATATATATATATATATATATATATATATATACAGGGTGTCCCAGGAGGAAAGGACATAACTTTGGGAAATGATAAAACAAGGTATTCTAAGCATACAATGTTCTAAATCAAAAGTTCCAAATCTCAACCATTAAAAAGATATTACAGATTTAATGTAGTGTCCTCCCCCACATCCCTGTAATGGACTCTTCCATGTCAAATAGTTCCCAACTGGTCCAAAGTGAGCTAATATGCTATAATCATTTTGCAACTTACAAAATTATAGTATCTTTATAATAACATGGTAAAATAATTGCAGAAAGATGGAGGTGTGGTAGTCATTAGGACAGCTAGGCCAGCCTTATGGGGAATTACTGAAGAAAATATAATTTTCAACATGCAATATCTCAATACCAGTCAAGATTTGGATTATTTCTTATAGAACATTTTAGGCTTAGAATATTTTGTTCTATCATTTCCCAAAGTTATGGCTTTTCCTCCTGGGACACCCTGTGAATATATATATATATATATATATATATATATATATATATATATGTTTCTAATCTCTCAGTGGGGTTCGAACCGCCGGCCGTCAGGACGATAGCCGGCGCTTTAATCAAGTACACCATGGCAGTCTAGTTGATTAAAGCGCCGGCTATCGTCCTGACGGTCGGCGGTTCGAACCGCACTGCGAGATTAGAAACATTTAGTGGCTCACGTGTATTTGTGATATATACTTAATATATATTCTGACATACGGAGCCCTGTATGTTAATTTAAGAGTTAGAATTAGAGTTGAAGGAATCAAACTACCCCCAGCGGCGAAGCAAACTAGCGAGTGGGAAACCAGCTCGTCCGCATACCAGCAAACAAGCCTTCACACCTGCGTGCGTCATAGGGGACCCTGCAAACTACTTCGATGACCCGACGTTATGACGTATGTTCGACGCCAGGAGCTGTGATTGGACCATGCACCTGCTATGCAACTCGAGGAGCTGTGATTGGAGCGGGCACCACCCCCCGCCTCCTGATTCGTTCCTACACAATCATTGTTCAGTATATAAGACCCGAGTTGTGGGCATTCAAATCAGTCTCATTTGGAGTTGGGGAAGGTGAACTTGCAGCTGGAGGAAGACGGGGTGAAGTATTATAATGGGTTTGTGACTGTGAGTCAGATTATATAAGTGTGTTAAGTGTGTTCGGTGTAAACACTTACGTTATGTTGGTTAGTGAGATATTTGATTGGGAATTAACGTTAACACTACTATTTATGTACTTAACTATTTGATTGGGAATTAACGTTAACGCTACTATTTATGTACTTAACTATTTGATTGGGAATTAACGTTAACGCTACTATTATGTACTTAACTATATTAGTTGACTAACTTGTGGACTAAAGCAACTCTTTAAGTAATTGGGTTATGATGAAAGTAATACTATTGTTTTATATTAATACTTAAGAGTTCTTTCATTTTCTTTTAATTAAGCTTACATTGCTTAACGGTGCTTAGTACGGTGATGCTATTGTCTCGTATTAGTAATATCGCCTTAGACTAACATGGCTGTGTTAACATTACTTCTAGTGATTTCCTAAGCTGAAGAACATTCTTTTAGCTTCAAAATATTATTTTTGCTTTTCATATTATTTGAGTGAGACCTGAATCGAATCTATGAAGCTATCCTGTAACTTAATTTACTCTTAATCAAACCTCAATGTTACGTGGTTAAGAAATACATTTAACTAATTATTAAATATATATCTAACTTTTTATGTGACTTTGATATTAATCCTGATAATAATAATAATATAATACTGTTAACGTAAGACAAAAACCAAGAATAATTACATTAAATATAAATAAAAGGACATATAAGAAAACTATTTATTCATTTCAAAGAGGGTAAGAGACAGAAATATTCTTACTTTAATATTTATCTTTCAAGACTTTTTATAGAATTAATAGTCCTTTAGATATAACTTCTTCGGTTCATAACCATAGCCTACTAAGCTTCGGTTAAATAATTATTATTTATAAATACTACATTACTTTAATTAGTTTCAGTATTTTTCATAATTAAAGAGTATCAGTCCATAAAGGATACTAAGTCCTAAGATCCAAAAGGAAAGGAAGCAACAACAGGAAATAATTTTATTAGATTTTACTTTTGTTTTGCCTTCAGCTGACTGATACCTTAATATATATCTCTGTGCTATCTAGATTCATTAAGTTAATCACTTGAGGATCAAGATACGTAACAGAAGAGTGGCGACCTTGCCAGGATTCGTTTCATACAGTTTCACTCAGTTTCATTAACGTTTCACTACTTAAAATCAAATATTAATCATGCCTCAACTAATTAATGACGAAGATGCTCGAGTTTTCATAGAATCAGAACCCACAGCCCCTGATATTGACTGTCTGTCAAAATCCGAACTGAAAGTGCTTGCCTCGCATCTCCAGTTAACTGTCTCAAACATGTCCAAAGTAGATGTGGCTCAGACCATAAAAACCCACCTGTTCCCTGTAGAAACCTGGTTTGACCGGTGATAAAATATTAGAACTAGCCAGAATAAAAGCAAATACCGAAGAAGCCAGAATAAGAGCAACTACCGAACAAGCCGGACTAAATATAGAACTAGCCAGAATAAATGCCGAACAAGCCAGAGCAAATATCGAAGAAGCCAGAATAAAGACCGAACATTATCAATATCAATATCAAACGGCTCAACTAAATGTCAATACAAATGCTCCCGTAATTGCTCCCCCTCTGGGATTGACTATGACTAGTGTCATTCCACCTTTCACTGAGGATAATGTGCAGGATTTCTTTGTTTTGTTTGAGGAAGTTGCTGGAGGTATGAAGTGGACAAGAGATCAGTGGCCTTTTATGTTACAAACCGTTTTGACAGGGCAGGCTCGAGCCACGTATTTGTCAGAAGTAGCAGAAGTTAGGCAGGATTATGACAATCTCAAAGAAGCTATCCTAAAAACCTATCAATTGCAGCCTGAGGCTTACAGGCAATCTTTCCGTAAAAACCAGAAGAAAGTAGAAGAAACCCATAAGGTATTTGCCAGGACCATGACTAAAACTTTCAATCATTGGGTCAAGAGTAAGAAAGTCACAAGCTACAACGATCTGAAGGAGTTGGTCCTGTTAGAAAATTTCCTATGGAAAATTGATTCTTCTGTATCCTATCATTTAAAGGGGAAAAAGGTAGATTGTCTTGCCGACGCCGCTGACATGGCTGACACATACGTGCTCAACAACAAATTTCGTGGAAAGAAGCCCTACGATAATTCTAGTTCTAATTTTAAGTATCCCAATCACAAATCTGACAGACCCCGTCACAAGCCTATAACGTCTTCCCCAGCTAGCCAAAATAGAATTGTTCCCCCAACTAAAAATGCGACTCAGGGCAATGGTAACAGAGGTGGGCCCCAAACTAATAGTAATGCTCAAACAGGGAATGTTCCCGTATCCCCTAAAGTATGCACTTTTTGTGGCATGAGAGGCCACCTAGCTTATCAGTGCTGGGCCAAGGAGGAAACCGAGAGATCGGGGCAGACAGTTGCCGCCGTATCTCAAACTCCATATGTGCCTGTAATGCAGGACTCCCGACAGAAGGAGTACCTAGCACCAAAAGTTCCTTTAATGCAGGACTCCCGACAGAAGGAGTACCTAGCACCAAAAGTTCCTTTAATGCAGGACTCCCGACAGAAGGAGTACCTAGGAGCTAACGTAAATCATCTAGACAGGGGTGTAGTAGCATGTGTGGTGCAACCCACTAGGGTTAAGCCAATAATAATTTCACCATCAGTGCAGGACAGTTACCACCCTTTATTTCATCTGGCAACGTGAGATTAAATGGTTGTATGCATGAGGTAAACATTCTGAGAGACACTGGTTCTACTAGCACCCTCATGGTGAATCCTTACACTGAGTGCCCCCCTGGCGAACCAGTTGTAATGAGAGGTGCTGGAGGCCAATTTTATGCACACTTGGTAAAAGGCGAAATTGAATGTGAGTTACTACAGGGTGAGGCCACCATAGCTTTGTGTAGGTCCCAAGATATCCCTGTGCCTGGGGTAACACTCCTTTTGGGGAATGATGTAGCAGGTGAGAAGGTCCGACCAGACCCCATTTTGTCACTTTCCCCTGTTAACGAGCCACTAACCGGTGAGCTCGAAAAGGAGATGCCAACAGTTTTCCCTGTGTGTGCTGTCACACGTTCAATGTCTCAAGTAGCAGTTCCCTCAGACAGAAATGTACCGAATGTAAGAGTTGATGAAAGGGATGATGAGAGTGTGAATGACGCTCCAACTGTGCCTGATGATGTGACTGAGGTGGATTTATCTGACACCCTTATGGCTCATCTTGACCCTAACGATGACCATGAAACCCCTCCAAATTGTTCTAGTGGCCTGGTAGAGCTACAGAGAGATGATAGTGAATGCAAGGAGTTAGCTGCCAGGTCCATGAGTGAAGAGGAATGTGAGAAGGAGGGTGGTGAATGTTTCTACCTCAAAGGAGGAGTATTGTGGCGTAGATGGAGACCGCCACACAGACCAATCGATGACGGGGCTTGGGACGTCCATCAAGTAGTAGTCCCCAAACCTTGTCGTAGAGATATCATGGAAATGGCACATTGGATACCATTGGCAGGACACCTAGGTGTGAGAAAAACTCTAGACAGAATCAGAGCCCACTTTTACTGGCCAGGAATGCGTGCAGATGTAGTGGAGTTTTGTAGAGTGTGTCACACTTGCCAGATGACAGGAAAACCCAATCAGAAGGTGCCTGTACATCCTCTGGTGCCCTTGCCCGTTTTCGAGAATCCTTTTACTCGGGTGGTAGTGGACATTGTAGGCCCATTGCCTAAGACTTCCCAAGGTAACATTCATTTATTAACTATCATGGACATGGCAACTCGCTACCCAGAGGCTATACCCTTAAGGACTACCTCTGCTCCAACTGTCATCAAGGAACTGCTCAAATTCTTCACCAGAATGGGTTTCCCCCATGAGGTGCAAAGTGATCAAGGAACTAATTTTACCTCTAACATTTTCCAGCAGTCCCTGAAGGAGTTGGGTATCGAGCATGTTAAGTCTAGCACCTACCACCCGGAGAGTCAAGGGGTTCTCGAACGATATCATCAGACATTAAAGGGAATGTTACGTAAGTATTGTACAGAGACCGGAGTTGAGTGGGATAAGGGGGTACCTTTTCTTTTATTTGCTACTCGTGAGGTTCCAACTGAATCCCTGGGTTTTTCCCCTAATGAGCTAGTTTTCGGTCACCAGGTAAGAGGTCCTTTGCAACTATTGCAGGATAGCCTAGTTGGCCAGGAGGGGAACCAAAACCTCCTCAAGTATGTTTCAGATTTCAAAACCCGGCTGAGATCCTCATGTGAGTTTGCCGCTCAAAACTTGAAAGTGGCTAAAAGCTCCATGAAGAAATGGTATGACAGAAAAGCCCGTGAGAGGGAGTTTCAGCCCAGTGATGAGGTTTTGGTCCTGCTCCCCCTTTTTGGCCAACCTTTATCTGCCAAGTTCAGGGGCCCATATAAAATCATTCGGAGGGTGAACGTTACCGATTATCTAGTAACTACCCCAGACAGGAGAAAGCCCACTCAAGTATTCCATATAAATATGTTGAAACCCTACCATAGGTCCCCTGATTCCTCTCCACCAGATTCTCCCACTGTGGCAGTGAATGTCAGGACCTGTGGACAGCCTGGTGCGGACGAAGTCTTCAGTTCTCTTACTGACCCGCAACAGACTGTTCCAGAGCCTGAAGGTATCCATGCAGACTTTGAATTGTCATGTAGCCTATCCAACTTTCAGTATAATTCAGTGGCTTGGAGGGAATTACCATCTAAACTATGTCATCTTCCCTCTGATCAAGCGAACCAACTAATCTCTGTTTTATCTCAGTCTCCCAGTGTGTTCCGTGATACTCCAGGGCTCACTTCTTTGGCCTTGCACGACATCGATGTAGGGGATGCAACTCCCATTAAACTATCCCCCTACCGTGTCTCACCACAACGCAGGAGTATACTGCAGGTCAAGCTTGACCTTATGTTTTCAAACAAGCTGATCACAAGGGCCTTAAGCCAGTGGAGTAGTCCGGTCATACTTGTGCCAAAGCCAGACGGGAGCCATAGGTTTTGTAGGGACTATAGGCAAGTTAATGCTGTCACAAAGAACGATACCAACCCACTGCCACGGATCAAAGATTGCATTTACCAGGTTGGCCTCATACAGCAGTAAGTATAACTTAGAGGATTTTGGCAATTAGCTCTCCCTTGTAGCGAGGTAAATATCATGCTTTAGTAGTGCGCTGTCAAGCCTTCAGCTGTGAGATGCCTTGCAGTTCGAATAACGCTCCAGCTACGTTCCGGCTATGTTCTGATGTGGTACCTGGAGACGTTGCCTACTTTGGGTGATATCCTTATTATATCCTCATTATAATCTTGCTGTTGCCAATCTGGTGGTGAATCTATTTATGTATTATGTTTAAATATTATGTACTATACTCCTTAAACTCTTTTCTATGGGGGAGGTCTGACATACGGAGCCCTGTATGTTAATTTAAGAGATAGAATTAGAGTTGAAGGAGTCGAACTACCCAAGCGGCGAAGCAAACTAGCGAGTGGGAAACCAGCTCGTCCGCATACCAGCAAACAAGCCTTCACACCTGCGTGCGTCATAGTGGACCCTGCAAACTACTTCGATGACCTGACGTTATGACGTATGTTCGACGCCAGGAGCTGTGATTGGACCATGCACCTGCTATGCAACTCGAGGAGCTGTGATTGGAGCGGGCACCACCCCCCGCCTCCTGATTCGTTCCTACACAATCATTGTTCAGTATATAAGACCCGAGTTGTGGGCATTCAAATCAGTCTCATTTGGAGTTGGGGAAGGTGAACTTGCAGCTGGAGGAAGACGGGGTGAAGTATTATAATGGGTTTGTGACTGTGAGTCAGATTATATAAGTGTGTTAAGTGTGTTCGGTGTAAACACTTATGTTATGTTGGTTAGTGAGATATTTGATTGGGAATTAACGTTAACGCTACTATTTATGTACTTAACTATTTGATTGGGAATTAACGTTAACGCTACTATTATGTACTTAACTATTTTAGTTGACTAATTTGTGGACTAAAGCAACTCTTTAAGTAATTGGGTTATGATGAAAGTAATACTATTGTTTTATATTAATACTTAAGAGTTCTTTAATTTTCTTTTAATTAAGCTTACTTTGCTTAACGGTGCTTAGTACGGTGATGCTATTGTCTCGTATTAGTAATATCGCCTTAGACTAACATGGCTGTGTTAATATTACTTCTAGTGATTTCCTAAGCTGAAGAAAATTATTTTAGCTTCAAAATATTATTTTTGCTTTTCATATTATTTGAGTGAGACCTGAATCGAATCTATGAATCTATCCTGTAACTTAATTTACTCTTAATCAAACCTCAATGTTACGTGGTTAAGAAATACATTTAACTAATTATTAAATATATATCTAACTTTTTATGTGACTTTGATATTAATCCTGATAATAATAATAATATAATACTGTTAACGTAAGACAAGAACCAAGAATAATTACATTAAATATAAATAAAAGGACATATAAGAAAACTATTTATTCATTTCAAAGAGGGTAAGAGACAGAAATATTCTTACTTTAATATTTATCTTTCAAGACTTTTTATAGAATTAATAGTCCTTTAGATATAACTTCTTCGGTTCATAACCATAGCCTACTAAGCTTCGGTTAAATAATAATTCTTTATAAATACTACATGTCTTTAATTAGTTTCAGTATTTTTCATAATTAAAGAGTATCAGTCCATAAAGGATACTAAGTCCTAAGATCCAAAAGGAAAGGAAGCAACAACAGGAAATAATTTTATTAGATTTTACTTTTGTTTTGCCTTCAGCTGACTGATACCTTAATATATATCTCTGTGCTATCTAGATTCATTAAGTTAACCACTTGAGGATCAAGATACGTAACAGAAGAGTGGCGACCTTGCCAGGATTCGTTTCATACAGTTTCACTCAGTTTCATTAACGTTTCACTACTTAAAATCAAATATTAATCATGCCTCAACTAATTAATGACGAAGATGCTCGAGTTTTCATAGAATCAGAACCCACAGCCCCTGATATTGACTGTCTGTCAAAATCCGAATTGAAAGTGCTTGCCTCGCATCTCCAGTTAACTGTCTCAAACATGTCCAAAGTAGATGTGGCTCAGACCATAAAAACCCACTTGTTCCCTGTAGAAGGCGGGGAGGGTGACGGAGCAGTTGGTGGGATCCCGAGTAAACCTAGCCAACTTGATGAACAATTGCCACCTGGTTTGACCGGTGATAAAATATTAGAACTAGCCAGAATAAAAGCAAATACCGAAGAAGCCAGAATAAGAGCAACTACCGAACAAGCCGGACTAAATATAGAACTAGCCAGAATAAACGCCGAACAAGCCAGAGCAAATATCGAAGAAGCCAGAATAAAGACCGAACATTATCAATATCAATATCAAACGGCTCAATTAAATGTCAATACAAATGCTCCCGTAATTGCTCCCCCTCTGGGATTGACTATGACTAGTGTCATTCCACCTTTCACTGAGGATAATGTGCAGGATTTCTTTGTTTTGTTTGAGGAAGTTGCTGGAGGTATGAAGTGGACAAGAGATCAATGGCCTTTTATGTTACAAACCGTTTTGACAGGGCAGGCTCGAGCCACGTATTTGTCAGAAGTAGCAGAAGTTAGGCAGGATTATGACAATCTCAAAGAAGCTATCCTAAAAACCTATCAATTGCAGCCTGAGGCTTACAGGCAATCTTTCCGTAAAAACCAGAAGAAAGTAGAAGAAACACATAAGGTATTTGCCAGGACCATGACTAAAACTTTCAATCATTGGGTCAAGAGTAAGAAAGTCACAAGCTACAACGATCTGAAGGAGTTGGTCCTGTTAGAAAATTTCCTATGGAAAATTGATTCTTCTGTATCCTATCATTTAAAGGGGAAAAAGGTAGATTGTCTTGCCGACGCCGCTGACATGGCTGACACATACGTGCTCAACAACAAATTTCGTGGAAAGAAGCCCTACGATAATTCTAGTTCTAATTTTAAGTATCCCAATCACAAATCTGACAGATCCAGTCACAAGCCTATAACGTCTTCCCCAGCTAGCCAAAATAGAATTGTTCCCCCAACTAAAAATGCGACTCAGGGCAATGGTAACAGAGGTGGGCCCCAAACTAATAGTAATGCTCAAAGAGGGAACGTTCCCGTATCCCCTAAAGTTTGTACTTTTTGTGGCATGAGAGGCCACCTAGCTTATCAGTGCTGGGCCAAGGAGAAAACCGAGAGATCGGGGCAGACAGTTGCCGCCGTATCTCAAACTCCATATGTGCCTGTAATGCAGGACTCCCGACAGAAGGAGTACCTAGCACCAAAAGTTCCTTTAATGCAGGACTCCCGACAGAAGGAGTACCTAGCACCAAAAGTTCCTTTAATGCAGGACTCCCGACAGAAGGAGTACCTAGGAGCTAACGTAAATCATCTAGACAGGGGTGTAGTAGCATGTGTGGTGCAACCCACTAGGGTTAAGCCAATAATAATTTCACCATCAGTGCAGGACAGTTACCGTCCCTTTATTTCATCTGGCAACGTGAGATTAAATGGTTGTATGCATGAGGTAAACATTCTGAGAGACACAGGTTCTACTAGCACCCTCATGGTGAATCCTTACACTGAGTGCCCACCTGGCGAACCAGTTGTAATGAGAGGTGCTGGAGGCCAATTTTATGCACACTTGGTAAAAGGCGAAATTGAATGGGAGTTACTACAGGGTGAGGCCACCATAGCTTTGTGTAGGTCCCAAGATATCCCTGTGCCTGGGGTAACACTCCTTTTGGGGAATGATCTAGCAGGTGAGAAGGTCCGACCAGACCCCATTTTGTCACTTTCCCCTGTTAACGAGCCACTAACCGGTGAGCTCGAAAAGGAGATGCCAACAGTTTTCCCTGTGTGTGCTGTCACACGTTCAATGTCTCAAGTAGCAGTTCCCTCAGACAGAAATGTACCGAATGTAAGAGTTGATGAAAGGGATGATGAGAGTGTGAATGACGCTCCAACTGTGCCTGATGATGTGACTGAGGTGGATTTATCTGACACCTTTATGGCTCATCTTGACCCTAACGATGACCATGAAACCCCTCCAAATTGTTCTAGTGGCCTGGTAGAGCTACAGAGAGATGATAGTGAATGCAAGGAGTTAGCTGCCAGATCCATGAGTGAAGAGGAATGTGAGAAGGAGGGTGGTGAATGTTTCTACCTCAAAGGAGGAGTATTGTGGCGTAGATGGAGACCGCCACACAGACCAATCGATGACGGGGCTTGGGACGTCCATCAAGTAGTAGTCCCCAAACCTTGTCGTAGAGATATCATGGAAATGGCACATTGTATACCATTGGCAGGACACCTAGGTGTGAGAAAAACTCTAGACAGAATCAGAGCCCACTTTTATTGGCCAGGAATGCGTGCAGATGTAGTGGAGTTTTGTAGAGTGTGTCACACTTGCCAGATGACAGGAAAACCCAATCAGAAGGTGCCTGTACATCCTCTGGTGCCCTTGCCCGTTTTCGAGAATCCTTTTACTCGGGTGGTAGTGGACATTGTAGGCCCATTGCCTAAGACTTCCCAAGGTAACATTTATTTATTAACTATCATGGACATGGCAACTCGCTACCCAGAGGCTATACCCTTAAGGACTACCTCTGCTCCAACTGTCATCAAGGAACTGCTCAAATTCTTCACCAGAATGGGTTTCCCCCATGAGGTGCAAAGTGATCAAGGAACTAATTTTACCTCTAACATTTTCCAGCAGTCCCTGAAGGAGTTGGGTATCTAGCATGTTAAGTCTAGCACCTACCACCCAGAGAGTCAAGGGGTTTCTCGAACGATATCATCAGACATTAAAGGGAATGTTACATAAGTATTGTACAGAGACCGGAGTTGAGTGGGATAAGGGGGTACCTTTTCTTTTATTTGCTACTCGTGAGGTTCCAACTGAATCCCTGGGTTTTTCCCCTAATGAGCTAGTTTTCGGTCACCAGGTAAGAGGTCCTTTGCAACTATTGCAGGATAGCCTAGTTGGCCAGGAGGGGAACCAAAACCTCCTCAAGTATGTTTCAGATTTCAAAACCCGGCTGAGATCCTCATGTGAGTTTGCCGCTCAAAACTTGAAAGTGGCTAAAAGCTCCATGAAGAAATGGTATGACAGAAAAGCCTGTGAGAGGGAGTTTCAGCCCAGTGATGAGGTTTTGGTCCTGCTCCCCCTTTTTGGCCAACCTTTATCTGCCAAGTTCAGGGGCCCATATAAGATCATTCGGAGGGTGAGCGTTACCGATTATCTAGTAACTACCCCAGACAGGAGAAAGCCCACGCAAGTATTCCATATAAATATGTTGAAACCCTACCATAGGTCCCCTGATTCCTCTCCTCCAGATTCTCCCACTGTGGCAGTGAATGTCAGGACCTGTGGACAGCCTGGTGCGGACGAAGTCTTCAGTTCTCTTACTGACCCGCAACAGACTGTTTCAGAGCCTGAAGGTATCCATGCAGACTTTGACTTGTCATGTAGCCTATCCAACTTTCAGTATAATTCAGTGGCTTGGAGGGAATTACCATCTAAACTATGTCATCTTCCCTCTGATCAAGCGAACCAACTAATCTCTGTTTTATCTCAGTCTCCCAGTGTGTTCCGTGATACTCCAGGGCTCACTTCTTTGGCCTTGCACGACATCGATGTAGGGATGCAACTCCCATTAAACTATCCCCCTACCGTGTCTCACCACAACGCAGGAGTATACTGCAGGTCAAGCTTGACCTTATGTTTTCAAACAAGCTGATCACAAGGGCCTTAAGCCAGTGGAGTAGTCCGGTCATACTTGTGCCAAAGCCAGACGGGAGCCATAGGTTTTGTAGGGACTATAGGCAAGTTAATGCTGTCACAAAGAACGATACCTACCCACTGCCACGGATCAAAGATTGCATTTACCAGGTTGGCCTCATACAGCAGTAAGTATAAATTAGAGGATTTTGGCAATTAGCTCTCCCTTGTAGCGAGGTAAATATCATGCTTTAGTAGTGCGCTGTCAAGCCTTCAGCTGTGAGAGGCCTTGCAGTTCGAATAACGCTCCAGCTACGTTCCGGCTATGTTCTGATGTGGTACCTGGAGACGTTGCCTACTTTGGGTGATATCCTTATTATATCCTCATTATAATCTTGCTGTTGCCAATCTGGTGGTGAATCTATTTATGTATTATGTTTAAATATTATGTACTATAGTCCTTAAACTCTTTTCTATGGGGGAGGTCTGACATACGGTCCCTGTATGTTAATTTATGAGTTAGAATTAGAGTTGAAGGAGTCGAACTACCCAAGCGGCGAAGCAAACTAGCGAGTGGGAAACCAGCTCGTCCGCATACCAGCAAACAAGCCTTCACACCTGCGTGCGTCATAGGGGACCCTGCAAACTACTTCGATGACCCGACGTTATGACGTATGTTCGACGCCAGGAGCTGTGATTGGACCATGCACCTGCTATGCAACTCGAGGAGCTGTGATTGGAGCGGGCACCACCCCCCGCCTCCTGATTCGTTCCTACACAATCATTGTTCAGTATATAAGACCCGAGTTGTGGGCATTCAAATCAGTCTCATTTGGAGTTGGGGAAGGTGAACTTGCAGCTGGAGGAAGACGGGGTGAAGTATTATAATGGGTTTGTGACTGTGAGTCAGATTATATAAGTGTGTTAAGTGTGTTCGGTGTAAACACTTACGTTATGTTGGTTAGTGAGATATTTGATTGGGAATTAACGTTAACGCTACTATTTATGTACTTAACTATTTGATTGGGAATTAACGTTAACGCTACTATATATGTACTTAACTATTTGATTGGGAATTAACGTTAACGCTACTATTATGTACTTAACTATTTTAGTTGACTAACTTGTGGACTAAAGCAACTCTTTAAGTAATTGGGTTATGATGAAAGTAATACTATTGTTTTATATTAATACTTAAGAGTTCTTTCATTTTCTTTTAATTAAGCTTACATTGCTTAACGGTGCTTAGTACGGTGATGCTATTGTCTCGTATTAGTAATATCGCCTTAGACTAACATGGCTGTGTTAACATTACTTCTAGTGATTTCCTAAGCTGAAGAACATTCTTTTAGCTTCAAAATATTATTTTTGCTTTTCATATTATTTGAGTGAGACCTGAATCGAATCTATGAAGCTATCCTGTAACTTAATTTACTCTTAATCAAACCTCAATGTTACGTGGTTAAGAAATACATTTAACTAATTATTAAATATATATCTAACTTTTTATGTGACTTTGATATTAATCCTGATAATAATAATAATATAATACTGTTAACGTAAGACAAGAACCAAGAATAATTACATTAAATATAAATAAAAGGACATAATATAAGAAAACTATTTATTCATTTCAAAGAGGGTAAGAGACAGAAATATTCTTACTTTAATATTTATCTTTCAAGACTTTTTATAGAATTAATAGTACTTTAGATATAACTTCTTCGGTTCATAACCATAGCCTACTAAGCTTCGGTTAAATAATAATTCTTTATAAATACTATCTATCTATCTATTGCCTGACGCCGTGATCCCCGAAGGGGTGGCCACGAACGAACCGCCCCCATGCACCTCTGTCCCCAGTCAGTCGACGCCCCTCCCCCCAACCAGCACCACCTTCGTTCATGTACTTCCTCACTCCATCCTTCCACCTCATATTCGGTCTACCTCTCCCCCTCTGTCCCTCCACCTCGCTCTCATACACCCTCTTAGTCATTCTCTCGCTTTCCATACGTTCCATATGGCCGAACCATCTCAAGTTGTTCCTTTTCACACTTTCCAGCACATCTACCTCCACACCACACCTCCTTCTTACTACAATTACTTCAATACTACATGACTTTAATTAGTTTCTGTATTTTTCATAATTAAAGAGTATCAATCCATAAAGGATACTAAGTCCTAAGATCCAAAAGGAAAGGAAGCAACAACAGGAAATAATTTTATTAGATTTTACTTTTGTTTTGCCTTCAGCTGACTGATACCTTAATATATATCTCTGTGCTATCTAGATTCATTCATTAAGTTAACCACTTGAGGATCAAGATACGTAACAGAAGAGTGGCGACCTTGCCAGGATTCGTTTCATACAGTTTCACTCAGTTTCATTAACGTTTCACTACTTAAAATCAAATATTAATCATGCCTCAACTAATTAATGACGAAGATGCTTGAGTTTTCATAGAATCAGAACCCACAGCCCCTGATATTGACTGTCTGTCAAAATCCGAACTGAAAGTGCTTGCCTCGCATCTCCAGTTAACTGTCTCAAACATGTCCAAAGTAGAGGTGGCTCAGACCATAAAAACCCACCTGTTCCCTGTAGAAGGCGGGGAGGGTGACGGAGCAGTTGGTGGGATCCCGAGTAAACCTAGCCAACTTGATGAACAATTGCCACCTGGTTTGACCGGTGATCAAATATTAGAACTAGCCAGAATAAAATCAAATACCGAAGAAGCCAGAATAAGAGCAACTACCGAACAAGCCGGACTAAATATAGAACTAGCCAAACTAAATGCCGAACAAGCCAGAGCAAATATCGAAGAAGCCAGAATAAAGACCGAACATTATCAATATCAATATCAAACGGCTCAACTAAATGTCAATACAAATGCTCCCGTAATTGCTCCCCCTCTGGGATTGACTATGACTAGTGTCATTCCACCTTTCACTGAGGATAATGTGCAGGATTTCTTTGTTTTGTTTGAGGAAGTTGCTGGAGGTATGAAGTGGACAAGAGATCAATGGCCTTTTATGTTACAAACCGTTTTGACAGGGCAGGCTCGAGCCACGTATTTGTCAGAAGTAGCAGAAGTTAGGCAGGATTATGACAATCTCAAAGAAGCTATCCTAAAAACCTATCAATTGCAGCCTGAGGCTTACAGGCAATCTTTCCGTAAAAACCAGAAGAAAGTAGAAGAAACCCATAAGGTATTTGCCAGGACCATGACTAAAACTTTCAATCATTGGGTCAAGAGTAAGAAAGTCACAAGCTACAACGATCTGAAGGAGTTGGTCCTCTTAGAAAATTTCCTATGGAAAATTAATTCTTCTGTAGCCTATCATTTAAAGGGGAAAAAGGTAGATTGTCTTGCCGATGCCGCTGACATGGCTGACACATACGTGCTCAACAACAAATTTCGTGGAAAGAAGCCCTACGATAATTCTAGTTCTAATTTTAAGTATCCCAATCACAAATCTGACAGACCCAGTCACAAGCCTATAACGTCTTCCCCAGCTAGCCAAAATAGAATTGTTCCCCCAACTAAAAATGCGACTCAGGGCAATGGTAACAGAGGTGGGCCCCAAACTAATAGTAATGCTCAAAGAGGGAACATTCCCGTATCCCCTAAAGTTTGTACTTTTTGTGGCATGAGAGGCCACCTAGCTTATCAGTGCTGGGCCAAGGAGAAAACCGAGAGATCGGGGCAGACAGTTGCCGCCGTATCTCAAACTCCATATGTGCCTGTAATGCAGGACTCCCGACAGAAGGAGTACCTAGCACCAAAAGTTCCTTTAATGCAGGACTCCCGACAGAAGGAGTACCTAGCACCAAAAGTTCCTTTAATGCAGGACTCCAGACAGAAGGAGTACCTAGCAGCTAACGTAAATCATCTAGACAGGGGTGTAGTAGCATGTGTGGTGCAACCCACTAGGGTTAAGCCAATAATAATTTCACCATCAGTGCAGGACAGTTACCGTCCCTTTATTTCATCTGGCAACGTGAGATTAAATGGTTGTATGCATGAGGTAAACATTCTGAGAGACACAGGTTCTACTAGCACCCTCATGGTGAATCCTTACACTGAGTGCTCACCTGGCGAACCAGTTGTAATGAGAGGTGCTGGAGGCCAATTTTATGCACACTTGGTAAAAGGCGAAATTGAATGTGAGTTACTACAGGGTGAGGCCACCATAGCTTTGTGTAGGTCCCAAGATATCCCTGTGCCTGGGGTAACACTCCTTTTGGGGAATGATGTAGCAGGTGAGAAGGTCCGACCAGACCCCATTTTGTCACTTTCCCCTGTTAACGAGCCACTAACCGGTGAGCTCGAAAAGGAGATGCCAACAGTTTTCCCTGTGTGTGCTGTCACACGTTCAATGTCTCAAGTAGCAGTTCCCTCAGACAGAAATGTACCGAATGTAAGAGTTGATGAAAGGGATGATGAGAGTGTGAATGACGCTCCAACTGTGCCTGATGATGTGACTGAGGTGGATTTATCTGACACCTTTATGGCTCATCTTGACCCTAACGATGACCATGAAACCCCTCCAAATTGTTCTAGTGGCCTGGTAGAGCTACAGAGAGATGATAGTGAATGCAAGGAGTTAGCTGCCAGGTCCATGAGTGAAGAGGAATGTGAGAAGGAGGGTGGTGAATGTTTCTACCTCAAAGGAGGAGTATTGTGGCGTAGATGGAGACCGCCACACAGACCAATCGATGACGGGGCTTGGGACGTCCATCAAGTAGTAGTCCCCAAACCTTGTCGTAGAGATATCATGGAAATGTCACATTGTATACCATTGGCAGGACACCTAGGTGTGAGAAAAACTCTAGACAGAATCAGAGCCCACTTTTACTGGCCAGGAATGCGTGCAGATGTAGTGGAGTTTTGTAGAGTGTGTCACACTTGCCAGATGACAGGAAAACCCAATCAGAAGGTGCCTGTACATCCTCTGGTGCCCTTGCCCGTTTTCGAGAATCCTTTTACTCGGGTGGTAGTGGACATTGTAGGCCCATTGCCTAAGACTTCCCAAGGTAACATTTATTTATTAACTATCATGGACATGGCAACTCGCTACCCAGAGGCTATACCCTTAAGGACTACCTCTGCTCCAACTGTCATCAAGGAACTGCTCAAATTCTTCACCAGAATGGGTTTCCCCCATGAGGTGCAAAGTGATCAAGGAACTAATTTTACCTCTAACATTTCCCAGCAGTCCCTGAAGGAGTTGGGTATCGAGCATGTTAAGTCTAGCACCTACCACCCGGAGAGTCAAGGGGTTCTCGAACGATATCATCAGACATTAAAGGGAATGTTACGTAAGTATTGTACAGAGACCGGAGTTGAGTGGGATAAGGGGGTACCTTTTCTTTTATTTGCTACTCGTGAGGTTCCAACTGAATCCCTGGGTTTTTCCCCTAATGAGCTAGTTTTCGGTCACCAGGTAAGAGGTCCTTTGCAACTATTGCAGGATAGCCTAGTTGGCCAGGAGGGGAACCAAAACCTCCTCAAGTATATTTCAGATTTCAAAACCCGGCTGAGATCCTCATGTGAGTTTGCCGCTCAAAACTTGAAAGTGGCTAAAAGCTCCATGAAGAAATGGTAGGACAGAAAAGCCCGTGAGAGGGAGTTTCAGCCCAGTGATGAGGTTTTGGTCCTGCTCCCCCTTTTTGGCCAACCTTTATCTGCCAAGTTCAGGGGCCCATATAAGATCATTCGGAGGGTGAGCGTTACCGATTATCTAGTAACTACCCCAGACAGGAGAAAGCCCACGCAAGTATTCCGTATAAATATGTTGAAACCCTACCATAGGTCCCCTGATTCCTCTCCTCCAGATTCTCCCACTGTGGCAGTGAATGTCAGGACCTGTGGACAGCCTGGTGCGGACGAAGTCTTCAGTTCTCTTACTGACCCGCAACAGACTGTTCCAGAGCCTGAATGTATCCATGCAGACTTTGACTTGTCATGTAGCCTATCCAACTTTCAGTATAATTCAGTGGCTTGGAGGGAATTACCATCTAAACTATGTCATCTTCCCTCTGATCAAGCGAACCAACTAATCTCTGTTTTATCTCAGTCTCCCAGTGTGTTCCGTGATACTCCAGGGCTCACTTCTTTGGCCTTGCACGACATCGATGTAGGGGATGCAACTCCCATTAAATTATCCCCCTACCGTGTCTCACCACAACGCAGGAGTATACTGCAGGTCAAGCTTGACCTTATGTTTTCAAACAAGCTGATCACAAGGGCCTTAAGCCAGTGGAGTAGTCCGGTCATACTTGTGCCAAAGCCAGATGGGAGCCATAGGTTTTGTAGGGACTATAGGCAAGTTAATGCTGTCACAAAGAACGATACCAACCCCCTGCCACGGATCAAAGATTGCATTTACCAGGTTGGCCTCATACAGCAGTAAGTATAACTTAGAGGATTTTGGCAATTAGCTCTCCCTTGTAGCGAGGTAAATATCATGCTTTAGTAGTGCGCTGTCAAGCCTTCAGCTGTGAGATGCCTTGCAGTTCGAATAACGCTCCAGCTACGTTCCGGCTATGTTCTGATGTGGTACCTGGAGACGTTGCCTACTTTGGGTGATATCCTTATTATATCCTCATTATAATCTTGCTGTTGCCAATCTGGTGGTGAATCTATTTATGTATTATGTTTAAATATTATGTACTATACTCCTTAAACTCTTTTCTATGGGGGAGGTCTGACATACGGAGCCCTGTATGTAAATTTAAGAGTTAGAATTAGAGTTGAAGGAGTCGAACTACCCAAGGCGAAGCAAACTAGCGAGTGGGAAACCAGCTCGTCCGCATACCAGCAAACAAGCCTTCACACCTGCGTGCGTCATAGGGGACCCTGCAAACTACTTCGATGACCCGACATTATGACGTATGTTCGACGCCAGGAGCTGTGATTGTACCATGCACCTGCTATGCAACTCGAGGAGCTGTGATTGGAGCGGGCACCACCCCCCGCCTCCTGATTCGTTCCTACACAATCATTGTTCAGTATATAAGACCCGAGTTGTGGGCATTCAAATCAGTCTCATTTGGAGTTGGGGAAGGTGAACTTGCAGCTGGAGGAAGACGGGGTGAAGTATTATAATGGGTTTGTGACTGTGAGTCAGATTATATAAGTGTGTTAAGTGTGTTCGGTGTAAACACTTACGTTATGTTGGTTAGTGAGATATTTGATTGGGAATTAACGTTAACACTACTATTTATGTACTTAACTATTTGATTGGGAATTAACGTTAACGCTACTATTTATGTACTTAACTATTTGATTGGGAATTAACGTTAACGCTACTATTATGTACTTAACTATTAGTTGACTAACTTGTGGACTAAAGCAACTCTTTAAGTAATTGGGTTATGATGAAAGTAATACTATTGTTTTATATTAATACTTAAGAGTTCTTTCATTTTCTTTTAATTAAGCTTACATTGCTTAACGGTGCTTAGTACGGTAATGCTATTGTCTCGTATTAGTAATATCGCCTTAGACTAACATGGCTGTGTTAATATTACTTCTAGTGATTTCCTAAGCTGAAGAACATTCTTTTAGCTTCAAAATATTATTTTTGCTTTTCATATTATTTGAGTGAGACCTGAATCGAATCTATGAAGCTATCCTGTAACTTAATTTACTCTTAATCAAACCTCAATGTTACGTGGTTAAGAAATACATTTAACTAATTATTAAATATATCTAACTTTTTATGTGACTTTGATATTAATCCTGATAATAATAATAATATAATACTGTTAACGTAAGACAAGAACCAAGAATAATTACATTAAATATAAATAAAAGGACATATAAGAAAACTATTTATTCATTTCAAAGAGGGTAAGAGACAGAAATATTCTTACTTTAATATTTATCTTTCAAGACTTTTTATAGAATTAATAGTCCTTTAGATATAACTTCTTCGGTTCATAACCATAGCCTACTAAGCTTCGGTTAAATAATAATTCTTTATAAATACTACATGACTTTAATTAGTTTCAGTATTTTTCATAATTAAAGAGTATCAGTCCATAAAGGATACTAAGTCCTAAGATCCAAAAGGAAAGGAAGCAACAACAGGAAGTAATTTTATTAGATTTTACTTTTGTTTTGCCTTCAGCTGACTGATACCTTAATATATATCTCTGTGCTATCTAGATTCATTAAGTTAACCACTTGAGGATCAAGATACGTAACAATATATATATATATATATATATATAAATGTGTGTTTGTGTATATGTATGTATAAGGCAAACATGTTTTAAGCCATATCAAGGGACAAGTGAAGAATATAACTTCCTGTGCCTCAAAGCTCTGCCCGACTTCCGCTACCGGCCAGACAGAACAGCGAACCTAATTAGTGGCCGGAGAATATCTGAGGCGGGTTTCCATTATGCTTATGAGGCTGCTGGGATGCTGCCTCCAGGGGGGTTAGTCCAAGGGTTCAGTTTATAGGGAAGGATTTTTGTATTGGTCGATTTATTGATTTACTTTTATTGTATTAGTTTCCATCCTAGACCTCCATCAAACCTTTAAAAAATCCCCAAGATGCATATGTACATTATTTGAAACAGAAAAGTCTCCTGAATTTACTGGTTCGCTATCGCTCGCCATGAAAAATCGACACCTAAATCATACGAAGTCTTATTATTGACAAAGAAATGAGGCGAAAGGTTTTAAAATCGTCAAACCAATGGGTCTAACGTCTTAAAATCTTAACACTGATGGAGATATGAGGAAGATGGAGGGCCTGAAAAAACAACCATCTTCCCTTAAAGCATGTTTCGATTATTGCATGGCTAAAGTCGGACCAGGCAGAGTTTTTTTTTTTTTTTTTTTTTTTTTTAATCGTGACCTTTGGAATAAACTGCCACGAGATATTATTGATTACGGGACTATTAATTTTCAAAATCTATGAAATCAAATTTTTGCCTATTGTATTTTTTTGCTGAATAAGTGAAATGAATGTGTGTCACTTCTGAACTAAAGTGATCCGTACCAGCATTAGTCTGTGAAAATATGCCATGAAGTCTAGATGTATATATAATTAATTAAAGCCCATTAAAATTTCGTAACAGAATATTACAGGAATGTAGCCTACATCATATAGATTGTTCGAAAATAGGAAAGGATAAAATATGAAAAGGGTATTAAGAACGATTTCGTTATAATTCAAGATTAATTTTATTAATAGTATTTATTAGTTTCATTTGTATTATTATTATCATTATTCTTGTTTTATGTTTGTATTATTATTATTATTATTATTATTATTATTATTATTATTATTATTATTATAATAATGATTATTATGATTATAATTATTGTTATTATTATTGTTATTATTATTATTATTAGTAGTAGTGGTAGTAGTAGTAGCAGTAGTAGTAGTAGTAGTATTGTTGCATTCCAGCTATCAGTAGACGATTTTACTCAGATGATTAATATAAATAACATTAAAATAAATACATCCCACTGGTCCCTTTGAATTTGTATTAAGTCTTATAATTTATGCAGAATTACATTTAAAGTTGTAAACAAAAGAAGATACCATACTGAAAGAGTTAATGGGAGAGTTGCATTTATTTGCATTAAAGTGTTCATTTATGTATTTTTTATTTTTAGTTCCCTTCCAAGACCTCCACCAAGCTTAAGGGGACATGGGCTGCTTTTCTGGTCACCCTTCTTCCTCAAGCTTACCCCCGATAGTTTTCAGATTTTATGACGTTCGGCCCATTAGTTTGGCGATTTTAATACCTTTTGCCCCATTTCGTTGTCAATTTTAAGACCTTTCGTGCCATTTAGGTGTCGATTTTTTCCTGGCGAGCGATAGCGAGCCATTATTCTTTAAAGTAATCGGCCTTCGGCCTGGACATTTTGCTACCGAAATATGTACAAATTAATCTAGAAAGGGGATCTGATGGATGTTTTCTTAAGTTTGATGGAGGTCTAGGGAGGAAACTAAACAAAATAATACATAAATAAAACAAACCTACCAAAAAGTGAACCATCCCCCCTTAAGAAAATACCCTCAAGACCCCCATCGAGATTAATGTGTACCTTGTTTCGGTAAAAATAATGTCCCGGTCGAAGGCCTGCTCCTCACAAATCACAGGCTCGCTATCGCTCGCCAGGAAATAATCGCCACCTATATGGAACATAAAGTCTTAACCCCTTCTGTACCGTCGACATCCTTTATAATTTATTCTTGTTACTACTAATCGATTTTATTCAGTTTAGGAAGGATTTCTATATATTATAAGGAGTCGAACTATCTCAATCAACCCTTTTACCTACCACAGATCAATCCTAAGCTTTATAAGATCGTCTAAATATAGTTAGAATTAAATATAACAGACGTCCCTGGTACAGAAATGGTTAAAATCGCCAAACTAATAGGACTAAGAATGAGGGAGAAGGGGGTCCAGAAAAATGTAAAGATTGTATTTCAAGTAAGTCTAATTGGTAGTAGAGAATGGGAGAATAATGAACAAAATTAACCCTTTCAGTAACGTGGTGGGTTATTTTTTATTTAGTATTACTGTTGTTGAATCTAGACAACATAATACAGCTTAGGAAGGACCTCTAACAACAAAAAGGGTCTAATCTATCGCAATTAGTTTTTCTCTTTTTACTTCCACAAACCTGTTTTACACTTAACCCTTTAAGCACCATGACGACTCTTTTTACCTTTGATTCTGGGTACATTTTGATGCTTTTTTGCAGTTTAATAAGGACATATGTTACTAAAAGGGTTTACTGGGATCGTATTTACCCATTTAAATAAAAAAATGTAGATAATCAACTAAAATGAATAGTCTAATTGTAACCAGAATATGATGCAAATAAGGTAACGGTGGTGAAGGGGTTACCAAAATCGTGGAATAATAGCTATCGTCTAGATGAATTAAAAGGGTGAACAAGAACATTACTTTTTGAAGCCAATGTCACACGAGCGCTTCTTCCGGCAATTGTTTCAGGCAATTGTGGTGTGGCATCCTCTGAATTAAAGTTATTCTTTATTTCGTTCTCTTAAAATCATATATAGTCACTCTAGTTGTTGATTCCAAGGCTAAAGTCCCAAGAAATGGTTAATGCAAAAACTCTCGTCTGACATTGCCTAAAAACCTTCGGCACCATGTCGCCTTTTTACCTTTGATTCTGGCTAAAGTTATGTGATTGTACGCAGTTTAAGAAGGAGCTATGCTATTGAAGGGTTTACTGAGATCGTATTTTCCCATTTGAGTCGTAGAGGTATATTATATACTAAAGAAAATCGTCTAATGGTAACCAGAATATGATGAAAATTACGTAACGGTGGCGAAGGGGATAAAAGTGCTTAAGGTTAAAGCTTCGCTGGTTTTGACACTACAATTTGGCCTACATAAGTTTCTTCTTCGTTATGCTCGATACCATAGATGACCTTCTATAAGCTTAAAGAGACCTATTATAGACACACAATTAAATCACTTTATGTTGCTTTAATATGTTATGTATTACTAAATCAACGGGCCAGGTTCGTAGTGTTATGTTTACGAATTTAACCCTCAAAGCAAATCATTGCAATACATATAAATTAGTAGTAATAGACGTGTTGGTGGTGTAAATATTGTTATTATTATATAATGTTGTTAATATTGTTTTGTCTAAAGCCCATTCCTCTAGACCGACATGAAATTTAGTGAATATACATATGGTTTTAAATTATTGCAATAGTTTATTTATTATATTGTTTGTGTTGTATAAATGCATATGATGGCATTATTTAAGACACATTTATTTGAATAATAGAACGTTAATAATATATTATAAACATGTGTGTATTTTCCCTTCCAGGCTAGGTTCACATTAGGTGATTATCATGTTACCAGCAAACGATCTATATCCTCATTATTCTTGTTCAATTTATAGGTGATTTGCAACAAGTCCAGAAGAGATAATTCATCATTTACAAGTTATTAGCGATTATGGGACCATTAAGTCTGCGTTGACTCTCTCTCTCTCTCTCTCTCTCTCTCTCTCTCTCTCTCTCTCTTCCTTCTCCTCCTCCTCCCTTCACTCATGGCTTCCCCCTTTCCACACCCCATGAAATATACAGCAAATACGAAATGTCAGACGCCGAAACAATTACCTCTCCCTCCCTTCAGCACCCGAAAATACCGAACACCAGAGACCTTATGGTAACAGAGACCGGCCAACCTCGGCCATATTGGTGCCGCTGGTGCTACTATAGTGCATTCAAACTAATCTGGCAGATATTGGTAGCTCTGCCTTTGCACGCATTTGCATAGCCATAATTAAGTAAAGGTGGTGTCACACGAGCAGTTTATAAAGTCAGTATAGGAAGTATGGAAAGTCAGTGTTACTAATTTACGCCAGGTTAGCTTGAATACACTTTAGTCTGTTTATATTCATGTACATCCACGAAAAAAAACATAAAACCAAAATAAAACAATCTGTGCACTGGTGAGCTGAATATATATTTATGTGAACGGAATGAACCGGGTGTAACATACGTCTGTACTGTATTATCGCAAGATTTCGACCCACTTCCAGAATGTCTAGGGCGTTAGTGTAAAGATTGTTTGTTTTTTCCGCGAGTGTACTTTAACCCTTTGAGGATCATATAAAAGTCTTTGTATTATTTTGTTCTGGCTATGGTTAGACGCTTATATACGGCATACGAAAGACATCCAGCAATCAGACCGTTAAAGTCGATCTCAATTGACCTTTTGACTCACGCAAATCCCACCGGCTTTATTTGTATCTTTCTCTTCTTATCTCTCTTTCCCTGGCTTGTATCTATTCGGCCCCTTTCAGCCAACTGTTTTAAGACGTTTATCCTCATCCAGGTGTCGATTTCTTCCTGGCGAGCGACAGCGTGCCAGCATTGTATGGATAAATCCGGCTTCGCTGGAGAAATTTTTCTATCGAAAAATGTAAAAAATTAGCGTGCTGTCAAAACAAATCTATATACAGTATATGCTGCCTCGTTACCGCTCGCCAGGAAAATATTGACACCTTGATGAGGGAAAACGTCTTAAAATAGTAGGCTGAATTGGGCTGAAAGGATATAAGCCAGAGAAAGAGAGAAAAGGAGAGAACAAAAGTGAGGTTGGCTCCCTTAATAATATCGTCTAATACTAGCCAGAATAAACTGGCAAACTGCGTCCTAATTTTCAAGGGGTTATAATAGCCATACCCATTATAAACCTTGGACAATGCTGGTTCTCATGGGTGTACGGTTGGGTCTTTGTACCTATCCCATTTATTCCTTTTATTTTGGCAACTATTAGGCGATTTTATTCGGCTTAGGAAGGACTTCTACCAATTTAAAAGGCTACATACTATCTGAATCAATCCTTTTAGCTACCATATACCCTTCATAAAATTGTCTAAATGTAGCTGAAATCAAATAATAAACACGTCACCGGTAATTAAAAGGATATTGTACTGTCGTGGTCATGAATACTTGAACACCTTCTAATGATGAGGACAACACTCTGAGCGTTATAGGGGGTGGGTTTCTATTTTGGTTTATGTATTTATTTATTGTTTACCTAGTTTCCTCCATAGACCTCCATTGAGCTTTAAAAACAGTTTCAAAATCTCCCTTCTAGATATTTGTGTACATTATTCGGTAGAAAACTGTCCCTGCCGAAGGCCGGTTCCTCCTAAATTACGTGCTCGCTATCGCTCGCCATAGCATAACTAGTAAACATAACTAGTGAATCTCATTAAGAGGGGTTGTGTGGATCAAGGGGTCACCAAAGTAGTTCGCAAGTATATCATAATTACACTTCCAAAAAAAAATCCAGTGACTCCTAAACATGGTTGTTACATGATCAAAACTAAATTATCACCCCGTTGTTTGATTAATACGTCGGTTTATCAAAACAGTTTGCATGTATATTATAACTGCGCTTTCAAACATTGTCCCGAAAATGCTGACCACGGTTGTTACATGATCAAACATAAATGATCACCCCTGAATTATCACAACAAAATTATCACAATTAAATTATCACTCTTAAATGATCACCCCTAAATTATCCCTCATACGACACCATAATAGCCTCTCAAGAACAATTTCGGGCCATCTCCCTTACCGCCTGATCTGTACCGAACACCGCCACCTATCTACCGGAATGATCTCAGTTGCCGGGGAAAGGCTAGCGTTACCGGACGATTGGACCAGTGATTACGGACGGCAAAGATGGATGTTTGGGGAGTTAAGAAAGTTAGAATATGGGATTGGGTACTGCTGTTGGGTAATTGTATGCTTGGGGGATCTGACCTTTGTGGTTCTGCGCAACAAGTGTGTGTGTGATCTTTGGTTGTTCTGCGCAACAAGTGTGTGTGTGATCTTTGGTTGTTTTCTGCGTTTTCTTGGCGGTCCTGTTTTGTTATTGATGTTAATTCTGCCTTTGTTTCACTCCCCCCCCTCCCTTTCTCTCTCTCTCTCTCTCTCTCTCTCTCTCTCTCTCTCTCTCTCTCTCTCTCTCTCTCTCTCTCTCTCTCTCTCTCAGTATACAAATGCCTTTCATTATCTGTAGTGTTTTTTTCTATGTGGACGAGGGAGACAAAAGGCAAAACTGCCTGTGACGAGTGCCTCCCCCAGAGTTAGACTGGAACAAGACCTCACGGGCCTCACCGTGTTCAGCGGTGGAGTGTACAGGCTCTCAGCCTTACCCGAGAGGGAGTAGTTGGAAGAAGAAGACAACAAAATACTATTATTTATTTAAGAAAACGGCTTATGTGTTGTAGATCAGTATTTCTGTTGCCTCATATTGGATATATTGGAGCGACTGATACAATGAACTTGGTTTTTGCTAATAGTCTTAAGGTTTTCATACAGCACCAGATCTACCGTATGCATTCACTAACGCTCGGAACACTTTACCACAAATTAGCACCTTAGTTGGGACTTCATGAATTATCTCTTGATCTAGGTTCCTATATGTACTGCTAGGTGAACAGAGGTATCGAGTGTGAACAGACCCAACATCTCCACCTGTCTGGGATCGAATGCGGGTTCTCCGGTTATTAGCCGAGTGTGCTACTAACTACACCACAAGGCCCCCAATCAAATTAATACATAGGTTTGATTCACATGTGGAATGTCAAGAGTTTACGCCTGTAACTCTATCTAACCCGTTGGGGGTTTCTTTGTACCAACCTTTTTCGCCCTACTAGTTTGACGATTTAAAGAAGTGTTGGTACGTCGGCAATTATTAGACTCTTCACCCAATACAGATGTTGATTTTCTCTGGCCGAGCGATAGCAAGCCTGCCAAGTAGGGGATGTCTGCCTTCGGCGGGGAAATTTTTCTACCGAAAAAATATATATAAATTTAGCTTTATAGGAATTTGGGGAGGCGTTTGTTTTAGATTAGGACAAAACAAATTGCTGGAAAAGGGCAAACAATTAAAACCCTCAATAATAGTGAAACAAAAACACTACAACAAGCTCACAATCCTCGGATGGTCTAGTGTTAAGGTACTAGTGAATACAGTGTCTAATACAAACCATCTTGTTCAAATACGTGTGAACTTAATGTGGTCATATATCTGTCTAGAAATATTTAATTCATGTTGTTTTCCTCTTTACTTGCTCTCGCATTCTTGCTCTCTCTCTCTCTCTCTCTCTCTCTCTCTCTCTCTCTCTCTCTCTCTCTCTCTCTCTCTCTCTCTCTCTCTCTCTCTCTCTCTCTCTCTCTCTCTCTCTCTCTCTCTCTCTCTCTCTCTCTCAACAGTTCACAACATCCCGCAGATTAAACATTCCAGAAAATTAAGTGATATTTAATTCAGACCGAGAATGGACAACACGGCGCTCAGATTACAATTCCCTGGTATGTCGATCTTTCTCTATTGACTTTTTCGCTATATCACCACTTAAAGGCCAGATCTCTGATACTTGTTATTAACTTCCAGTTGTTCATTCTTCCAGGCCATATTTAGTGTTCGATGTTTCTGATTACATTACGGAAGTTTGTACATGAAGTGTGGAGATTTTGGGTTGAAAAATGTAAATTGTAGCCTAAATGTCATGGACTTGATATTAACGCCCATCCTATTTATCTCTCACGCCACATTAAGGGGGGATCTCCACTTGAGGGATTTTTTTCGTGACCCCTTTCTCCCTCATATTTAGCCCCATTGCTTTTGATATTATAAAATGTTTGCCCCATTAGTTTAGCGATTTTAAGAACTTTCACCCCATATTAAGACCTTTCGTGCAATTCAGATGTCGATTTTATCCTGGCGAGCGATAGCGAGCCTGTAATTTAAGAGGAACCGGCCTTCGGCCGGGACATTTTTCTACCGAAAAATGTACAAATTTATCTTGAAAGAGACTCAAGGGGGTGTAATTTTAAGCTTGATGGAGGTCTAGGGAACAAACTAAACACCTCCCCTTAAATATTCCATGTCTTTGTCTTATATAGCCTACTTGGATTACAATATACTTGTTTGGAGAGTGCTGTGGTGTTTTGGCCTGACACATCTAAATTAGCATTAATGATATTCTTTCGTCATTTGTTTCTATCTTTTCATCCTCGCACGATACATTTACAAGTTCGGAGAAAGGTATTAAGTGTTGGCTGCAAAACTGTATATAGCAATTGTAGTTCAGTTAAAACTTTGCAGTGAGATTTAAACACATTATTTTATTGGATGTTTCTTCGTAGTTATAAAATCCGAGTCGAAAATCTGTTGTACACGAGTCTATTATTCAATGATATTCAACTCCGTCATGGGGAAGTTTACATCGAGCAATTAATAAATTAGTTTTGTCAAATTAAGTAAGAAATAGTTGTTTTTCAAGAACCCCCTTTTCCCTCATGTTTAGCCCCATTAGTTTTGAGATTTTAAGACCTTTGACCCATTAGTTTGTAGATATTAAGATCTTTCGTCCTATTTCTTTATCAATATCATGACCATTCGTGCCATTTAGGTGTCGAATATTTACTGGCGAGCGATAGCGCGCAGGTCATTTTGGAGGAACCGGCCTTCGGCCGGTGTTGATTTTTTCCAGGCAAGTGGTAGCGAGCCAGCATATTAGTAAATATGTTTTTGACAGCAGGCTAAATTTGTATTTTTTTTTCGATAGAATTCTTTTTCCGGCGATGCCGGATTTCTCCATACAATGCTGGCTCGCTATCGCTCGCCAAGAAGAAATCGACACCTGGATGACATACGTCTTAATATAGTAGGCTGGATGGAACCGAATGGATACAAGCCAGATGCTGAGAGAATAGGAGAGACAACATGCAGGTCGTCCCCCTTAACCCCTTCTGTATTGACAACTTTTTTGTTTATATAATTCTAGCTATATTTTTACGATTATGTTTGGCTTAGGGAGGATATATAGTAGTTCAAATAATCACCTGATATTGTCTTACATCGTGTAATTGGGAATCATCCTTTTCAAGCTGAATAAAATCGTTTTTTTTAGCAAGCAGAATATTTTGAAAAGGATGTCAGAGGAACTGAATGGGTTAAAGGGGGGGGGGGGGATTTCAGGAGTTCCCTCTTCCTAATGCTTGTTGTTGTTGTTGTTGTTCCCCAAGCTGCCTGGCCGAACAGCCCCAAGTCCCCGAGCATGGCCAAGGCCATAACCGAGCGCCCCCACAGAACCCTCCCTGCCGACCACAATAAAGCCTGGGTGACCGAAGCCACTCCATGGCGGGGATCTGAGGAGGGAGCGGAAACGCCCGGGAAACCAAAGCCCCACCCAGGGCCCTGTGCCCCTCAGCAATTATGAAGAGAAAGTTGAGGGGCAAAGGAAAAATGTGACGCTTTGGCTTCCAATCTGGTAGATTAGGAGGTCAATCCACGAAAGAGACGCCGTCACTTGAGATCTAGAAAATATATAAGTAAAAGGAACAGTCAGAGTAAGCAATGGGTATGGCAGAGATCGCTCAGTTCTCACTGGATAATGCTTATCCACATTAGTTTGAGATGTTATGACATTACCCCCCATATAGTTTGTCGATTTAATGACCTTTTCTGGCTTTTAGGTGTCGATTATTTTCTGGCGAGCGACAGCGAGCATGCACTTTACGAGGAACCAGCTTTCGCACGAGGTATTTACCAACTGGAAATGCACACATGTATCTCAAAGTTGAATATCATTATATACAGTATACTGTATATATATATATATATATATATATATATATATATATATATATATATATATATTTCTAACAAAGCTTTATGGAAGTCTAGGGAGGAAACTAAAGAAAGTCTATATATAAATAAATAAATAACAAATGTGTAGATAAATATATAAAACAAAAACCATAAAGGCTCACTGACATCTCATTTAATTCCTTACATTCTCTCTTATATCGATTAGGCAGATGTTGCATAGATACGTGATGTAATGATACCCTACGTTCAGTGTTAACCTCAGTAAATATAGACACCCTAGATTCAATGGTAACCTCAGTACTTATAGACACCCTAGATTCAATGGTAACCTCAGTAAATATAGACACCCTAGATTCAATGGTAACCTCAGTAAATATAGACACCCAGGATTCAATGGTAACCTCAGTAAATATAGACACCCTAGATTCAATGGTAACCTCAGTAAATATAGACACCCTAGAGTCAGTGTTAACCTCAGTAAATATAGACACCCTAGATTCAATGGTAACCTCATTAAATATAGACACCCTAGATTCAGTGTTAACCTCAGTAAATATAGACACCCTAGATTCAATGGTATCCTCAGTACTTATAGACACCCTAGATTCAATGGAAACCTCAGTAAATATAGACACCCTAGATTCAGTGTTAACCTCAGTAAATATAGACACCCTAGAGTCAGTGTTAACCTCAGTTAATATAGACACCCTAGATTCAGTGTTAACCTCAGTTAATATAGACACCCTAGATTCAGTGTTAACCTCAGTAAATATAGACACCCTAGAGTCAGTGTTAACCTCAGTTAATATAGACACCCTAGATTCAGTGTTAACCTCAGTAAATATAGACACCCTAGATGCAGTGTTAACCTCAGTAAATATAGACTCCCTAGATTCAATGGTAACCTCAGTACTTATAGACACCCTAGATTTAATGTTAACCTCAGTAAATATAGACACCCTAGATTCAGCTCAGTAAATATAGACACCCTAGATTCAATGGAAACCTCAGTAAATATAGACACCCTAGATTCAGTGTTAACCTCAGTAAATATAGACACCCTAGAGTCAGTGTTAACCTCAGTTAATATAGACACCCTAGATTCAGTGTTAACCTCAGTAAATATAGACACCCAGGATTCAATGGTAACCTCAGTAAATATAGACACCCTAGATTCAATGGTAACCTCAGTAAATATAGACACCCAGGATTCAATGGTAACCTCAGTAAATATAGACACCCTAGATTCAATGGTAACCTCAGTACATATAGACACCCTAGATTCAATGGTAACCTCAGTAAATATAGACACCCTAGATTCAATGGTAACCTCAGTAAATATAGACACCCTAGATTCAATGATATCCTCAGTATATACAGTATAGACACCCTAGATTCACTGGTAACCTCACTAAATATATGGACCCTGCATTCCATGGTAACCGCAGAAAATATGGATGATTAATTTGGTAGTGGCTATCAAAAGTAAAGACTTAACTGACAAAGTTATTTTTTCAGTCAGGATTTATATTAATCCCTTGAGGATTAAGACTTGTTTTGACAGTTAATTGTGGCTATTACTAGACGATTAAATTTAGATTCGGAAGGGTATTTGGAATTCAGGATGTTAATTGAGATAGGCCTAGTCTTTACCCTGTTCATTCCCCTAAATCCTTCATAATCTGAATGTAATTGTCTAAAAATAGCCAGATAATAGCCCAGCCAGAATAAACTGCTATAATGCGTCATATTCCTCAATAATAACCAAAACCATTAACAGAGCTACAAGTTAGTGATGCAAAGTCGATTGCTTGTTGTGATTAGGTTTCAAATAATAATGCATGTATTGTTGGAGAATATAAGTGAGATTGTTTCAGGTGATTCATTGATGACGTCATAATGGTGCTGACATCAACTACATAGCTTTTGGTTTTTTACGATAGCTAATATATATCATTGGCAGCTGTAAACGTAATTATTTAATGTGTTATGTTTTCTCTCTCTCTCTCTCTCTCTCTCTCTCTCTCTCTGTCTCTCTCTCTCTCTCTCTCTCTCTCTCTCTCTCTCTCTCTCTCTCTCTCTCTCTCTCTCTCTCTCTCTCTCTCTCTCTCTCTCTCTCTCTCTCTCTCTCTCTCTCTCTCTCTCTCTCTCTCTGTCAGTTCCTAAAGTCTAGCGAATAGTTGGTATCTAAGTCAAGGAAAAATAGCATCACTGTCGGAGCTGCCGGGAAGTTCCTACAAGTGTCAAGAACTTTCTAAGATCGGGAGATTGCGGCCAAGTTTGTGAGATTGCTGTGTGAAAGGCTGCGAACTGGATAGGTGTTTATTTGGATGAACTAGTGTTTTTTTTCTTCATAATTCTAAAGCCGGTATCACACGAGCGCTTTTTCCCTCAACATTTATCATCAACACTGGTCTGGCAGCTTATGAGGTACACACCTATAATATGTCGGTCACCTAAATTAATCTACAATCAGTCTAGTTTCCGATATCAGTGCAAAATAGTCCCTAAATGTTGCCAGACATTTTTTGATCGTCGAATGTTGACCATAAAAGCTCTCCTGTGATACCGGCTTAAATCTATCACATTATTTTAATACATTCTGGCTACATTATAAGGTTTGGTTTGTGAGATTGTTGTGTGAAAGGCTGCTAACTGGATACAAGTTTATTTGGAGGAACTGTTTTTCATACTATCCCACTATTTTCATTAATGTTGATTACCATGAACACAAAAATATATATATATATATATATATATATATATATATATATATATATATATATATATATATATATATATATATAAATATCTCATAATTTCATAAACTGTCCCATCTTTTCAAAACGTGGTTTGATGGATTGTTTTGTTATGTGAAATTATACCGGTTGGTTATAAGCTTGTTTGGAGGATCTGCTTTTCATATCTAAATCTACCGCAATATTGACAAAGTTCATTGGAGTTTGCATAGAGAATGAAGTTTCTAAGATCAATGCGGGATTTTATGAAAAATGAACAGAAGCTTTTATGGAGGAACTGCTTTTCATTTTCCTGAGCCCATAGTGTGGTGATAGTATTAACGCTTTCTTAAAATGGCTGGTGTTGACGAGATTGCTACCTCCTCTAATATTCTCCAGCTTTGTCTTGCTTTGCAAGAAAGGATGGAGAATGTGGAGAGAGAGGTGCAGTCTCTCAAAGACGAGAATTTGGCCTTAAAGCTGACTTTGGCTGACAAGAAAAGTGAGGATAGTGCAACTGCTGTTAGGGATCGTGATGCTCCCTGGACAGTTGTTCCAACAAGTGCAACAACCTGCAAATTTCTACGGCGGCCAGTTGCCCTCAGCAACAAGTTTAGAGGACATTGATTACATCATGAAAGATATTGGAGATAGCCGTTGGTAAAGGTAGGACGGAAGTACTGCTTCGGCAGTACAGGGAGGTGTTAGATAAAGTAGGAAGGGAGGCATACCTGTAGTACACAGTATCTTGCCTGGTCATCTAGGGCAATTGGCATCAAAATAATTTATGTAACAAAATGGATGAACTTAGAGCACTTGTTAGCAACGAAAATATAGACATTATAGCAAGTAGGAGGGGCGGCGGAATAGCAGTGTTTGTCATCACAGGAAGTGAAAATAGCATCAAGGTTTAGCAATGTGTGTATATAGGGGATTTTAATTTTCCGAATATTGATTGGCAGCATCATATGAAATCAGGATAGCCAATGACTCAAAAAATAACCCTAAGGCTTTTTACCAGCTATATAAATCTACGATAGGAGAAATGACAGAAAATGATTTAGAAATGTGCAGTACATTAAATAGTCAGTTTCTATCCGTTTTCACTAATGAAAATTTGGCACAGATTCACCCATTAACATTTCTTTTTAACAATTCATTAGAAACATAGTTCCAGAAGCTTGGAAGCTTGCAAATGTAGTTCCGATTTTCAAAAAAGGTGATAAATCAATAGCATCCAATTACCGTCCCATTAGTCTCACTTCAATTCTGCCTGCTTAGGCCAATCTTCTTATGTTCTTATGTTGTCATCAAGTCTATTCCATTGTTGTCATCAAGTCTTGTTGAGTTAGAAAATTAATTTGTGAGATTGCTAAGTGAAAAGTTGCAAGCTGAATGGAAGATTACTTGGAAGAATTACTCGTAATATCTAAATGTCTTCTTATGTTGTCTTAAAATTTACTTAGCATAAACTTAAGGACACTTCTATGCTCAACTGTAGTTACCGTACGAAGATACTGTTACATTAAAAAAATAGCTTTTATTAATCAAGCTTAAGAGACCTGGCTATCAGTTGAGAGAGAGAGAGAGAGAGATAGAGAGAGAGAGAGAGAGAGAGAGAGAGAGAGAGAGAGAGAGAGAGAGACCTAGATTGACAGACAGAGAGAGAGAGCGAGAGATTGTAATGCTAAGGTCTCGTGAAAAACAAACTCTGGTTAAATGTCAGCCATGGAATTGGAGTTGAAAGTGTACACACCACTTGGACAACATCTACTGTATACAGCTTTCTTACAGTGCCGATGCACACTGTAAACCAACAAATTATATAGGGTGTAAAATGGACATCAAAACTGTAAATATCATCATTGGGTATATTGAGTGACTTACCTTTCTATCCTTATATTAGATGGGTTGTTACTATCAATATATATTTATCACGGTATACAACTATGGACACTTTAAGTATCATTCCTATATCTGTAATTGCTGACAAATTAGTAAGGTGTTCCACCATTACATCAAAACTGGCCACTTGCGAGCTCTGGGCTGTAAGAACATTCAAGCTGGAGACATTGTTATTTATCAGAATTGCAAAACATAGGTGGGTTTATCACTCACTGTTCTAACGCTATTACAATAATCATTGGTCTTCAGAGCTCTCTCAATGTATATTCCCCCTTCTTTTACGGAGAGTGAGAGGCACCCGCCTTTCAACAGACTCCCACCCCTATTCTGTCCAACTATCAGACCCAGGACTAGTCAACAAGTAATCTTTGGAACTATCTTCCTCAATCTGTCTTTCCCTCATCCTATAACTTGAACTGTTTCAAGCTCCGTGTGCCCAGACAGTTTGACTCTAACGTACCATGATTTTGGCTCTTTATTACTTTCAAATTTAAAAGAGAAACTTGTTACATGCAGCATTGCCTTTTGTATCCTTCATTTACATAGAACAAAAAATAGCATACGTAATATAGTTTTATCTACTTATGTGTGTACAATAAACGTATATCGATAGCTATAGCTTCAATGTTCACTTAACCCGAAACTCGTGAGAGATTAATTGAAAAATTGAACACATATAGTAGAAAACCTGAATTAGTCGAATAAAGACATCTTTTGTATATGACTTAGAATTAATTGATAACGAAAACTGTATGGTTAAGGGGGGATGGTTTACTTTTTGGTCGATTTGTATTCATATTTATATTATTGTTCTAGTTTCCTCCCTAGACCTCCATCCAACTTTTGAAAAACATCCATTAGATCCCCCTTCTAGATTAATTTGTAAATTTTTCGGTCAAAAATGTCCCGGCCGAAGGCCGCTTCTTCCAAAATTACAGGCTCACTATCGTTTGCCAGGAAAAATATCGTTCACCATGAAACAAAATAACACGAAAGGTCTTAATCTTGACAAAAATGGGACGAAAGGTCTTAAAATCGACAGACTAATGGGGCAAACATCTTAAAATCTGAAAACTATGACTAAACATGAGGGGGAAGGGGGTCTAGAAAAACGACCCATCTCCCTTTAACTTATACTTAGAACAAGATTAATATGTGACACTTATATAGAAATTAAATATGCATAATTTTGTAGTTACACCATTTTTGTTAAAGGAAGACAGAAGTTTTGTGAATATGCGACGTTGTTTACAAATATAGGATTAACTTCTGGAATAATATGTTTTGCGCTGTGATATGGCTTATACTGTGACGTTTACGATAAAATAATACCTCAGACTTCCAAACTTGTCTAAGCTTCTTGTTATCTAAGCACCTTGTAAGTTGACATGTGAATCAGTGTTAAGGGGCTAGCGGCTGTTTTTTGTCCTATTTATTCATTTGTTTTTTAGTTTCCTTGCTAGACCTCCATCAAACTTAGAATAAACACCTCCTAGACCCCTAGAACTCAAGATAAATGTTTACATTGTTTTGGTAGAAAAAAATCCCGGCAGAAGGCCAGCTCCTGTTATAAATAGAGGCTTGCTATCGCTCGCCAGGAAAAAATAGACACGATAGGTCTTAAAATTTACAAGAAAATGGAACTAAAGGTGTTAATATCGCCAAACTAATGGCCCGAACATCTTAAAATGTCAAAATTAATATGCTAAACATGAGGGAGGAGGGCCTGAAAAACCAGCCCATCTGAATGTGAATATAATACACAGGGCCCACACATAATCCACTGCACTGTACATAGCTATTGGCAATGATCATTTTGCATAACTTTCCGTTTCTGTGTGCCCTCTGCTCAGGCATATTTGCCCCATATGGGACAACAAATATGCGTAAAATGGGTTTTTTGCGAATATTTCACGGCCGGAGGCCGATGGCAAGAAGTTACGACGACGAGCAGTCAGTCTCCATCGTCCTACGACTGGGAGAGGGTATGAGCCGCCGCTCTCTCTCCTCCCCTTTCCTGTACCAACCTGTCCGGTCACCATATGGGGTCCATAATCTCAAATGTGTACTACAAATTTCCCCTTCGTATCGAACTTTTGTTTAGCCTTGTTGTCACCCAAGACCCTCAGCCATCCCCTCCACGGCCCTGCAACCAAATTAATCCAGCTTATGTAATGTATGAGATATGCCTCACTTGTTTTGACCCTTTTTTTCACTATTTTTTTTTTTAGACTTAATATATACAGTAGTGTAATTTGCTCATAACATAATATTAAGCATTAATTTTAGTTTCTATTGGTAACAAGAAATTTAAAATCCATCAATTAGTTTTCGGGCGAGAGCCTTTTAAAGTGCCGGTAACCACATGGGGCCACATTGCTAATTTCGTCACACTTCTGGAACATTACCTGAGCAGGGTTAAGGGGAGATTTCCACTTGAGGGAGTTTTTTCTTGACTCCTTTCTCCCTCATGTTTAGCCCCATTGGTTTTCTAATTTTAAGACGTTCGCCCCAGTATTTTGACGATTTTAAGAACTTTCAACATATTTCTGTCAATTTTAAGACCTTTCGAGCAATTTAGGTGTCGATTTTATCCTGGCGAGCGATAGCGAGCCTGTAATTTATGAGGAACCGGCTTTCAGCCGGGAAATTTTTCTACCGAAAAATTTACAAATTTATCTTGAAAGGGGGTCTAGGGGATGTAATTTTAAGTTTGATGGAGGTGTAAGCAACACACTAGAAACCTCCCCTTAAGGGAGGTGTTTTAGTTTGATCCCTAGACCTCCATTAAACTTAAAACGTACACACCTCAAAGAACCCCCCTTCGAGATAAATGTGTTTATTTTTTGGTTGAAAATGTCCCGGATTAAAGGCGGGTTTCTCCTAAATTACAGGCTCCCTATTGCTCGCCAGGAAAATATCAACACCTGAATTGCGAACGTTTTAACATCTAAACAATTCTAAGGAGGATAAAGATGAGGGAGAAGGGTGTCCAGAAAAACCTTAAACTTCCCCTTAAACCTCATTCAGAGGAGCAAGGTTATTTTTTAAATAGCATCAGGGTCTAGAATCCGCAAAACAAATCCTTATTACATTCAGGCATTTGTTTTATCTAATCACTAGCAGGGGTACCCGGCGTTGCCCGGGTAATCACCATAATCACCATCACTACTACCACCACTACTACTACCATAATCACCATCATCAATCACTACTACCACAATCATCACAATACTACTACTACCTTAATCACCGGCCTCGACCTCCCTGTGCCTCATTTAACGGCGACCTCGATTTCGGCCGCTAAATGACCTCCGATTTAGGATCTGACCTCATCCGTTACCCAATTTTGGGGGGTTGCGAACAACTTTCGTTCCATACACCTTTTCGATCAGAGGCCTCCTTCTGCCCCAAACGGCAATTTTTTCGCATTTTTTTTTCGCTCCCGTATACTACATAAGTTCTGCCGAAAATTTTATTAAACAAAAGTGTCTCTGATTTCCACTAAACTCGCCTAAAACCATCTCCAAACCCTGGGCTTTCCAACGGTGCCTCACACTCCCACCTGGCACCAAAACTGTGGGAGAAGTTTAGTAACAAAGGTCGGGTAACTGATCGGGTAACTGACAAACATTGACCTTTATTTATTAAGATGGTGTAATCTAATGGACTGTAAATCAATAATATGACTCCAATACTGTGATTCCAATACTGTGATTCCGAAACTGTGACTCTGATACTGTGATTACGATACTGTGATTACGATACTGTGACTCTGATACTGTGACTCCCATATTGTGACTCCATTCCTGTGATTCCGCTACTGTGACTCCGCTACTGTGACTCTGCTATTGTGACTTCATTCCTGTGACTCCATTTCTGTGACTCCGCTACTGTGACTCCGCTACTGTGACTCTGCTACTGTGATTCCAATAATGTGACTCCGCTACTGTGACTCTGCTAATGTGACTCCAATACTGTGACTCCGCTACTGTGACTCTGCTACTGTGCCTCCAATACTGTGACTCCGCTACTGTGACTCAAATACTGTGACTCCGCTACTGTGACTCTGCTACTGCGACTCCATTACTGTGACTCCAATACTGTGACTCCAATACTGTGACTCCAATACTGTGACTCTGCTACTGTGACTCCGCTACTGTGACTCCGCTACTGTGACTCCAGTACTGTGACTCCGATACTGTGACTCCAATACTGTGACTCTGCTACTGTGACTCCGCTACTGTGACTCCAATATTGTGACTCTGCTACAGTGACTCCGCTAATGTGACTCCAATACTGTGACTCCGCTACTGTGACTCGGCTACTGTGGCTCTGCTACTGTGACTCCGCTACTGTGACTCCGCTACTGTGACTCCAATACTGTAATTTCACTACTGTGACTCCGCTACTGTGACTCCAATACTGTGACTCCACTACCGTGACTCCGCTACTGTGACTCCAATACTGTTACTCCACTACTGTGACTCCACTACTGTGCCTCCGGTACTGTGACTCCAATACTGTGACTCTGCTACTGTGACTCCACTACTGTGAGTCCACTACTGTGACTCCGCTACTGTGACTTCGCTACTGTTACTCCACTACTGTGACTCTACTACTGTGACTCCACTACTGTGACTCCAATACTGTGACTCCAATACTGTGACTCCGCTAATGTGACTCCGCTACTGTGACTCCACTGCTGTGACACCAATACTGTGACACCACTACTGTGACTCCACTACTGTGACTCCGCTACTGTGACTCCACTACTTTGACTCCACTTCTGTGAATCCGCTACTGTGACTCCGCTACAGTGACTCCGCTACTGTGACTCCGCTACTGTGACTCCACTACTGTGACTCCACTACTTTGACTCCACTACTGTGAATCCGCTACTGTGACACCGCTACTGTGACTCCACTACTGTGAATCCACTACTGTGACTCCGCTACTGTGACTCCACTACTGTGACTCCGCTACTGTGACTCCAATACTGTGACTCCTCTACTGTGACTCCAATACTGTGACTCCAATACTGTGACCCCAATACTGTGCCTGCAATATTGTGACTCCGTTAATGTGCTCGTGTGACAGTACCTTCTGGGTGATTCTCTATCTATATACAGTATCATCTGATCGAGGGATTTCATTCTCTAGCAACTGATGTCTTAAGGGGGGAGGGAGTTGGCTTTCCTGCACCCCCTTCTCCCTCATGTTTATTCCCATTAGTTTTGATAGTTTAAGACGTTGGTCCCATTAATTTGGCGATTTTAAGACCTTTCGCCCCATTTATTTGTCAATATTATGACCTTTCGTGCAATTTTTCTACCGAAAGATATACACATTTATTTGGGGATATTTTTAAAAGTTTGTTACAGTTGTAGCGAGGAAACTTAAAAAATAAAATATAAACAAATAATTATACCGGTACCAAAAAATAAATCCTACCCCTTAATACTAATAGCAGAATACGTGATTACTGTATCCATGCGTCACATTGATCAGAGGCCATGTATGTAGCACCAAATCCTGCTTGGTTCGGTTACCGCGCATGTGCGGCCTTTTCCCTAATATTTTGATTTTGTTATTTAGGCTCAACTGTTAGGTTAATTTAAGTTAGGTTAGGTTAAGTTAGGTTAAGTTAAGATAATATAATAGTATAATGGAAAACAAAATCGTCGCATGCGCAGATGGTCAGGAATTAGTGCTACATACAGGGCCTCCCCACATTGATAGTCTGTTTTCATAAATGTTGAGATATTCCATTGTTATAATCAATTCGTAGGTCTGTAATCAAAATATAAAACCGTAACATCAGCCCCGGTTAACCCTTGCAGTGTTATCACTTTTTTTCCCCATAGTCTGGTTTGAAATATATATTTTTACTCAGATTTGAAAGGCCCTCTAGGAATCGAAGGGATAATTAATTAACCCCTTCAGAACGATGACGTCTTTTTACCTTTATCATGGCTAAATTTAGATGATTTTATGCAGCTTAAGAAGGACTTACGTTAATCAGAGGGTTTGATGAGATCGTATAATAACCCTCAGAGTCCTAGAGGTAGATCGTATAATAACCCTCAGAGTCCTAGAGGTAGATCGTATAATAACCCTCAGAGTCCTAGAGGTAGATCGTATAATAACCCTCAGAGTCCTAGAGGTAGATCGTATAATAACCCTCAGAGTCCTAGAGGTAGATCGTATAATAACCCTCAGAGTCCTAGAGGTAGATCGTATAATAACCCTCAGAGTCCTAGAGGTAGATCGTATAATAACCCTCAGAGTTCTAGAGGTAGATCGTATAATAACCCTCAGAGTCCTAGAGGTAGATCGTATAATAACCCTCAGAGTCCTAGCGGTAGATCGTATAATAACCCTCAGAGTCAAAGGAAATCAAGCAACAACAGATCTAGTGACCCTTCTAGGTTGCTTGTCCTCCAAAACACTGAGGATCAAGTGTCCAAACAGTGGTTTAGAGTGGGTAAGGGAACATTGGAAAGGGAACTACTGCCCTGCCACTAACGTGGCAGGACTAGGAAGTTAGTAGGGGACATATGGGTTAGTAGTTATTCATTTACAAACGCAGTCAGTCGCGGGTTTGATGCGAGATATTTGTCTAGGCGGAATTTAAATGAATCAACGGTGCTGCAGTCTATAACGTCGAGATTCGTGCGAGTTAAAAGATTTACCAATAATTTTGCAACCGTTTCCCCGCGTGTAATTAGATTGGTCGATAGTGAAGTACTTACTACAGTTCATATTGTCGATGCCTTTGATGATTTTGAACACTTGAATTAAGTCGCCTCTTAATCTGCGCTGGGTTAAAGGAACTCGTTCTAGCTTGTTTATATCTTTTTGGTAATGTAAAGGGTTAGGATCCGCATTGAAACTCTAGATTGTGTTGCATATCGTCAACTTGTTCTTTTGAGAGTACGCTATTTGCAATTTTTGTATCGTCAGCAAATTTTGAGATTGTGCAGGTGAGACCCTCATCTATGTCGTTGACTACCCTTTGCTTTCTGTTGCTGTCCTACTCTGTTGGACTCTGTTGAGTCCTAGAGGTAGATCGTATAATAACCCTCAGAGTCCTAGAGGTAGATTGTAAGCTAAAGAAAATCGTCGAGTGGTAACCTAAATAACCGTCGTAACCTAAACCACCGTCCTGGTGGTGTAATGGTTGAGGTGGCAAAAATATGTGTGTGATAACCCGGGTTCGAATCCCGGTGGATCATATATACTTTAATTAATTTCATTGGGGGTGTGGTGGTGAGATTAATAAAAATAATAATATGCAAATTACGTCATCGTGCTGAAGGGGTTAAGAAACAAAAGAGTTATCTTATACCGAGTGTTAAGATTAACTTAGAATTGGATATAAACTTAGATCGCATGGTGGAAGTATATTTGTGACAACTTTTCACTGGATTATATCAGGTTCTATCTGTTCGTATAGAATAGACAGACGTGCATATCAATTTAAGTAAGTACACTGAATAATTATCATACACTGTTTTGCAGATATATACAGTATGTAAATAAATATATGTCTGGATCGTGTTACCAGGAATATGTGTAGCCACGGATTAGACGAAATCCGAAGTGCATTCATAAAGTAATAAATGTTCGTTCTAAATATTCTGATACCATGTTTTTTTATAGGTAAGATTATAGTGCAAAGGCTATGATAAGCTCAATTTACTCAAAGCACATTACATATTCCTGAACCTAACAATAACGGAAAATACAAGTTTACCTTCAAACTTAAAGCATGATTAACGAATTTGCTATTGATCCTGATTAATACTAGCTTGCTTAAATTGAACATAGCTTAACATTATTTTACCCCATATAGTTTACTAGAATACAACGTGAAATCCTCCTCCCCTTGTAAAATTCTCAAACTCATCGAGACAGAGAAAGGGGCGAGGGAACGCGAAAGTGGTCCCGGACCCTGAGAATTGGAGCCCTTGAATGTTGTTTCTGTTCAAGTTCTGTCTCAAGTCGGCGACCCCCAGCAATGGGGTATGTGCAAGAGTATATAGATAAATGGATAGACGAATTCTTTATGGATTTCGTGTAATCCTTGACTACAAAGATATTGTGTAACAGTTACAGGTAGATGTACAATCATGTACATAACAAATGTTTTAAGATTACTATTCAATACTTTGCATGTGCGGATTATGAAAAATATAATAGCAAATTTAACGTAAATAAATATATATTTTACCAATGACGTTTCGTGAAGGATTAGCAATATTTACCCCTTGAGGACCGTATGACGCATTTTGACAGTTTATTCTGGGTATCATTAGACGATTTTATTCAGCTTGGGAAGCACTTGAAATAGTATTTACCCCTGTAATTCCGAGATATCCTTCCAAAACTGAATTAAATCGTCTAATGATAACCAGAAACGCGTCATAACCCTCTAAGGGTTTACCTTTTCAGTACTGATGACGTCTTTTTGTTTATATTCCACCTGCATTTGGACAATTTTATGAAGCTTAGGAAGGATGTATGGTAGGTAAAAGGATACATTGATAAAGCCTGTAGAGTTATAACTGGTAGATGTCCTTTTAAGCTGAATAAGAGTGTCTAATAGTAGCCAGAATATAATGAAAAGGATGTCACCGGTACTGAATGGGTTAAGTGATGTTATGCATCTGTGGAAAGAGGATACCTTGGTCCTTTAACCCTTGGACGATAATGATGCATTTTGACAGTTTATGCTGCCTCTCATTAGACGATTGTATACGCTTTAGGACAGATTTGTGGGAATTATAGGGCCAAATATTATCTTAATTAATTCTTTGACTTCCATATACCCTACCTAATCTGAGTACAATCGTCTAATAATTGTCAGAATAAACTGTCAAATTGCGTCATGATGCTCAAGGGGCAAAATACAATGGCGTTAGTGTAATATTCTTCTTGCTATCATTAAGTGATTTTATTCAGCTATGGAAATATAAATATGGCTCGAGGATATTAGGATAACCTGGTCTTTGAAGAAAATAGCTATGGTTGCTGAAAAGGCGAACATATTGTATCCTTTGATTTCTTAGGATTGTATTATGAATGAATTCAATTGCCTAACATTAGCCAGAATAAAATAAAGGTTAAGACTCTTTAGTACCGGGATATCATTATATATTTATTCTGGCTACTATTAAACGATTGTATTCGATTCATGAAGGGTCTCTGACTGTCATAAGGCTTCGAACTATCTCAATTAAGCCCTCCAACTACACCAGATCCTTCCGAAGCTGCATCAAATCGTCTAAATACAGCGAGAATAATACAAAACAACAGTCACCGGTACTGAAAGGGTTAAGGATGGCTAGGTAAATCACGATCAATATACCCTGTGACTATACACCATTTTTACACCCTCGGTATTTTGCAGCGCACTGTTACTTCCAAAAGGGCAGTGTCAGTTATTCTTACTTTGTGTGGACAATAAATTACAGGGCATGAACCAACACCGTGTACACTGAATACTATAGTTACGTGTGTGTGTGTGTGGGTGTGTGTGCTCGTGTGTGTCAGAGAGAGTGAGAGAGAGTAATTGATATATTGAAAAATACACATTATTATATGTATATCGCGCGCGCACACACACACACACAAACACACCCTAGCCAACAATCCCTCAAAGACAAACGTAATGAAGCCATGCAACACTTATCTTCTGATCTAACTATTTCCAATTGGGGCAGAGAAACCTTGTTACCTTTAATGCTTCCAAAACCCAATATCTTCAGCTTACTACCCGTTCAGAACTCCCAGAGGACTATCCATTACACTTCAAAAATACAAAAATCAATCCTTCATCTTCTCTCAATATTCTCGGTGTCTCTTTTTCTTCTGCTCTCACTTGAAAGGACCATATTACCAGTCTTGCTAAGGCAGCCTCCCTGAAGCTGGGTGTGCTCAACCGCCTCAAGGGGTTCCTTACCCCTGCACATTTTCTTGCTCTGTACAGGGGCACAGTGCGTCCTTGTATTGAGTATTGTTCACATGTGTGGGGAGGATCCTCTCACACCGCACTCCTAGATAAAGTAGAAAGGAATGGCTTTCGTATCATTAACTCCCGTCCACACACTAATTCTCTGCAATCTCTCTATCTTCGCCGCAATGTTGCATCTCTCTCGCTATTCTATCGCTACTACAGTAATCAGTGTTCCTCAGAGCTTTCCCAGTGTATACCACCTCCTCTACGTAGGGTGCGTAGTACCCGCCTTGCAACACAGTCCCACCCCTACTCTGTGCAACTCTACAACCCAGGAGTGAAACGCTATTCTCAGACTTTCTTCTATTCAACTGCTGAGCTCTGGAACTCTCTCCCAGAATCATTCTTGCCCTCTTCCTATGACTTAAATTGCTTCAAACTCTGTGTGTCCGGGCATTTTGGCTCGAACGTCCCTTGATTTCGGCTCTGTCACTCTTTGAAACCTGGGGGAGGCACTCGCTGCAGGCCGTTATGCCTTTTGTCTCCCTCATTCACATAGAAAAAAAAAAAAAAAAAAAAACGTCTTGCAACACAATCCCACCCCTACTCTGTGCAACTCTCCAACCCAAGAGTGAAACGTTTTTCTCAGACTTTCTTCTATTCAACTGCTGAGCTCTGGAACTCTCTCCCAGAATCAGTCTTTCCCTCTTCCTATGACTTAAATTGCTTTAAACTCTGTGTGTCCGGGCATTTTGGCTCGAACGTCCCATGATTCTGGCCCTGTCACTCTATCATCTCTGGGGGAGTCGATCACTCGATACAGGCAGTTCTGCCTTTTGTCTCCCTCACTCACATAAACAAAAAACATACACACACACACACCCCCCATAAACTCGCCCCCTAACACACACACACACACGGTGAGGGGGAGACAGATTGAATTGTTTTGTATTTTTTTTTTTTTTTAAGTTGACTCACTAGACCTCCATGAATCTTATATTATCCCCCGAAGACACCCGTTCGAAATATATTTCTATATTTTTCGGTAGAGACATGTCCTGGACGAAGGATCCGGTTCCTCCTAATGTGCAGGCTGGTTATCGCTCGCCCAGAAAATATCGACACCTAAGTGGCACGAAAGGATTAAAATTGACAAAGAAATGAGGCGAAAGGTCTTAAAATCGCCAAACTAACGATTCGAACATCTCTAAATCTGAACACTAATGGGGCTAAATATGAGGGATAAAAGGGTCCAGCAAAAATACACCATCTGCATGTCAAAAACCGAAAGAGAAAGTGCATCAAGAGAAGAAAATCAAAGAACAGAATACCATGGACTACACACAAAGGCCAAACTGACCAGCTACACACTCCCGTATAACTACCTCTGTCAAACTTTCTAAATTCACCAATATATATTTTTGTTCTGTGAAGTCTACGTTGTTTGGGGATTATTCAACTTCGAATATGGCTTAAACTGACATTTGCATATTAAATTCAAACCGAATATATTACACAATCCCTATCGTCTAAACTTTGTAAATATACAAATAAAACTCGTATTCTTCTGCTTGTATTGCCTGGAGAAAATTACATTTATAATGTTGCTTAAACTAAGCTTTATATATTGAAATTAAACCGAATCACTTATACAATCGCTACCATCGGAACTTGTGAATATTCATTGTCTTTCTCTTCCTTTTATGTTGCATGGATATAAATCTGTATCCTACATTTCATAAGCCGAATTATATATATATATATATATATATATATATATATATATATATATATATATATATTATTTTTTTATTTTTTGCTCATGTAGTATTATAATGTCTTTTTCATGTTATTCTTGTTCAAAGTAGTCGATTTTATATAGATTACAAATGCCCATTATAGCAATCAATTTACCCTGTAATCTCCGCAGATCGTTTCTAAGCTTAATCAAATCGTCTACTAATAGCAAGAATGAACAGAATGGATGGGTCATAGTAAACTGAAAGAATTTAAATGAATCTCCTTAATCAATAATTTTCTAGCACACTATACACTCTTTTTGGGTGAAGAATGATATGTAAATGGTAATTATTGTGTCCACGGCATTCTTTCGTTGAACGGTAGATTACTATAGTCTGTGTAATTTCAGCTGATGGTAAATTGCCATGTCATTACCTTGATTTCGGTATATCAGCTATTACACCAATTTGTTAGTGAATTGTGCTGTTAATTGTGAAAACATGGTATTTATATTGAGCAGACATATTAGGTTAATATTCTTCCATTAATAATTGCAGAATCAGCTGTTAATTAATTCAACTTATAATCTGCTGGGAAAAAAAATACAGTGATAAACCTAACTAACCCCATGAGGATCATTACTTGTTTCCTTACTTTATATTGGCAATCATTAGACGATTTTATGGAATTTGGGAAGAATCTCTAGGTACTAAAGGGGTGAACACTATCTCTGTTAATCCTTAGACTGGCATAATTCCTTCCTAAGGTAAATAATATCGTCTAATGATAGCCTGAATAAACTGTCAAAGTGCGTCATAATCCTGAAGGGGTTAATATGAGGCTAGCAAGGTACACTCGTGATCATGAATACTTCAAGAAATCCTAACGATAAGAACAAGACCGAGAACGTTAATGGGGGTCACCGGCTTTTTTTAATTTTTCTCTCCTTTTCTTTCTTTCCCTGGCTTGTATCCATTCGGCCCCATTCAGCCAACTTTTAAAACGTTTATCCCCATCCAGGTGTCGATTTCTTCCTGGCGAGAGATAGCGAGCCAGCATTATATGGGGAAATCCGGCTTCGCCGGAGAAATTTGTCTTTCGAAAAATGTACAAATGTAGCTTGCTGTCAAAACAAAAATATATATATGCTGGCTCGCTACAGCTCGCCAGGAAAATGTTGACACCTGGATGGGGGTACACGTCTTCAAACAGTTGGCTGAATGGGGCCGAATGGATATAAGCCAAAGAGAGAGGGAGAGACAGATACAAACAAGCGAGGTGGGGTCCCTTAACTATAGTCGGTTTATTTCCAGCTGATGGTAAATGAAATCCTTTAGTATCTGATTTCTTGATTTGTACTATAACAATCTGAAGTTCATATGTCTAGGCATCATATAAATACCAAGTTCTCATAATTTGCGGCTTAGTTTGCTTCAAAATCTCGGTAAAAGCTGAGTAAATAAACTAAGGCCATGGCAATTTACCCTCCACTGAAACTAAACAGACTATAGTGAATCCGAGTTAAAAGATCTTGGTGGTGCAAGCGATTTATCAAAATAATTCGCCATTGTATTATAATTGCGTTTCCAAATACTGTCCAACAATTACTGATCGCGACTCTACATCAAATAATCAGAGTTAAATCAGTATCAGTATACCAAACTGGATTATTAGTATATACTTGTTTATACCTTTTCTTTGTTTGTGTATCTTCCATAATGAATATTTTCTAATCAATAGATCCACAACTTGTTTTTGGGTTTCAAGTATATCCTCCATAGTAGTTCAGTTCTGTTCAGTTCAATTTATTTCATAATATACATTATCCAATAACATATATTACATAGACATATCTCCCAACGAATATAAGCGCGAGAGAAAGAAAAACAAGATAAAATATATGCATAAATGTTCAGTATATGAGCACATATTATATTGAAACCTAATATTATAAATATCCTAATAATACTGATTTTAAGAAAGTCATTCATGTTCTGGGCAAGAGGTGCACGGGCGCCCTACGTTCCTCATGACCTTGCACACACTGAATCCTGGATTTAACTGTATTATAATTACATCATAAAAATGTAGCACGATATTGTATTTATCTGCAAAAAGCTTATACATATAAGAGTAGAAATATCCTTCCTGTAAATATGGACGATTTGGAGAAATAATTGAAGCATCTAGAGTGATTAATTCTAAAATAGTATCGAACTTGGTACCTATAATGGTCCACGACTTCAAGATTATCATTGCCCAACTTTAATGTGTTATACTTAAGTTTCGACACGTTTCTTTGAAAAATCATACAAATAGTGTTGTTCTTATTAATTTTCAAGCCGTGTTTTTCTAAATCATGATTCAGCCTAATGTATAAATTTTCCATAGCAGCTTTATCGTTCGATATGAGAGCAATATCATCGGCGTAGGCCATTATATTAACCCTGGTCAATCCAAGCATACATACATCATCCATTTTAGATATTTCTTTGATAATCTCGTCTAAATACAAATTAAATAAGAATGGTGATAACATACCACCCTTCCTTATACCTCTATTTACAGGATAAAAACGACTCTGTTGCCCCATCCATGTGACATTAGCATACTGATTACGCAGATAATTCATTATCATATACACTAAATCAATAGGGATACCTCTATCTAATAGTTTGTTACCTAATATAAAATGGTCAATTGTATCGAACGCTTTTGAGAGATCTACGAAAGTTAGACAACCACTGCCTTTGTTTTTAGAGTAATTATACATTATTGCCTTTAGTGAAAAACAAGCATCAGTTGTAGATATATTTTTCCTAAACCCAAATTGTCTTACATCAAAAGAAACTCCGAGTAGGATGGTTTCTAGAATATGTATTTCAAATATGTTTAATAGACAAGACGACTGCATTACAGGCCTATAATTTGCAGAGTCTGTTATATTTCCCTTGGTATCTTTAATAATAGGAGAAATATTACTTTTCAGCAGTTGACTGGGTAAGAAGCAATGAGTAAAGCGCGCATTATAATTAATAAGGCTATCAGAAGCCCTCTTTAGAAACAATGAATGGATATTGTCATGTCCAATCCCATTAAGTAACTTTGAAATGGTCTTGCGTAATGACATGTCTGAAATTTTCAAATGCATAAAGTTATTATCACTCCAGCTTGCCTTCAATCTTTGTATGAACTCGTTCTCATTATGCGAATCATTTGTCTCTTGCGAGCCAAGGAATTTTTCTGAAAATACATTAGCTATTTCATTATCATTTGAATTACCATCAATTATTTTAGAAACTTTATCACTACTTTTAACATTACGTACTTCTTTCCAAAATTGTGTTTTATCTTTTAATTCAAATTTCTCAACAATCAATTTGCATAATTCTATATGTTTATTTTGTTTACATATTTTGAGACTATCTTTAAAAGTTTTCCTTGTATGAAGCATGTCATTGTGTTCGTTTGTGTCTCGTTGTCTACCATTTCGAACCCATGTTAAACAAGCATTTCTTGCATTATGATGTAAGTTTTTTATTCTTCGATTCCACCCGGGAATAATCTTGAATGTATTTATTTTAAAACACTTGATCTTAAACTTTTGCGAAGCAAAAGATAAATGTGAACATATTTGATGAAAATATAACTCAATTTCTTTCAAATGACTAGAGTTGTGACATCCAATATCATTACACTGTATTGCAGGTAAATCTGTCATTTCAGTTAAGCCACAACACATTAATTCATCAATCTCTCCAACAAATTTGTTTTGGAATGGTGATGGGCTGGTCTATCAGAGTGAGACCTGAGCGATCTCTGCCATACCCATAGCTTACTCTGACTGTTCCTTTTACTTATATATTTTCTAGATCTCATGTGATGGCGTCTCTTCCGTGGATTGACCTCCCAATCTACCAAGATTGGAAGCTAAAGCGTCACATTATTCCTTTGCCCCTCAACTTTCTCTTCATAATTGCTGAGGGGCACAGGGCCCTGGGTGGGGCTTTGGTTTCCCGGGCGTTTACGCACCCTCTCAGCTCCCCGCCTTGGAGTGGCTTCGGTCACCCAGGCTTTATTGTGGTCGGCAGGGAGGGTTCTGTGGGGGCGCTCGTTTATGGCCTTGGCCTTACTCGGGGCCTTGGGGCTGTTCGGCCAGGCAGCTTGGGGAACAACAACAACAACAACAACAACAAATTTTGGATTTAGTGAAGGCCATTTAACCCGTTCTCGATACAATGTCTTATTCACGTCCTTCCATCTAACAAATGTATCTGATATTATATTATAGTTAACATGTATATTGGTAACCAAGGGAAAATGGTCTGAAGCAATAATTGTTGTTAGTATATTGACATCATTAACTATAATGTTTTCGTTACACCTACCTATGATATGATCTAGCCATTTGCTTAGGGAGTTTCCGTAGCCAACAAAAGTAAGTGAATCATTTGGAAGTGCATTAACATCATAGCATCTAAGAGAGTTATTATTCATAAACCGTGATTAATTTTCCCAGACACGTCCCGAGAAAGGATCTGCATTAAAATTTCCCACAAAGAACAAAGCATCAAAATCATAATCTTGAATGATGCTTTTCATCTTGGAAAGTGAAGATAAGTATTTATTCAATGTAATGATTTCCCACACATCGCTGTTAAGATACACATTTAATAAAACAATATCAAAATTAGCAAGCTTAACAGAAATGATAATGAATCCATCTTGTGAAGAAACTTTGTTAATAGTAAAGAGTGGTTCCCTCTTCCATAACAGACCCATGCCCCCTTGGGGTCGGCCAGCCATAGCAGCCAGAGCTCGGTCAGAGTAGGTTGCCGCTATACTAACACTCTCATAACATTCATCTACATAATCAACAAGTCCTAATTTATCTTGTGTTAAAAACGTTTCCTGTAAAAAAATAATTTCATATTTCCTTTTTGTTAGTTCACGAATTGGGTCAATGTTTTTCCACAAGGAGCAACAGTTATATGTACATACCGTAAAAGGTGTTCTTTCCATGATGATAATGAAAAAGGAAAACAAAAAAATAACAAGATATTTTAAGAAATATACACAATTATTAATCAATGTTAACTCTTTCCTCAGCTTTTCTTCTATTATAAAACTTATCAATACGTATTTCTTCAGGCCATAAATTTGCGTCTAATAATTTATCTCTATCATTTACATTGACTGTGACTCTAAAGGCCTGAAAAGCATCAGAGTGTTTATCTAACTTAGAAATTTCTTTAATACTAACATTACAGTTTGAAGCAATATATTGTTTTAGATCATCTATGGAAACTTATCATTTTCAACTCTTCCTACAAATACGTCTGCATACTTTGTTGCAGCTCTAAGTGTTGTTTGAGCTTCTTTTCTGTTACCTTTAATAGCCTTAAAAACAGATCCATTACTCGTCATTTCCCTCCTTTTTATATTCCTTGACTGCACCTTGGTCCAGTCTTTATCCTTGTCAGCAGCCACTGTCGCACTGTTGTGATGCTGTGAAGAACTTCCATCTCCAGTGTGAGAATTCCTTTTGTGCTGGGCCAGCGAACGATGTAAAGTAGAAGATGCAGCCGCACCCTCATCCCCCTCACCGCCTCCGCTCGCCTCAGTCTCCCTCCTTACTCCATCACTGGCGCCGGCTGGCACTCTCATTGTTGTATTGTTGTCATTAGTATGGATGTTATTCCTTGTTGAGTTACGTTTGATACCATGTTTTGATGTAACTCGTGCGTAGCTGTCATTCCGTTGTTCAATGTGCTCCATATGTTCATGTGCTAGTAGATAATCTCGTGTGACCGCGATTTTTGAAGCAGTGAATCTCTTGGGCCTCACTGATGGTTGATGAGACAATTGTGTTGCTGCATCGTTTCTCCTGAGAGCCGCTGTCTCACTCCTGGGGACTGTTGGGAGTGAGGTGGGTGAATAAGAGCCAGAAGACTGAGCCACTAGCAGTGTAGAGTTTGCCGTAGCTGAAGCCCGCACATGGTTGGAGTGTCTGACAGAGGAGTCAGAGACCTGCGGCGGTATGCACTCCGGATCACCGCCCAGCCCCTCTCGCACACTGCTTCGAACCCCAGTTGCTTCATTCAAAAATTCCTCGTATGTTGTAGTAGTAGTAGTAGAAGATATTTGTTATGGATCATGACAAATGATAAACAAAAAAAAATCAATTTGATTTACCCGTTCAGTATATATTAATGTCATATAAATTGCATCTTAGCTAACGTTAGATTATATTCAATGAAGCAACTTGGTTGACCCCGAGAACTTTCAGTCTTTTACTATACTTCTCACTTCTCAGCTTGATCTTACTTTGTCCAATTACTCTTTTTTTTTTTCCTATTTTACTCCAGCCATCTGGTCTGGCTAGATTATATAGCCCAGTTTTGGAGAAACAAAATCCATAAATCAAATATGTATAGAATATATAATTAATGTTGTAAAATAACTTCATTCAAAGTGCAGATGCATACAAAGTCATAATCTAGCACCATTTCTGGTCTATCTGTTACCGTATATAATGCTTAGATGATATGACTTACATTACAAAGATTATGAACAATGTAAAGAAAAAAATTATGTTCCTTCGAAACTCATTCTTCGTCTCTTTCGTTATTTGATTATACATTCTTCGTTGTTTTGATTTAAATCTGTCATGGCATACACAAATGTCAAGTCAAACAATGACATCAGACTTTAAAACCCAAGGGTTAAGACTGACCTATCCTTTGCTCTATAACAGTGGTATCATTACCTTCACAAGTTTCTGTGGTGATTGACAAAGTGAAGCTCAACCGGTAATCTCAGACCTGGAATACGAGGGTGAATTGGTAGTGCCGAGAGAGCTATTGTGTCTGTAACTAAACATTACAAGATCAAATGTTTATAGAAAAACATGTATATACTGTATACTGTATGTATACCGGTATTTGTAATAAAGTTGGTTTCTTCTTCACTCCCTGACCCAGGCCTTCAGGCATTATATATTATGTGTTGTGTTTATATTTTTTTTTTTTTTTTTTTTTTTTTTTTTTTTCTATATTCCAACTTACTTCCTCTCGGGCATAGGCTGAGAGCCTTAACATTCACCGCTTTACAATGAACAGTGAAGCCCGTGAGGTCTTGTTCCAGTCTAGGGAGTGAGACATGTGAAGCACGTAGAGTACAACGAGCACCTGTCATCTTGCCTTCACATGAGGCACGGTGCTCACTCATGGCCCGAAACGACCCCATCTCTGAAGCCACCTCGTTCCCGTGCTTCACTGTCTCACCCCCTACACTCGGACTCTCACACTTACACACACACAACGCCACCTGTTGAGCAGATAACTCACCAGGCATTGCACCCCTATAGCATATTTTGAATATGGGAATATTCATACAGTGCTATTTAATCAGGGAACAATGAGGGTATTTTATTGACGTTTCGGTGGGCTTGTGGTAATGCACTGATACTAGGTACAGCACAAATTCCATCCCAATAATATCTTCCCATTGATACATCGGGATTTGAACCCGGGACCTTTGGATTACCAGGCCAGTGGCAAGACCACTCCACCACACCTCCCCTGTATACTGTATACTGTATATACCTGTAAAGTATATATTTTATAGATACTTTAATAACACTTCTCATCCTACTTTAAACCTATATTTCCTGTGTACAGCGAATCAACATAACTAGAGTATTAGACGTCATTGAAATCACCATTCTCACAATGGATTTTAAGTGCAGTTTTCAATGTGAATTAATTAGTACCCACTCATTAATTTAACTCTTGGTACAATTGTACAGTAGTATTTTTCTAGTTGCGCTTACTGGACATGTAATTGGTCTTGTATAGCCTATCTAATGAGTTTGTTATAGCATATGATGTATTATCATTTTTAGTCTTAAGTTGATGAACATAAACATATAACCCTGCCTCTTAAACTTGCTTTGCAAGGGTAATTCATTATCAGGGCACTAGTTAATGTTCCACATTCTCTGTAGTAGGCCTATCGCTGTGACTATCCTTTATTAAACATTTCCTTTAACATTAATTTGTTTACTATTCTGTTTTAGTTTCTTCTATTTAATTTAATTTCTATTACATTTTTCATCCAGTGTCATTCTTCGATTTAACAAACCCTTCCAATGACCATTCTCAAGCTCATTTTCTCAGGATAATTTTGCCCCTTTAGACCCACTTAACATATACAGAATATGAAAACAATATGAGTCTATGTTTCTGCGTCATTGTAATGCCAAGTTTACATAGAATATATTTCGCTTCGAAGATTAGCAATATCTGATTACTAAAGATGGGGGAGATGACACTTTACCCTGATCCTTAAAAATATCATAGTTTAACAATTAATCAGCAGTGTTATATTATGCCCGGATGTGATCATCAAGTTAAAAGAAAACAAAAACATGAAGAAGGGGGTGACTGGCCAATTCAACCAGTAGACCAATTGAACCAGTAGCTATCAAATAGTTCACATTCAGAGTGCAGTTGGGAGAATGTACAGGCTAAGATTAATATGCAGTATTCGAGAATGCATAATATATCGCAGGCATGTGCATAAACCTTCAACTGTCTTGATAGCCTAAAGCTTAGTGTACGGAATTTTGATGTAAGTATCTTAGGTTCGAGTTCTTGGAGTACCACATGTATTCATTACTTTCATTGATTTCATTAGTTAGGTTTATTTGTAAATTAATTGGTGGGTTGGTGAACACAAATATGAATTTATCCAGGTTCAGGAGTAAGTTATAACGAGGTCTCCTTTGTGGTTAAGTGCCCCATTAATTACTCCTTCCATTCGTCAACACATTAGGTTATCAGATTGCAGTTGGGACTATGTACAGGCTAAGATTAATGTGCAGTATTCGATAATGCATAGTAATCGTAGGCTTGTGCTTAAACCATTAACTGTCTTGATAGCCTAATGCTTAGTGTGTGGAATTTTGGTGTGAGTATCCTAGGTTCGATTCCTTCGAGTACCACATGTATTCATTACTGTCATTGATTTCATTAGTTAGGTTTATTTGTAAATTAATTGGTGGGTTGGTGAAAACAAATATGAATTAATTGGCCCTGGTTGGTTTGGCACCGATTGCAATCTACTAGTTAAAATGGCCGGGAACCTGAAAACAGTATTTGTTGGGATTTTATATATTTTTCTCAATCACTTTGTGAACGTTTTCAAATAAATTGCCGTGTTATATCATTAATGTTGAGACTGTGTTGTCTTTGAAAATATGCTTTGATGAATTAAAACAAACAAATCCTCACCACACTCGTTTATGTAGCTGAGTAAGTCAAGAGAAAGGAATCTAGCATATACTGGTACAGTCTTCAGGATTAATTCGTTTCATTTCCCCTGGACTAGGCGTTAGTAGCACTGCACGGTGGAGGGGTATCCTCTCTACCTCCTTTCCTTGTTGGTTCCATACCCCACCGAAACCCTCCCATTTTCTTTCCGACCCCAGAACTACACCCACCCTCCCTTCTCTCGCTCTCACCCAGCTACTTCTGGACCTCACCAATTGCATGTATTTTGAACAACTAATGAAGGAATGCAATGTATCATAGGTAGAGTTAAGTATGAGCTTTACTAAATTTGAAAGCAAGAGAGAGAGAGAGAGAGAGAGAGAGAGAGAGAGAGAGAGAGAGAGAGGGGGAGGGGGGGGGGGGGGAGGGAATGTTCGACGAAAACCTTACATATGATTCGAGTGATTCCTACTGATACATTTAGGCCTACCATTGAAACCTGAAAGCTTCATACCGATTCACTGATGGTTTAATACTGTTGAACTTTACTCTAATAAAACTGCCAAACTAACCCACGCGAAGTTGTATTTCCTTTTCATCGTTGTAATGGCTCAGGCTCGGCTACGTAACAAGCTTGAGACAACGAGGTCCGTCTGTGTCAATTCCACCATGAGTCTCTCCCATCAATAAACACACAAAATAAACCATTCAATTATTTTGAATTATTTCTTTGTATAACATTATTTAATACTAATATAACTACTTATTAGCACCGTATACAAGAACTAAACATTTGCTTAATGATTTTCTCCACAAATCTCACTGCTTCCAGACAATTCAGGACTCATTAAGTGTAAACAGTCAATTTGCCAATACATGCTATGAATTATTGCCGAGAATGTGCCCCGTGAGTCGGCCATGTGTGTACGTGAATGTAACACTCTTAACATAGCTATCTACCCAATCATTAGGCCATATTGCTTTCCTAATTGACCATAATGTATAAACGGGACACGAACTACCCTCGGGCAAGGTACTGTACTGTAGATTTTGAAAAGAGGCTCCAGCTTTGAAAATATTACTTGATTTAAACAGGCTAAATAATCCTGAAGGGTTGATAACCAATATATATGCCCTATTTTTACTAACTACCCCTAGAATATCTACTCCACATAATACTATTGAAAGCTTCACGCCTATTCAAGCTTATTCTCTTGAGATAACTTTCAAGATAATTGGAATTCACATCTGTTAAGAATAATTACTTAATACCCGGTAACTATTTAACGCTCATTTATTATATCCCAGACTAACTACAAGTTATAATATTGAACTGATCTATAATTCTTCTACTACAATACCACTCTGTATAACAGTTTCGTGTATAACCAAATAATCTTATTATACCTTATATATAATTATATAAGTGTGTATATCTACCCCTCATACCTGGTATATCCATAAACACTATACAGTAACGTTAACCCTACTAGTAACGGTAGTAATTAGCAGCTTCAGGTTAGGTTTCGTTTATTTCATATTTTTAATGTGCAGGAAATGGTGGTCGAGAGATGTGTGTGAAATACTTCATTCCTTCATCAGGTGTTCAGAATAAATGTAAACGGTGAGGTGCCAGAAGTAGCTCCTAGCTGGGTAAGAGCGAGAGAAGGGAAGGTAGTGGGTGTAGTTCTGGGGTCGGAGAAAAAATGGGTGGGGTTAGGTGGGGGTATGGAACCAACAAGGAAAGGGAGTAGAGGGGATACCTCTCTACCGCGCAGTGTTACTAACAGGGAAAATTAAACGAATTAATCCTGACGACTGTACAGTTGGTCAAAGTTCCAGCTGACCCCCCCTCGCTCTGGGGCTCGCAGAATTAGCTGGCAATACTGGTGTTGTGGTGCAGGGATACCACTTGCCATTAATGTATTACCTGTGTCTGTCCTCCTATATATTACTGCAAATTAGACTATGTAATGTTCACGTTGTGAAGACTAAATGCTCCTTCATTAAGCAGCCACCAATAACACAGAAATGTGTATTCTTATAAAATCGAGAAAAGTATGTCGTGGCAGCAAGCAGGTTTTATATGCGTTGCCAATCAGTGGATATAATAACTTGATTATTTAAGCAAATCTACAAACTTTGGGTGAATGTTCGGGATCATACATAGCAATGTATGTATTTTTATTTGAGAGAGGCTTACTTTCCCTTGTTAATATATGTTCTAACAATGATATAGCCGAAATCAGATCTACCAATCCCAATCTGTGTACACCTTCCTACACCAGTATTGCCAGATAATTCTGCGAGCCTCAGAGCGAGGGTGGGTCAGCTGGAACTTTGACCAACTGTACGTGTTCGTACCTTTACTAATTATTAATAGTTGCCATGTTTCTCTTCGCATTTCTCTGTTTATTGCTTTGTACAAATATTTGCTTAATTAAAATAGAAAATATATGTTTGGCAGCCACAGGAGCAAAGGGTGAGGGTTGTTTGCATGCATAGTTTATTTTCTCCCTCACTTCTGTCTGTCTGTCTGCATGGTAACTCCAACACCAGTCGGATTTACCAAGTGCATGCATGATCTCGCCAACCGTCTCCCTCCCTGTCTCTCTGTCTCTCCCTGTGGATATGACCGCTGGATCGTTTAGTATTCTTCCTCTCCGTCCGAGTGTCTGTATTCATATGTTCCAACGCGGTATGTCTGGGGGAGGGGGGGGGGGGGGGGGGTGATTTCGCTTGACTGCTTAGCATGTCCTCCTCTCTCTTTATCTGCTGTTGTTTCTGATGTCTTGATTTAGGTTGCTGGTTTGGTATAAGTCTCTACTCTCTCTCTCTCTCTTTCTTTCTGTCTGTCTGGCTCTCTCTCTCTCTCTCTCTCTCTCTCTCTCTCTCTCTCTCTCTCTCTCTCTCTCTCTCTCTCTCTCTATTTCTTTGTCTCTCTCTCTCTCTCTCTCTCTCTCTCTCTCTCTCTCTCTCTCTCTCTCTCTCTCTCACACACACAGACATGCACACTTTACATTCCCCTTTTCATCATCTTATAAATTCAAAAATAAACACTGCAATTTCTCTGAACCAAGACCTTTCTAGAATTATAGGGACAAAATAATCTAGTTTCCTTTAATGCACAGAAACCAAGTACATGCAATTGTCTAACCGACAGAATCTCACTGACTCCCATATATTTTTTAATGATGTAAATATTCCCACTTCCCCTAGTATTGACATTCTCGGTGTAACATTAACTACTAACTTGCGCTGGACACATTATGTTAGAAGCATTGCTAAGAATGCCTCTAAAAAACTGGGACTCCTGTACAGAGTTCGAGAATTCTTCACTGACGAGCAGTTGGCCGTAATATATAAAAGTCATGTGCGTTCTCAGATGGATTACTGTTCACCTCTGTGGAGTGGAAGTGGAGTGGTTGCATTGAGGCAGTTGGACAAAATTCAAAATAAAGCTATTAGATTAATCAATAACCCTGCAATCACACAGGACCTTCCTACATTATCCATACGAAGAAACGTTGCATCCCTTGCATTATTCTACAGATATTTTCACAGCAATTGTTCCGAGGAACTTGCTTCAATTGTGCCGCCTGTCCACATCTTTCCCCGTAGAACTAGGGCAGCTGAGAGCGCCCATGAATTTACACTTTCTCCTCCACAATGCAGAACTTCTGCTTATCAAAATTAATTTATCCCTAGAACTCTTTGGAATTCACTTCCCTCGAGTTGCTTTCCACAAACTTACAATCTACAAAAGTTTAAATCAAGTTGTTACAAACATTTTATGAATGGAGGATGCCTTTAGGCACATGGACCTTTTTGTTTTATCTGTGTTTTTCCTTCCTCCGTTCATTGTCTCTTTAAAAAAAAAAAAAAAAAAATCTTACAGTACACCCGACATTTGAAAACTTTACTGATCTACGATTTTCCTTCCATCTAAAATAAATACAGTTCTCTACCGATTATCCAGCTGCCTATCCCTGCGTCTCAATATCTGTCCGCTTGGTTTTATCCGTCCGTGAGTCTGCAAGAACGTTTTCGTATCTGTCACTTGGTTTGCTTGCTCCTGTATGTTTACCAGCTTGATTACGATGCTTATTATGGAGTGTTGCTGACAGGGTTTATTCTTGGGTGTTAATAGTGTGTGTGTGTGTATGTTGTGTATGTGTTTGTTTTGTGTAGGTGTTTGGGTGTTATGGAGTGCTAATAGTGTGTGTGTGTGTGTGTGTGCGTCTATTGTTTGTGTGCGTGTTTTGTGTAGGTGTGTGTGTGTGTGTGTGTGTGTTATTGAGTGCTAATAGTGTCTGTGTGTGTTTGTGTGTGTGTTTTTTGTTGGTATGTGAGTGTTATGGAGTGTGTTGTATTTTGCGTCAATCTATGACTTGAAAGATTGTTTCAAAAACTGTAAAATAAGTTGGGATAGGGTTAATCCAGATTTAATTAGATATAGACGTAGTGAATATATTAAGCTTGAAACAGAAAGAGATACTCTATGTAAATAGTATTTAAGAATATTCAATATGTCATTCACTTTTTACGATTAATGGTTCTTGTCCACAAAATGTGCTGCTATTTAGGAAGTCAATAAGATTTAACAATGTCCAGCCCATGCGGACCAAGTTGAATTAAATCGGTTTCCCTTGTTATGTGTTTTAATTCATATAACATACATTTTGTGTTATTTGTATTGATTCTTAATTTGAGCTTACTCATATTAACGCAACATTTATCGTAGATGTGCTTCTTGCACGAGATAGAATTTGCAAGTAACACTACGTCATCCACATAGGCTAGAATGTTCACCCTAGAAAGACGTAATTTACACCCTACATTTGTACTACTTATGGAGGTTTTTACCTAATGTATATAACATTTAAACAAAAAGGGAGATAAGACGTCTCCTTGCCTCACTCCATGTTCTATATAATGGCACCTTCCCTGTTCGCCTTGCCATTTCACAGTAGCACGCTGATTACGAAGATAATGCATAATAGTAGTAGTAGTAGTAGTAGTAGTAGTAGTAGTGATAGTAGTAATAGTAATAATAGTAGTAGATTATATTGTTTATGGATCATGACAGATTATCAAGTTTTTATATCAATTTGATTTACCTTTTCAAAATGTATGTAATTTATATTGTATCTTAGCCCAGTTTTGGAAAACAAATTCAAGAAATAAAAACAATTAAAGATATATATATACTGTAATTAAAGTTGAACAAAATCAATTCATGCAAAGAGCAGATGCATACTCGAGCAACTTTTCTGGTACACCTCATATATATATTTAGGATGCTATTACTCACATTACAGAGATAATGAATACTGTAAGGACAAAACAATGTTCATTCATTTCGAGTTCCCTTCAAAACTCATGCATCGTCTCTTTCGTTGTTTGATTATATATTCTAGGTTGTTTTAGATTTAAACTTTTCTTGGCATACATAAATGTTAAGTCAAACAATGACATCAGACTTTGAAACCCAAGGGTTAAGACTGACCTATCCTTTGCTCTATAACAGTGTTATCATTTACCTTCACAAGTTTCTGTGTTGATTGACAAAGTGAAGCTCAACCGGTAATCACAGACCTGGAATACGAGGGTGAATTGGTAGTGCCGAGAGAGCTTTTATGTCTGTAACTAAACATTACAAAATAAAAGGTATATACAGTACAGTAGAACAAAATGTATAAACAGTATATATATATATATATATATATATATATATATATATATATATATATATTATATAATAGATAATATATATATATATATATATATTATATATATATATATACCCGTATATATATATATATATATATTATATATATTAGATATATATATATATATATATATATATATATATATATATATATATATATGTATATACATTATATACTGTATATACTGTATACCGGTATTTGTAATATAGTTGGTCTCTTCTTCACTTCCTGAACCAGGCTTTCAGGGATTATATATTATGTGTTGTTCTTATATTGTCTTCGTGGTGCAATGCATAAGGTGTTGATTTTCGGTGTGAGCGTCCTGGGTTCGAATCCACGGACTGCCACATGTGTTTGTAAATTTCATTAATCGATTTTAGGAGTATATATAGTTGGTTGTTGGAAGGAACATAATAATTATATATATATTTGTAAATTATATATTTTATAGACACTTTAATTACCCTTGTTATACCTACTTTAAGCCTATATTTTCTTTGTAGAGTGAATCAGCATAACCAGAGTATTAGACGTCATTGAAATCACCATTCTCAAAATGGCTTTTAAGTGCAGTTTTTAATGTGAATTAGTATCCACTCATTGATTTTACTCATGGTACAATTGTACAGTAGTATTTTTCTAGTTGCGCTTGCTGGACTTGTAATTGGTCGTGTATTTCTAATGAGTTTGTTATGGCATATGATGTATTATCCTTTTTAGTCTTAAGTTGATGAACAATAAACATGTAACCCCGCCTCTTAAACTTTATTTGAAAGGGTAATTAATTATCAGGGCACTAGTTAATGTTCTACAGTCTCTGTAGCAGGCCTATCGCTGTGACTATTCTTTATCAACAATTTCCTTTAAATCAGTTCGTTTACTAGTCTGTTTTATATATCGGACAATGTAATAGCTTTCACCATATGTAATCAATTTTGTTTTTCATCCAGTGCCATTCATCGACTTAACAAACCCTTCCTTAAGGACCATTCTCAAGCTCATATTCTCAGGTCTTACCCATTTAGACCTACTTAACAAATACAGAATATGAACACATATATGAGACTAGGTTTCTGCGTCATAGTAATGCCAAGTTTACCTAGATAGCAATATAATTAGCTTCAAAATATTTGCAATATCTGATCATATAAAGATGGGTCACAGGGCGATTTACCGTGATCTATACAATACCACAGTTTAACAATTATTCAGTAGTTTTATATTATGCCCTGATCTGATCATCAAATTAATAGAGAACGAAAACATGAACCAACGGGGTGACTGGACAATTCAACTAGTAGACCAATATTTAACGAGTAGCTCTCAAACAGTACACATTCAACTGCTACTGTTAATTTAGTTTATTATTCTTAGATTTTAAAGTAAACACTGGTTTAATTGGCCCTGGTTGTTTGGTACTGATTGAAATCTACTTATTGAAATGGTCGGGAACCTGAAAACAGTATTGGTTAGGATATTTATATTTTTTTCCCAATTTCTTTGTGAACGTTTTAGAATATATTGCCTTGACATATAATTAATGTTGAGAATGTGTCGACTATGAAAATACACTTTGATGAATTAATGCAAACAAGCCCTCATCAAGGTCGTGTATGTAGCTGACTAAGTCAAGCGAAATGAGTCCAGCACATAATTACTACTGTACCTTTTACTAATACACAAGAAGCCTCGTTATTGCTAGTTGCTCTGTTTGTGTTCGCATATTTGTGTTTATTCCTTCATACAATTATTTGCTTAAAATGGACAATATGTTTGGCAGTCACAGGAGCAAAGGGTGTGGGTTGTTTGCATGCATAGTTGATTCCCCCCCCCCCCCTCACTGTCTGTCTGTCTGCATGGTAACTCCAGCACCAGTCTGATTTACAGAGTGCATGCATGATGCCACCACCCTTCTCTCTCCCTGTCTCTCTGTCTCTCCCTGTGGATATGACCGCTGGATCGTTTGGTATTCTTCCTCTCCGCCCGAGTGTCTGTATTCATATGTTCCAACGCGGTATGACTGGAGGGTGGGGGGGGGGGGGTCTGATTTTGCTTGACTGTTTAGCTGCTTTAGCATGTCCTCCTCTCTCTTTCTCTCCTGTTGTTTCTGATGTCTTGGTTTAGGTTGCTGGTTTGGTATAAGTTTCTACTCTCTCTGTTTCGTTCTCTCTCTCTCTCTCTCTCTCTCTCTCTCTCTCTCTCTCTCTCTCTCTCTCTCTCTCTCTCTCTCTCTCTCTCTCTCTCTCTCTCTCACACACACACACACTTTAAATTCCCCTTTTCATCATGCAGTAGACCCGACATTTGAACACTTTAATGCTGTACGATTCTCCGTCTGCCTAAAATACCTACAGTTCTCTACCGATTATCCAGCTGCCTATCCCTGCGTCTCAATATCTGTCCGCTTGGTATTATCCGTTCGTGAGTCTGCAAGAACATTTTCGTATCTGTCACTTGGTTTGCTTCTCCACTATGTTTACCGGCTTGATTACAACACTTATTATGGAGTGTTGCTGACAGGGTTTATTCTTGGGTGTTAATAGTGTGTGTGTGTATGTGTGTTTGTTGTGTATGTGTTTGTTTTGTGTAGGTGTGTGGGTGTTATGGAGTGCTAATAGTGTGTGTGTGTACGTGTATTGTTTGTGTGTGTGCTTTGTGTAGGTGTTTGGGTGTTATGGATTGCTAATAGTGTGTGTGTGTTGTTTGTGTAGGTTTGAGGGTGTTATTGAGTGTTAATGATATGTATTTATTGTTTGTGTGTGTGTTTTGTGTAGGTATATGGGTATTATTGAGTGCTAATAGTGTGGGTGTGGTGTTTGTGTAGGAATGTGGGTGTTGTTGAGTGTTAATACTGTGTGTGTGTGTTTTGTGTAGGAATGTGGGTGTTGTTGAGTGTTAATACTGTGTGTGTGTGTTTTGTGTAGGAATGTGGGTGTTGTTGAGTGTTAATACTGTGTGTGTGTGTTTTGTGTAGGAATGTAGGTGTTGTTGAGTGTTAATACTGTGTGTGTATGTGTTTTGTGTAGGAATGTGGGTGTTGTTGAGTGTTAATACTGTGTGTGTGTGTTTTGTGTAGGAATGTGGGTGTTGTTGAGTGTTACTACTGTGTGTGTGTGTTTTGTGTAGGAATGTGGGTGTTGTTGAGTGTTAATACTGTGTGTGTGTGTTTTGTGTAGGAATGTGGGTGTTGTTGAGTGTTAATACTGTGTGTGTGTGTTTTGTGTAGGAATGTGGGTGTTGTTGAGTGTTAATACTGTGTGTGTGTGTTTTGTGTAGGAATGTGGGTGTTGTTGAGTGTTAATACTGTGTGTGTGTGTTTTGTGTAGGAATGTGGGTGTTGTTGAGTGTTAATACTGTGTGTGTGTGTTTTGTGTAGGAATGTGGGTGTTGTTGAGTGTTAATACTGTGTGTGTGTGTGTTTTGTGTAGGAATGTGGGTGTTGTTGAGTGTTAATACTGTGTGTGTGTGTGTTTTGTGTAGGAATGTGGGTGTTGTTGAGTGTTAATACTGTGTGTGTGTTTTTTGTGTAGGTATGTGGATGTTATGGAGTGCTAATATTGTGTGTGTGTTTTGTGTGTGTAGGTGTTGTTGTGTTAATACTGTGTGTGTTTTGTGTAGTGTGGGTGTTGTTGAGTGTTAATACTGTGTGTGTGTTTTTGTGTAGGAATGTAGGTGTTGTTGAGGTTAATACTGTGTGTGTGTATTGTTTTGTGTAGGAATGTAGCGATGTTGAGTGTTAGGGATACTGTATGTGTTTTGTGTAGGATTAAGGGTGTTGTTGAGAAATACTGTGTGTGTGTTTTGTGTAGGTATGTGGATGTTATGGAGTGCTAATATTGTGTGTGTGTGTGTGGGCAGAAAACGAATTTTGGAGAGGTGTGGGTGTGATGGAGAGGTAAAATGTCTATTTCTTATTGCTAATCTGGCAACCTCTGCGTCATATGTGCGTGAAAGGGTTAATGTGTGTGCCTTGTGTTGGTGTGTACAGGTTTATGAATGCAGTTGTGGTGTATTGTGCGTCAGTGTATGACTTGGAAGAGTGTTCCAAAAAATTGTATAATAATTTGGGATAGTGGCGAGATTGATTTAGATATAGACCTAGTGAGTATATCAAGTTTGAAACAGAAAGAGATACTATTTGTAAATATTCAATCTTTCATGCACTTTATACAATTAATGGTTCTTGTCCACAAAATGTATTACAATTTAGGTAGTCATAGGATTGAACAATTCCAGCCTTTGCGGACCAAGGTAAATTAAATTGGTTTCCCTTCTTTTGTGTTTTAATCCATATAACATACATTTTGTTTTATTTGTATTGATTTTTAATTTGAGCTTATTCATATTAACACCAAATTTATCGTAGATGTGCTCCATGCACGAGATAGAATTTGCAAGTAACACTATGTCATCCGCATAGGTTAGAATGTTCACCCTAGAGAGACCTAATTTACCCCTTATATGTGTATTACTTATGGAGTTTATTACCGAATTTATATAACATTTAAACAATAAGGGATATCAGACTAATCCTTGCCTCACTCCATGTTCTATATAATGGTAACTTCCCTGTTCGCATTGCCATTTCACAGTAGCACGCTGATTACGAAGGTAATGCATAATAGTAGTAGTAGTAGTAGTATTAGTAGTAGTAATAGTAATAATAGTAGTAGATAATATTGTTTATGGATCATGACAGATTATCAAGTTTTTTATATCAATTTTATTTACCTTTTCAACATTTATGTAAATTAGATTGTATCTTAGCCCAGTTTTGGAAAACAAACTCCAAATTTTTTTTTTCTATAGAATATAATTATACTGTAATTAAAGTTGAAAAAATTAATTCATTCAAAGAGCAGATGCATACTCTAGCAACTGTTCTGGTGTATCTCATATATATGGTCTGGATGATATGACTCACATTACAGAGATAATTAATACTGTAAGGACAAAACAATGTTCATTCATTTCGAGTTCCCTTCAAAACTTGTGCATCGTCTCTTTCGTTGTTTGATTATTATTATATTCTAGGTTGTTTTATATTTAAACTTTTCATGGCATACACAAATGTTAAGTCAAACAATGACATCAGACTTTGATACCCAAGGGTTAAGACTGACCTATCCTTTGCTCTATAACAGTATTACCAATACCTTCACAACTGTCTGTGTTGATTGACAAAGTGAAGCTCAACCGGTAATCACAGACCTGGAATACGAGGGTGAGTTGGTAGTGCCGAGAGAGCTTTTATGCCTGTAACTAAACATTACAAGATCAAAGGTAAATACTGTAGAAAAAAAAAAAAAAAAAAAAAAAAAAATATATATATATATATATATATATATATATATATATATATATATATATATATATATATATATATATATATATATATATATATATATATATATATATATATATATATATATATATATATATATATATATATATATATATATATATATATATATATATATATATATATATATATATATATATATAAATAATATATATATATACCGTTATTTGTAATAAAGTTGGTTTCTTCTTCACTCCCTGACCCAGGCCTTCAGGCATAATATATTATGTGTTGTTCTTATATTATATATATTTGTAAACTATATATTTTATCGACACTTAAATTACCCTTCTCATACCTACTTTAAACCTATATTTTCTTTCTATAGTGAATCAGCATAACTAGAGTATTATACGTCATTGAAATCACCATTCTCACAATGGATTTTAAGTGCAGTTTTCAATGTGAATTAGTACCCACTCCGTGATTTTACTCTTGGTGAAAATGTACAGTAGTGTTTGTTTTCAGTTGCACTTGCTGGAGATGTAATTGGTATTGTACATCTAATGAGTTTGTTATGGCATATGATGTATTATCATGGTATCCTTAAGTTGATGGACAAATAAACATGTAATTCCACACTTGATTTGAAAGGGTAATTAATTATCACTGCGCTATATAATATACATAATCTGAAGCAGGCCTATCGCTGTGACTATCCTTTATCAACCATATCTCTTAAAATTAGTTTGTTTACTATTCTGTTTTAGTGCCATACTCGTCAAGATTTCGGACACTGTTATAGCTTTCACCATGTAATCTATTTTGTTTTCCTTCCAATGCCATTCGTCGATTTAACAAGTCCTTCCTTAAGGACCATGTTCAAGTTCATATTGTTAAGTCTTACCCTTTAGTACCATGTTACCACAAATATAGAATATGAGAACAAAATATTAGGTTGTGTTTCTGTGTTATAGTAATGCCAAGTTTACATAGGCTAGTTTCCAATATATTTCGCTTCCATGTAATAGCTATAACTGGGTAGTAAAGATGGGGGACATGGCACTTTATCGGGATCTTTAAAATACCATAGTTTAACAATTAATCAGCCGTTTTATACTATGCCCTGATCTGATCATCAAATTAAAAGAGACACTACAAAACTATAGAAAGGGGGTTGACTGGACAATTCAACCAGCAGACCAATTCAACCAGTAGCTCTCAAACAGATCACATTCAACATATACTGTTAGGTTAGTTTTGCTTCTTAGGTTTTAAATTAATGCTGGTTCAATTGGCCCTGGTTGGTTTGGCACTGATTGAAATCTACTTGTTAAAATGGCAGGGAACCAGAACACAGTATTAGTTAGGATGTTTTTATTTTATCTCAATCACTTTGTGAACGTTTTATAATATACTGCCATGATATGTAATTAATGTTGATAATTTGTTGACTTTCAAAATATGCTTTGATGAATTAATGCAAACAATCAAGCTCGTTTATGTAGCTGAGTAAGTTAAGCAAAATGAGTCCCGCATATACAAGGCCTAGCCTAAAGTACAAACCATACGAGGAGCGTCATGGAGAATTGAATCTGTTTCCTTTAACCCAGCGCAGATTAAGAGGCGACTTAATTCAAGTGTTCAAAATCATCAAAGACATCGACAATATGAACTGTAGTAAGTACTTCACTATCGACCAATCTAATTACAAGCGTGGAAACGGAAACGGTTGCAAAATTATTGATAAATTGTTTAACTAACACGAATTATTATGTTCCTTCCAACAACCAACTATACTCCTAAAATCGATTAATGAAATTTACAAACTCATGTGGCAGTCCGTGGATTCGAATCCAGGATGCTCACACCGAAAATCAACACCTTATGCATCGCACCACGTGCGTCTAAGAATGTCTAAGAATGTCTTCTTCAATCGAGTTGTCAACTTGTGGAATGGGATTCCCCGAGACGTTATAGACTGTAGCACCGTTCATTCTTTTAAACTTCACCTAGACAAATATCTTGCATCAAACCCGCGACCGACTGCGTTTTTAAATTAATAACTTTATATGATTCCTCCCTCAGATTCATCAAGGATTATTGCGTATATAGGCTATATTACCATGACGTTACTCTCTTTTTCCCAGATATACGAAAGATCACTTATAACTGTGCTATGCCACTAACCCATCTGTCTCCTACTAACTTCCTAATCCTGCCAAGGACATTAGTTCCAGGGCAGTAGTTCCCTTTGCAATGTTCCCTTACCCACTCTAAACCACTGTTTGGACACTTGATCCTCGGTGTTTTAGAGGACAAGCAGCCTAGAGGGGTCACTAGACCTGTTGTTGCTTGATTTCCTTTGTACTCCTTTGTACTCTATCTACCTCTCACTTTAAATCCCTCATTTATCATGCAATAGACCCGACATTTGAACACTTTAATGTTCTGCGATTCTCCTGCCTAAAATACCTCCAGTTCTCTACCGATCATCCAGCTGCCTATCCCTGCGTCTCAATATCTGTCCACTTGGTATTATCCGTTCGTGAGTCTGCAAGAACGTATTGTTCATACATTTTATTTTACAAGCATCAGATATTACTATTCAACACCATGCAACTTCAATCCAGTCTCCTTCCTATGCGACCCTCTGCCACTGCTGCCTCGTAGTCCACTTCTGCCACCGTCGCTGGTTGTGGTGCAGACAGTCTTGTTCCCCGCAGGCATAGTAGTGCTGATCTGAGCAACGAGAAAGATAGACGGCACCTCATCCAGGCTACAACGTGGCTCCTGGGCTGTTTCTTCTTCTCTGCGATGATCTCTGCAAGCCTTGAATAGAAGCACTGGGCCCTAGGTCCCATCCCTCCAGATGTGGTGAAGACTAGTGGGGTAAAGCTGCCATGTTCGATATTTAAGATCCTTTCCCCATATGCCCTGACCTTCTCTTGTTCATTCCTCTTGTGTGCAGCCTCCAGAGACAGCCCGCTGTAGCTATGGGCCATTGGGTCGAATATTCTTACGTCAAAGAATGCTCGCTGTGCTCTTGTCCAAAAACTTCTTGCACTAACGTCCACTCGTGCTTCGTTGGATGTGTTGGCCGTCCTGTGCTGTAAGATCTCTCCTTCCAAGGGAATGAGTGATGTAATATATATTAATTGCAGTAATATTAATTGCAGTAGTAGATAATATTGTTTATGGATCATGACAAATTATCGAGTTTTGATATAAATTGTATTTACCTTTTTAGTATATATGTAATTCAAATTGTATCTTACCCCTGTTTTGGAAAGCAAAATCCAGAAATAAAAGATGTATAGAATATATATGTTCAAAAAATCACTTCATTCAGAGAGCAGATGCATACTAAGTCATAATCTAGCAATATTGCTGGTGTATCTCATATATATTTTTTGGATGATATGACTCAAATTACAAAGATAATGAACACTGTAAAGATAAAACAATGTGCATTCCTTTCGAGTTCCCTTCAAAACTCATGCATCGTCTCTTTTGTTGTTTGATTATATATTCTAGGTTGTTTTAGATTTAAACTTTTCTTGGCATACATAAATGTTAAGTCAAACAATGACATCAGACTTTGAAACCCAAGGGTTAAGACTGACCTATCCTTTGCTCTATAACAGTGTTATCATTTACCTTCACAAGTTTCTGTGTTAATTGACAAAGTGAAGCTCAACCGGTAATCACAGACCTGGAATACGAGGGTGAATTGGTAGTGCCCAGAGAGTTAATATGTCTGTAACTAAGCATTACAAGATCAAAGATATATACAAAAACATGTGTATATATATATATATATATATATATATATATATATATATATAGAATAAATAAGATGACGAGAGCAAACATCAACTCCATTTTCATTGTTTATTAATTACGCTTTGACAATATTTCGAACAACTCTGTTCATCATCAGGTGAAACACCAACGATCCTAGAAAACAAACATGATATCTGTTAAAACTTTGTATTTAATATATTGATCTATTTAAACAAGTTTAATGTGACAATTCTACATAATACTTTACTTAAAACTGCTAGACTATAAGTTAATAATTGAAAACAATAACAAGATTTACAAGAATATTACATAATCCTAACTTCATAAACCTGAACATGTAATACAAAATATAAAATAACATGCAACAAACCATTTCGACCTGCACCTTACGACTATTCCGGGAGAACTAACTAGATTAACTGACTATAGACATTATATATAGCAAGGGATCCTAAAGCCCCAAGCTATCAACTACCTGAGCACAGAGTTTAGGTTCGGTTTGAGTTTGTCTATGAAATATTTTTCCCCAATGAAAGTATCGTTCTTGTTTCTGAATTTAGCTAAATTTAGAAACAAGAACGATACTTTCAGGTATATATATATATATATACCGGTATTTGTAGTAAAGTTGGTTTCTCCTTCACTGCCTGACCCAGGCCTTCAGGCATTATATATTATGTGTTGTTCTTATATTATATATATCTGTAGAGTATATATTTTATAGACACTTTAATTACCCTTCTCATACTTACTTTAAACACATATTTTCTTTGTAGAGTGAATCAGCGTAACTAGAGTATTATAAGTCATTGAAATCACCATTCTCACAATGGCTTTTAACCCTTAACTGGCGGCGCGCGACATATGTCGAGTGAAATATATTTGGACTATGTGGCGGTGCACGACATCTGTCGACCGCCATTTTCAGCACGTAATGTTGCTGAGAGAGAGAGCTGAGCGGTGGGACAAGCGTAGTAACCCTATGACTGCTCCGCACGACCACCGTGGACCAACTGAACTGTATCCCACCTTCTTCCCCCCTCTCTCACTCGCTACACAGGGAATTATGTAAGAAAATTACCTAATTATAGGGTTTTTGCACTCGTGTTGCACGATCGTTGCAAGAGAACCAGTGGTCGTACAAGGATGGTTTGGGTGTCATTGGAAAGCTCTGTCTACGCCCTTTTAGGGATAGATACTTGTTTTATGCTCTGGGTCTTATTTAGGCATGAAAATGATCACGTAAACAACCCTATTTAGGGTAAAAAAAAACGCTGTGCGGTACGGTCAAATAGACCGCCTAGGCTGCCAATAAGGTGTTAAGTGCAGTTTTCAATGCGAATTAGTACCCACTCCGTGATTTTACTCTTGGTACAAATGTACAGTAGTATTTTGTCCAGTTGCTGGACATGTAATTGGTCTTGTATAACCTATCTAATTAGTTTGTTATGACATATGATGTATTATCATTTTTAGTCTCAAGTTGATGAACATAAACATATAACCCTGCCTCTTAAACTTGCTTTGAAAGGGTAATTCATTATCAGGGCACTAGTTAATGTTCCACATTCTCTGTAGCAGGCCTATCGCTGTGACTATCCTTTATTAAAAATTTCCATTAACATTTGTTCGTTTACTATTCTGTTTTAGTTCCATCTATTTAGTTTAATTTCTATTACATTTTTCATCCAGTGCATTCTTTGATTTAACAAACCCTTCGAATGACCATTCTCAAGCTTATTTTCTCAGGTTAATTTTGCCCCTTTAGACCCACTTAACAAATACAGAATATGAAATAAATATGAGACTATGTGTCTGCGTCATTTTAATGCCAAGTTTACATAGTTAACCCACTGAACCCCAGCTATTTAATAATAAATGTACACCCCAGGACCAAGGGGTTGTAAAAAAAAAAAAAAAATCCAGAAAACACCAGGAATGGGTTAGAAATGAAGGAAAACCCACAAAAAAACGATCCCCCTAGGTCATTAAGGGGTCCTACGTTGCGCCTGAAAGTCGGAATTAACATGGGGAAATGGGTAGGCCAAAACAGGTTTTTGCGCGCTCACGCGCACGCGGTTCGACTTTGAGAGTTTTCAACCATCGGCATTGTTGCGTGGGATACTTACACAGTTCCTATACAAATCTGAGCCCTCTAGGTGCCGGAGTAATTAACCAGGACGCACCATATGCGTCCCTGGGGTTTAGCGTTACATACATTAAACCATGCGTCGCTGGGGTTCAGTGGGTTAACAATATATTTTACTTCCACGTATTACCAATATCTGAGTAATAAAGATGGGGGATATGGCACTTTACCTGATCCTTAAAAATATCAAAGTTTAACAATTAATCACCAGTTTTTATTATGCCCTGATCTGATCATCAAATAAAAATAAAAACAAAAACATGAACATGGAGGTGACTGGACAATTCAACCAGTAGACCAATTGAACCAGTAGCTCTTACAGTTCGCGTTCAGAGTGCAGTTGGGAGTATGTACAGGCAAAGATTAATATGCAGTATTCGAGAATGCATAATATAGCCTATCGTAGGCTTGTGCATACACCTTTAACTGTCTTGATAGCCTAATGCTTAGTGTGCGGAATTTCGGTGTGAGTATCCTAGGTTCGAGTCCTTGGAGTACCACATGTATTCATTACTTTCACTGATTTCATTAGTTAGGTTTATTTGTAAATTAATTGGTGGGTTGGTGTAAACAAATTAACTGACCCTGGTTGCTTTGGCACTGATTGAAATCTTACTTGTAAAAATGGCCGGGAACCTGAAAACAGTATTGGTTGTCATTTTTATATTTATCTCAATCACTTTGTGAATGGTTTAGAATATACTGCCGTGTTATACCATTAATGTTGATACTGTGTTGTCTTTGAAATTACGCTTTGATGAAATAATGCAAACACACCCTCATCAAGCTCGTTTATGTACCCGAGTAAGTCAAGCGAAATGAGTCCAGCACAAATACCAGTACATGTACTACTGTACATTTTACTAATAAACAAGTAGCCTCGTTATTGCTTGTTGCTCTGTTTGTGTTCGCATGTTTTTGTTTACTCCTTCGTAAAAATACGTTCTCAAAATTTACAAAATGTTTGGCAGTCACAGGAGCAAAAGGTGTGGGTTGTTTGCATGCATAGTATACCGCCCCTCACTGTCTGTCTGTCTGTCTGCATGGTAACTCCATCACCGGTGTGATTTACCAAATGCATGCATGATACCACCACCCTTCTCTCTCCCTGTCTCTCTGTCTCTTCCTGTAGATATGACCGCTGGATCGTTTAGTATTCTTCCTCTCCGTCCGAGTGTCTGCATTCATATGTTCCAACGCGGTATGTCGGGGGGGGGGGGGGGGGGGCTGATTCTGCTTGACTGCTTAGCATGTCCTCCTCTCTCTTTATCTCCTGTTGTTCTGATGTCTTGGTTTAGGTTGCTGGTTTGGTAAAAGGTTCGACTCTCTTTTTCGTTCTCTCTCTCTCTCGCTCTCGCTCTAGCTCTCTCTCTCTCTCTCTCTCTCTCTCTCTCTCTCTCTCTCTCTCTCTCTCTCTCTCTCTCTCTCTCTCTCTCACTTAATATCCCCCTTTTCATCATGCAGTACACCAGACATTTGAAAACTTTAATGCTCTACGATTTTCCTTCCGTCTAAAATACCTACAGTTCTCTACCGATTATCCAGCTGCCTATCCCTGCGTCTCAATATCTGTCCGCTTGGTATTATCCGTCCGTGAGTCTGCAAGAACATTTTCGTATCTGTCACCTGGTTTGCTTGTTCCAGTATTTTTACCTGCTTGATTACAACGCTTATCATCAAGTGTTGCTGACAGGGTTTATTCTTTGGCGTTAATAGTGTTAGTGTGTGTTGTTTGTGTGTGTGTTTTGTGTAAATGTGTGGATGTTATTGAGTGCTAATAGTCGTGTGTGTGTGTTTTTTTTGTGTAGGCGTGGGGTGTTATGGAGCGTTAATAATGCATGAGTGTGTTTTGTGTAGGTAGGCCTATGTGGGTGTGATGGAGAGGTACAATGTGTGTATTATAATTATGTGTAGGTATGTGGGTGTTATGGAACGTAACTAATGTGTGTGAATTGTTAATGTGTGTCTTGTGTTGGTGTGTAGGAGTTTATGAGTGCGGGGGTGTTGCATTGTGCGTCAATGTATGACTTGAAAGATTGTTTCAAAAACTGTATATCAATTAGGGTTGGGTTTAACGAGATTTATTTAGATATAGACGTAGTGAATACAAAAAGTTTGAAACATAAGGAGATGCTCGACAGCATATACATTTTTGTTTTAAATATTTAATCTTTCATGCACTTTTTACAATTAATGGTTCCTGTCTAAAAAAATTACTTATATTTTCAAACTAATTTAACCTCAAATTCTTTTAGCAAACTTTGTATTCGTTTTCGACATAGAGCTGTGGCGATCCCACCGCCCGTCACGTTTTGGTGCAGATAGGCCCTGAATGTTGGGACTGGGAATCCCACCTCCATAATTAATTCCTACTTATGGATCAGCAAGCCTCGGAGCTGGGCCCTTTGCCTGCCGGGGTCCAGTACAGTCAAACAGAAACGTCTGGATGTTTAGAATGTAAGAGGAATGAATTTAGAACAAAAGAGAATGGAAGTAGCAAATGTATTTAAGAAATTAAGATTTGATGTTTTAGGTATATGTGAAACCAAAATGAAAGGGATTGAAGAAAAGGAGTGAAATGGTGTAGAATATGTAAAGACAGGTGTGGGTGTAAATGAAAAGGGTAAGGAGGGAGTTGGTCTGCTAATGATTGAGGCATGGAGTAAATCAATGAATGGGTATGAATATGTGAATTCAAGGTGCATGTTTGTAAAGTTTAAGTTTGAAAAGGTGAAAGTAGTGGTTGTGGTAGTATATGCATCCTGTGAAGAATATGACAGGGATGTGAAAGACAGATTCTCGAACACATTGAATGAAGTGATAGATGGAATGCCAGTGAGTTATAAAAATGTTGTTTTGGGTGACATGAATTGAAGACTTGGCGCTGGTCCAGAGACTGACATCATGGGTGGTTTTAGGGTACCAGGTGAAAATATCAATGGAAAAAGACTGAATAATATGTGTAATGAAAGAAAGTTGTGCATACTGTTTGTAATTCTTTGTTTTAAGCATACATATGTTCATAAGTATACTATACATGGTATGACAGTGTTGAAAAATAGGATGGTAGAAGTTTGATTGATTATGTGTTGGTAGAAAGAGGAATGATTGGTGATGTAAGTGATACAAAAGCAGTGAGAGGTTTGAGTGGAGGACTGTCTGATCATATTATTGTGCTATGCAAGGTAAAGTTAAGAGGAGTGTGGAAGAAAGATATCAGAAGCAATTGTAATGCTGAAAGAATACTAATGGAAACAATGAAACATCAGTATGTAGCAGAAAATTATAGGCAAAGGGTGGAAGAAGAATTAATGGCATGTGACATGGATGGTATGGAGATTGAAAGTGCATGGCAGATCTATAAGGACTGCCTGGTGAAGAATACGAAGGATGTATGTGATGTGTGCAAGATCAGAAGTGGAAGAAAAGGGACAACATGGTGGGATGAAGAAGTGAAAGAGGCTGTGGAAGATAAACAAAAGTAAATGGCTTGTGTGGATGCAAAATAAGAACTATGGAGAAAGTAAATGGAAGCACAAGGAGAACAACACAAAAGTAAATATATTAGTTTTGGAAAATAAAAAGAAAGTAAATGAGGATTTGGGAAAGAAAATTTATGAAAATTTTGCAGAGAATAAGACATTATTTTGGAAGGAAGTACATACCGGTACATGCAGGAGAGAATGTGGTCAGAAATGCGTAAATGTGAAAGATAAAACAGGAAATGTGATTACAGATAAAGTGCAAAAAAGGAATAGATGGAAGGAGTATTTTAAAGGACTAATGAGTGGTAATGGAAACAGTGCTGTTGTCAATGATATAGATCTGTTAAATGTACCATGTGAGATACATGTAGAAAGAGGGAACATAGTTATCTAGAGTAGAAATAGTTTTACAGTAAAGAAGTTAAAGCATTGAAAAGCTGCTGGTGTAGATGAAATACAGTGTGGAATTATAAGGAATGACGGTGAAGTATCAATGGATTGGCTGTGGAAATTGTTCAAAAGCTTGAACAAATGGAGTGGTGCCAGTACACTGGAAGAGGGGAATGATAGTCCCGTTGTATAAAGGTAAAGGTGAACGAAATTAATGTATGTGTCTGATGAGTGTGGCTGGTATGGTATATGCGAGAATAGTGATTGACAGAGTGAAAGTGATTACTGATGGAAAAGTGAGTGATGGATTTCGAAGTGGAAGAGGATGTGTGTAAAAGATTTTTGCAGTGAGACAGATGATAGAGAAGGCATGTGAAAACATAAGAGGGTATACATGGTATTTATGGATCTTGAGAAAGCATATGACAAAGTTAATAGAGAAGGATTATGGACAGTTTTAGAGCTGTATTATGTAAAAGACAATTTGTTAAATGCTGTGAAGAGTTTGTATGATGGTACTGAAGCATGTGTAAGAATACATGGCGCATTAAGTGAGTGGTTTAGTGAGCAAGTCGAAGTGAGACAGGGATGTGTGATGTCGCCCTGGTTGTTTAATATGAGAGATGAAAAGGACAGAACAAGATAAGAGTGAGTAGAGATGGAGAGTGGTGGGAACAAAATGACTGTCACTAATGTGTTGTATGCAGATGATGCAGTGTTTTGTGCTGAGAGCAAGAATGACCTGTGCCAGATGGTGGAGATATTTGTAGAAGCTTGTGAAAGACGAGGTCTGAAAGTAAATTTTTATTTAATCTAAGTAATGGTAGTAGGTATAGAATGAGAGACTGTGTAATGTAAGGGCTAATAGAGAACAGCTTCAACTAGTAGAAGAATTTATGTATATGGGAGCCATGATTGAGCAAAGGGGAAATTTTACAAGAGAAGTAGAAAACAGAGTAACACAAGGAAGAAAGGTAACTAGAGCAATGAAAGCCTTGTTTAGGCAGACTATGGAAGCAGTAAGAGGATTGCATGAGGGTGTGTTGGTGCCGACAATGATGTATGGATGTAAAACTCTGGTATGGTATAGTAATGAAAAGTCACGAGTAAGAGATTTTTTTTTTTTTTTTTTTTTTTTATATTCCAACTACTCTCTCTCGGGCATAGGCTGATAGCCTTTTACACTCTACCGCTGAACACGGTGAGGCCCGTGAGGTCTTGCTCCAGTCTAGGGAGTGAGACATGCGAAGCTTCACGGCTCGAAGCAATTCCATCTCTGAAGCTGCGCCGCCTCTGTGATTCACAGTCTCATCCCCCAGGCTCGGACCCTCACTCTCAGAATGCCACCTGTTGAGCAATTAACTCACTAGGCATTGCCCCCCTGTAGCATATTTTTTGAATATGGGAATATTCATACAATGCTATTTAATCAGGGAACAATGAGGGTATTTATTTGGCATTTCGGTATGCTGTGGTAATGCACTGATACTCTAGCTAGGTACAGCACAAATTCCATCCCAATAATATCTTCCCATTGACATATTGGGATTCTAACCCGGGTCCATTGGATTACCAGTCCAGTGGCAAGAAATGCGTATGGAGTTTGAAGAATAGACAAAGTAAGAAGTGTGAACATAAGGGAAGCATGTGGAAGTTCTACTGAAGTCAGTAGAATAAAAGGTTGAAGAAAGTTTTCTCAGATGGTATGGTCCCATGACAAGAATGCCTGAAGAAAGAATAGTTAAAAGGATCTATGTCAGTGAAGTGGAAGGAAGAAGAAGGCGTGGAAAGCCAAGAAGAAGATGGTATGATATGGTGTCAGAATGTGTGTAAAAGCGTGAAAAGGGAATGGATGAAGCAAAAGAATTAGCAAATGACAGGAATGAATGAAGGATCTGTATTAGAGAGAGTACATGAAGGTCTCTGGACTCTTATAAATGACAAACCTGGAAGGTCTTTATCCCAGATTGTGAAGCGACCTTGTCCGGAAGTATAACCTCTGAGGTGAAGCCATTGATTTCGGAGGCTGAAAAGTGATTGGTGCGTCTGAATGCTTGTGTGCTTGCTTTTTGTGGGCAAACTGTTATATGTGTTCTTTTCCTGTCACCTATTGTTCCTTTCTCATGTTTCTTGCTGATCCTCCCTAGCCCTTGTGGGAGTAAAGGGCTGGCTACTGACTCACCAACTGACTTGAGTACATTTCTTTTACTTTATGAATGGTTTGGATCACATTCTTTACTCATGTGTAATATTTTATTCCATATTACATATTGATACACACACATTATGATGATGTAAATAACTATGTATAATCATTATTTAGCTACCTATTATTAGCTACCTATACTGCTGTTTGCGGATGATACAGTTCTGATGAGTGATAATGAATGGGAGTTGCAGGGTCAGGTAAATGAGTTTGGAACAGTGTGCGAAAAACGGAATTTGAAGGTAAATGCGGGGAAGAGCAAGGTTATGGTCTTCGAAAGGGGTGAAGTCACAGAGTGTGAGGTGAAGCTGAACGGTCAGGCTATGGAGATCGTCAACTCTTTTAAGTATCTGGCCAGTGTGTTGAGTAAAGATGGGACTATGAATGAAGAAGTGCAGGAGAGGGTACAACAGGGGAAGAGGGATGTAGGAACGCTAAAAGCAGTAACAAGAAATAGGGTGGTCAGTATGGAAGTGAAGAAGTCCTTGCATGACAGTGTGGTAATCCCGACACTGACTTACGGAAGCGAAGCATGGACGTTGGTTGAGAGACTCAGACCAAGAGTGAGAGCAGTGGAAATGAATTACTTAAGGAGTGCGTGCAGAGTTACATGGAGGGATAGACAGACTAATGAGGAAGTAAGAAGGAGGTGTGGTGTGGAGGTAGATGTGCTGGAAAGTGTGAAAAGGAACAACTTGAGATGGTTCGGCCATATGGAACGTATGGAAAGCGAGAGAATGACTAAGAGGGTGTACGAGAGCGAGGTGGAGGGACAGAGAGGGAGAGGTAGACCGAATGAGAGGTGGAAGGATGGAGTGAGGAAGTACATGAACGAAGGCGGTGCTGGTTGGGGGGAGGGGCGTCGACTGACTGGGGACAGAGGTGCATGGCGGCGGTTCGTTCGTGGCCACCCCTTCGGGGATTACGGCATCGGGCAATAGATAGATAGATAGAATCATTATTTCAAAAAAAATTATAAATAGTTGCGTTGATAAATCACGACAATAATTTGCTAACTCATTTTATGTTCATAATATATACAGCAGTTGCATTCTTTAAGACATCAAGATATAAAAATGCAATAACAGGAAAAACACCTCTTCTGATTCATAACATAAACTCATAATTTACAGACCATAAGGTCTGATCTCGTCTTTCTTGGTATGCCCCTTTGTGCATCTCCCTCCACGTTCACGGACTCACATATTTTCACTTAACTGTCTCCTCATCTCTTCAATAGATATCCTATCTTGTAGTTTGGCACCACAAATCCATCTCGCCATTCTTATCTCGTTATGTTCCATTCTGTTTATATCATCTGCTTTGAAGGCCACTTTCGGAAATGTCATTACGTTTCTGACGCATCACATGAAACATACACCTTTCTCTTCAAGAAGAGAAAGAGTCATCTCATGGTAAGTAGTGGCAACAGTTCTCTGACCTTTCCCGAGCTGCATAATATTATGGCGATAGTGGCAGCCTCAGCCCCACCACCGGCAGAGATGGTATTTCCCAAGAAGCAAAACTTGTCCACCATCTGCAGTGCCTCCTTTCACTTTCGAGCCGGTCATTGAACACACCTTTGCATATTACGTGTACACATTACTCAACTTCCTCAGTAGAGCTCCCTTTATTCTAATGCAATGCTTCTTGCCTTGGTGTACCAAGAAGTGGCAGATGCTACACTGTATTGAGTTCGGGGCAACCCGTTTTCTGCATGCTGTGCATGGGCTTTTCGTTATTTAGCTGCTCTTTATTCCACTCAAATTCCACGATAAGTAATTCATTCGTAGTGTACTTTCCAAGCATCTCTAATTTATTTGCCAGCATAAACATATGTTCCATTATCATTCCTGAAACGCTGTTCTCCTACAGCATCTCTACTGTCATATAATTATAACTCACCTAGCTAAAGACCCATTGGGATTTTCTGTGTTACTCACTTGGTTTATGACTAAGTCCTGTATAATTTGCTTTGCCTTGTTTATCTCTCTCTCTTTTTTCTTTTTTTTCTGTTTTCAGTTCACTTAGCCGCCAAATATTCCTCCCTGCTGCCTACTTTCTACCAAGCACTGAACCATCTGATTTTCTCCTTTATTGCATTATCAACCTCGTCATTCCACCACCATGAAATCTTATTGCCAGGGGGGACCCTTAGTTTTGCCAGACTTTGTCAGTGGCGTAAAGAAGGATACATTCAAGGAAGTTCCATTGGCTACTTGCATAATTTGACTTAGCACCCCTATTCCTATCCCTTTCCTCTAGTCAAAGAGCATTAACCCCCTCAGACTGGAAAAGTTAATTTACTGACGAGGAGGCGGACCGCCCGGTATTTTCTCCACAACAGTCGAAATCACACTGAGGGACCGTTAGGAGTTGGAGAAATTTGGGGTTGCCATCAATCGACAGATTCTGATCTAACTTACCTAACTTACTGAGCTCTAAATGACGCACAAGCGTCATATAACTTGTTATAGAGATATTAACCCTTAACTAGCGGCGCGCAACATAAGTCGAGTATTATAAATCTGGACTATCTGGCGGCGCGCGACATAGGTCGTGTGGCAATTTCAGCACGTAATGTTGCTGAGAGAGAGAGACAAGTGGTGGCAGGAGAGTAGCGAGCGTATGACTGCTCCAGACCACCGCGGCGAACCTACTGACACGAATCCCACCTCCTCCCTCCCTCTCTCACTCGCTACATACTGAATTGTATGGGGAAAGTACCGAATTACATGCTTTTTGCACTCGTGTTGCGCGGTTGTTGCAAGAAAACTAGCCGTCATAAAAGGATCGTTATGGTGTCATTGGAAAGCGCTGTTTATGCCCTTTCAGGGATAGATACTTGTTTTACGCTCTGGGTCTTATTTAGGCATGAAAATGATCACGTAAACAGCCCTCTTTTGGCTAAAAACACCCCGCTGGGCGGTACATATAAATAGACCGCTAGCCCGCTAATAAGGTGTTAAGATAGGTTCATATGACACGATCGCATCATATGAGTAGTTGGGCGGAACCGCCATATGACGCGATCGCGTTATATTAGTCGGAGGGGGTTAATAAGTAATTAGAAACATATTGTTCTGTTTTAAGAGTTGGATTGTTAACAGTATTACAGATGCTTTGAGGAAGACGCCATGACTTTGGTTGCATGATCGATTATAGTAATATGCACAATTGACCATGATTTTCCATGACATCATAATTACATGGATGAATGGAACTTTGAATAATTGTATTCTCCCTATCAAGGTTTTCCCAGAGTTGCCGCCTCATTGAAGTATTTGGGACTTTAAATGACTTAAACATTTACAAAATAGATATTGAGGAACTCTCCAACATCCCACACCCTCAACAATTCTTAATTATAAGCTGTGTGGTGTTATTCCTATAGGTGATACATATTATAGTATTGATTTTATTGTATTTGAACGTTACCTATAATCATAACCTGGGAAAAGGAATATCTGTGCCTTTCTGTTATGATAAATAATCAACCTTATTACTGTTTGTAATCGTTATCAGTTGCATATGGGATTTAACATGACCAGCACACTATATGAGCAGTCAATGTAGTCACCTGATATAATTATAATGGAACCATATGTATTACCAACGACATCGTGATATACTGTGCATATTCTAGGTATTTCTTTTTGTTCACAACGACAGTTGTAGTTCTGGCTACGGGTTGCTAGGGGTCTCATACAATTATTTTGTAGGGAGAATACAAAAGTTTAATATTTGGCAGTAATCTATATGATCACTTAAGGGTGTACGGTATATATTTTGGTATATATATATATATATATATATATATATATATATATTTATTTTTTTAGTTTCCTCGCTAGACCTCCAGCAAGCTTAAAACAAACACCCCCTTCTAGATAAATTTTTACAATTTTCGGAACAAAAAATGTCCTGGCAGAAGGCCGGTTCATCCTAAAAATTGCAGGCGGCTGTCGCTCGCCAGGAAAGATTTGACACCTGAATGGCACAAAAGGTCCTAATATTGACAAAGACATAGGGGGAAAGGTCTTAAAATCGCCAAATTAATGGAACGAACGTCTCATAATTAATGGGGCTAAACATGAGGGAGAAGGGGGTCCAGAAACGCATACATTTCTCATTAATGAATATTTTCACAAATCATGGAGCTATTAGGCATGTAACAGGTATACTATTTTCATGTAGCGAGTAGTCGTGGAACAAGTAGTCATATAGTGAGTAGTCATGGAGTCAGTAGTCATCGAACAAGTAGTCATATAGTGAGTAGTCATGGAATCAGTAGTCATGGAATGAGTAGTCATAGAGTGAGTAGTCATGGAGTCAGTAGTCATGGAACGAGTAGTCATAGAGTAGTCATGGAGTCAGCAGTCATGGAACGAGTAGTCATTGAGTGAGTAGTCATGGAGTCAGTAGTCATAAGAACATAAGAACATAAGAAAATGGGAGTCTGCAAAAAGACGATCGGCCCACACAAGGCAGATCCCTGTCATACCCAACCCCAATTACATAACAACATAAGGTCATAAGATCGCGGGAAACTGCATATGGCCATGCGGCCCACATGAAGCAGGTCCCATTCACACCCAGCCCATATCACCCATATGGGAATCCAACTTATGCTTATAGCTTTCAACTGTTTCTGAGCTAATTACTGTTCTGGGCAGTGCATTCCACATGTTAACAACTCTATTTCCAAACCAGTGCTTTCCTATATCTTTCCTAAATCTAAACTTATCTAACTTGAAACCATTTGAGCGGGCTATGTCGCCGTTCTTTAGCTTTAATACCTCATCTATATCGCCCTTATTTAAACCTTTTTATCCATTTAAATACCTCTATCATGTCTCCCCTACATTTTCGTCTCTCTAGTGAGTGCAGGCCTAAGACTTTCAACCTCTCCTCATACGATAAATTTCTAATATTATGTATCTTTTTGGTCATTCTTCTTTGGGCTGCCTCTAAAGGGTCGATATCCATTCTATAATAAGGGCACCAAAATTGAACAGCATAGTCTAAATGGGGTCTTACTAGAGCTAAGTATAGTTTTAAGAAAACTTCAGCAGTCCTGTTGCTAACACTTCTAGATATGAATCCTAGAATTATATTTGCCCTATTCCTAACACTTATACACTGTTTTCTGGGTTTCAGATCATTACTAACGAGCACCCCCAGATCCTTCTCACACTCTGTTATCCAATTCTACATTGTCTAGTTTGTATTTAGCATCTAAATTACGATTTCCAATCCTTAATACCTTACATTTGTCTACATTGAAACTCATCTGCCAATTTATGGACCACTCGTGCAAGTGATCGAGATCATTTTGAAGACATTCCCTGTCGCTAGCTGACTCTATTATCCTACCTATTTTAGTATCATCAGCAAATTTACTGATCCTATTCTTTATGCCTGAGTCAAGATAATTTACGTATATAATGAACAGAAGGGGCCCCAAAACCGACCCTTGGGGGACCCCACTTTTCACTAATCATGGAATGATTAGTCATAGAGTGAGTAGTCATGGAGTCAGTAGTCATGGAATGATTAGTCATAGAGTTAGTAGTCATGGAGTCAGTAGTCATGGAACGAGTAGTCATAGAGTGAGTAGTCATGGAGTCAGTAGTCATGGAACGAGTAGTCATAGAGTGAGTAGTCATGGAGTCAGTAGTCATGGAACGAGTAGTCATAGAGTGAGTAGTCATGGAACGAGTAGTCATAGAGTAAGTAGTAATGGAATGAGTAGTCATAGAGTGAGTAGTCATAGAGTCAGTAGTCATGAAGTCAGAATGTCATGGAACGAGGAGTGCGAAGCATTTAGTATTCTAGTTGATAACGTTATGCTACATTTACGAACGTTTTATCTAAATAAAACGTAAAAATTACATAGGATACATAGTACAAAAAAAACACAAAATGTTACATACTGGAGTAATGTATATACTGTGTGTATGTGAATATATGTACTCAGGCGTATACCCCATAGCTGGAAATGGCCGACTCGAGACAGTGGTTGAACAAAGCAACATTTAAAGTTCCAATTCTCAAAGTCCAGGACCACTTTTGCGTGCCCTCGCCCCTAGTATGAAGTCAAGTCTACAAGGGAAGGAGTATTCCTAGCGTACCGCCCCCAGAAGGAAAAGTAGGACAGGAAAGGAGAAAGACAAAAACGGCTAAGGTTGGGTAGAGGATGCCAAGCCCCACGCTTGATAGGGCCAGCCACTGGAATAGTAGGAAACAAAGAATATGTGTTATCGTTATCATTCATATACTAATTGTGTCTAGATTAGTGAACATGTATGTGCAGTTCCGGATCGGATTTACCCTCGATTAGTCCGGTTGGGCTAGGTTTAACATATGTATATATATATATAGATATATATATATATATATATATATATATATATATATATATATATATATATATATATATATATATATATATATATATATATATATATATATATATATATATATATACTGTATATATATGTGTGTGTGTAGTAAAACTCGCTAGGAAGGATAAAACAATGGAACACCAAGCTTTCGTCTATTCTCTCAAGACAACTTCAGGGAAATACAAGAAAACAGGGGGAGAGTGAGGCTTAAATACATGTCCTAAATCATCTGTGATTTGCTAACTACAGTAGCATATAAAACCAAAGAGCATTAATTATATGTAACTCAGAATTCATAGATAATGAATACGAACAAATATATAATCTAGCCAAACACTCTGCTATCCTGAAAAGTCTGGTTGATCAAAGCTTAACCAAAGCCGAATAAACCTTTTATAATGTAAGTAATAAAGATCCCCTTTCAAGGAAAAATATCTTAGCTCTGTCATATCACGAGTAACTAACACCAGCAATCCCTCAAAAACAAACGTAATGATGCCATGCAACACTTATCATCTGATCTAACTGCTATTTCCAATTGGGGCAGAGAAAACCTTGTTGCCTTTAATGGTTCCAAAACCCAATGTCTTCATCTTACTACCTGTCCAAAACTCCCAGAGGACTATCCCTTCCACTTAAACAATACAACAATCAATCCTTTATTTTCTCTCAATATTCTCGATGTCTCTTTGTTCTTCTGCTCCCACTTGGAAGGACCGTATTACCAGTCTTGCTAAGGCAGCCTCCCAAAAGCTGGATGTGCTCAACTGCCTCAAGGGGTTCTTTACCCCTGCACAGCTTTTTGCTCTACAGGGGCACAGTGCGTCCTTGTATTGAGTAATGTTCACATGTGTCGGGAGGATCCTCTCACACTGCACTCCTAAACAAAGTAGAAAGGAAAGCCTTTCGTATCATTAACTCCCATCCACTCACCAACTCTCTGCAATCTCTCGCTCTTCGCCTCAATGTTGCATCTCTCTCGCTATTCTATCGGTACTACAATAATCAATGTTCCTCAGAGTTTTCCTAGTGTATACCACCTCCTATACGTAGGATACATAGTACCCATCTTGCAACACAATCCCACCCCTACTATGTGCAACTCTCCAACCCAAGAGTGAAATGTTACTCTCAGACTTGCTTCTATTCCATTGTTATTTACTACATAATTTGATCACACGTATTTGTGACTTAACATCCATATATATATATATATATATATATATATATATATATATATCTATCTATCTATCTATTGCCTGACGCCGTGATCCCCGAAGGGGTGGCCACGAACGAACCACCCCCATGCACCTCTGTCCCCAGTCAGTCGACGCCCCTCCCCCCAACCAGCACCGCCTTCGTTCATGTAGTTCCTCACTCCATCCTTCCACCTCATATTCGGTCTACCTCTCCCCCTCTGTCCCTCCACCTCGCTCTCGTACACCCTCTTAGTCATTCTCTCGCTTTCCATACGTTCCATATGGCCGAAGCATCTCAAGTTGTTCCTTTTCACACTTTCCAGCACATCTACCTCCACACCACACCTCCTTCTTACTTCCTCATTAGTCTGTCTATCCCATGTAACTCCGCACGCACTCCTTAAGTAATTCATTTCCACTGCTCTCACTCTTGGTCTGAGTCTCTCAACCAACGTCCATGCTTCGCTTCCGTAAGTCAGTGTCGGGATTACCACACTGTCATGCAAGGACTTCTTCACTTCCATACTGACCACCCTATTTCTTGTTACTGCTTTTAGCGTTCCTACAACCCTCTTCCCCTGTTGTACCCTCTCCCGCACCTCTTCATCCATAGTCCCATCTTTACACAACACACTGCCCAGATACTTAAAAGAGTTGACGATCTCCATAGCCTGACCGTTCAGCTTCACCTCACACTCTGTGACTTCACCCCTTTCGAAGACCATAACCTTGCTCTTCCCCGCATTTACCTTCAAATTCCGTTTTTCGCACACTGTTCCAAACTCATTTACCAGACCCTGCAACTCCCATTCATTATCACTCATCAGAACTGTATCATCCGCAAACAGCATTATAGGTAGCAGCAGTATATACAGTATATATATATAATTATATATATATATTTATATATGTATATGTATATATATATATACATTATATTATATACCGGTATATATATATATATATATATATATATATAATTATATATATATATATAATACATATATATATATATATATATATATATATATATATATATATATATATATATATATATGTATATACTGTATAGTACACACACATCCATGAATGAAAACAATACATTGCACTGAGCGCCTACGGCAACAGCATAAGCAAAAAATAATACATACCACAACCGCCAACCCCTCCCATTTCCCTCGTCCCCCTCTCCGCCCCCCACCCTATCCCCTCTTCTTACCTTGGCATTCCGTTAGCCCAGAAGTAAAAACAATATCTAGACTCGCGTTCCGCCAATGGATTTCTAGTAATTGAATCGTAGCACTGAGATATACGACCTTTTGAGAGACCATTGAGTGCTCCTTGGGGACGGCCCGGCAGGAAGAGAGAGAGAGAGAGAGAGAGAGAGAGAGAGATATATAGTGTGTATGTTATGTGAGGCGAGTTGATGAAATCATTGCAATTCTTTTGTTGATATTCTGTTTAGTGTAATTAGTGTTTAGTTCAAACCACATGATCCATAAGCCTGCCACACACCCCTACCCCCCTCCCAACACACACATACAAACATACACCTATGCCCATACACTCACACACACACACACACACACTCAAACACACACACCTATATATTAAACTCATATAACCATACACACACACACACACACACACACAAACAGTGGTGTGTTTATCGGTACAAACGTTAATTATGCATGTTTACGAGTAAAAATATTCGATTGTTAAACCTAAATTAAACTGTCTAGATAAAACTTATCCTAACCTAACCTAACCTAACTTACAGTACCTAACCTAACCTAAAACACTCCATTTCAACGTATTTTAATTGCCGCCCCAAGCCTCATCTACCTGCAAACCTACATATATAGTAAATGTTGTACCTTTAAGCACACCACCGCTTGTTTACACACACACACACACACACACACACACTTACAGCCATACACACCGTTATATTAGCCTTACTATATGGTTCTTGGACAACTCAACCAGTCGTCCATCTCAAACAGTCGACCATGTCAACTAGTCGACCTTCTCAACCATGACACCTTAATTCATGACCTAACCACACATAGCCTTACCTAACCTAAGAGTATTGATCAAATTTACACTAACTGAGATCTACTGGTTGAAATGATCTAATGGTTCAGAACTACTGGTTGAAAGGACCTGCTGGTAGAAATGGTCTGCTGGTTGAAATGGCCTACTAGTTGAAATGGTCTGTTGGTAGAAATAGTCTGCTGGTAGAAATGGTGTGCTGGTTAAAATGGTCTACTTGTTGAAAGGGTCGTTTTGTTGAAATGGTCTGCTGGTTGAATTTAATGATATGCTGATTTAAATATACTGGCAGAGATATACTGGTTAAAATCTGGTTGAGATATACTGGATGAAATGGTCTGCTGTTTGATATCTTGAGATCTAATGATTGATATGATCAACTGGTTGAGATCTACTGGTTGCAATGGCCTGCTGGTTGAGATCTATGGTTAAAATGATGTTCTGGTTGAGATCTACTGGTTACAATGGTCTGCTGGTTGAGATCTACTGGTTAAAATGGTCTGCTGGTTGAGATCTACTGGTTGAAATGGTCTGCTGGTTGAGTTGCCCGGTCACCGTCATCCACAGCAGGGAGTACGAAGTCTCTACACTTTTAGTCCGGGAGCAAAGGCCGCAAATTGTGTCTAGATAAAATCAACCTCATCCATACCATTGTGACTGAAATTTGTAAAGTTATATAGAAAGAGTATAATTTTTAGACATATAATGCACTAATCGTAGCTTCGAAATGTATTGTATTTAAGAGATATATGGGAAAACGATTTTGAATATTTTAGTTACCCCTCAAAAAATGTCTTTGATTTAAATTCCTAATTTCTTGTGAATGTTGCGTTTTTGTATTACAGTTTTGTATATAATATTTTAGCATAACTAATTAGTTACATTTGAAGACGCTATTTTGAATGTTTTAAGATATTAGTTAAATTAAATATAGAAGAAAACGGTTTGTTATTACTTATTATGGGTGACTGAAGCAGTATAATTGTAGCCTCCTGGCTCCAATCTGCAAGGCAGGTAGCGTATAATAAAGGTCTGCTGTATTTCTTACACTTCCTACTATTGCGGAGCGGTCCAATCTGCAAGGCAGGTAGTGTAAGAAAGGACCTCTTTGTTTAGTACCCTTCACTACCCGACATGGGTGCGGAGCGGTACTCGGTACTCAGAGCGGCTCGCTTGGTGTAGTGACTAGCGTCTCGGACTTCCACCCAGAAGGCCCGGGTTCGCGCCCACGCTCGGCGCATTAAAGATTTTTCACAAGCACTGAGTCGTTACCATCCCTCATGAGCAAAGGGATGGGGTAGTAGTACAGGATCCCAATGGAAATACGCCTAATCGGCCTTATTGAGCTATCCTTAGCTAGCTTAGCATGTGCTAGCTTTAAGAACTATTATTATTATTATATTATTAACCTGCTACTACTGAGGTACATACTGACTGCCATACGTGCGGAGGTGTCCTTAAGCCACGCACGTGGCTTACGGACAGCTCCGCACATATGGCTGTGCTTCATCTGGAGTTTTCGTAGCCAAAACAGTGGTAACACAATTATTTAATTTTCACAAAGTTATTTGAATATAGGTTAATTGTAAACTACAAGACAATTGTTATGATACACAGTTTATTTGGTCAAAAATGGCAGTACTGTAAAAATCAAATAATGTAGAAATTAAAATTGTTACGAATTAAAAGGGAAGACGAATTTGCTCAAATGGCAACAGTCTAAAAAATGATATATTTTGTATGTGAATGCCCCCATATATTTAGTTAAGGTATATATATTTCGAACTTGTCTATTTTTCTAATTAGTAATTTGAAACTATTTTTTACCTTCACTTACATGGACGACGGAAATTAACAATTTGGTAGGGTTGCTCCCGGACTATTTAAGGGGGGAGTAGTTTGGACCCCTTCTCCCTCATGTTTAACCCTTTTTAAGATTTTCAGACATTTTCCTCATTTGTTGGAAATGTTAAGACATTTTATGTCTTTTGGTGATTTGTATGCTGCCGAGCGATAACGAGCCTGCATTTTAGGATTTGTGTCTTATGTGTAGGAAGGAGACATAAGACAAAGCTGCCTGTAACAAGTGTCTCCCCCAATGTTGAAAGAATGACAGAGAGCCAAATTCAAAGTACGTGGAGGCATAATGTCTGGACACACGAAGCTTGAAGCAGTTTAAGTCATAGGATAAGGGAATAAATAAATAAATAATAAATATTTTTGTTATTTCCACTTAAAAGTGGTTATTCTGCTCATAATTACAATTACAAAGTGTACATTAAGTATTAACTTGGGTATAAACTTAGGTATAAGGTATAAACTTAGATTGTACATACACATTCAGATGCATATATACACGCAATACATACATATACAGTATATACCAACATGCCCATACATACACCCGTATTTATACATACATATACCGTACATACACATACGCACACATAATTATATATACATATAAACGTACATACACACATATACATCCACACACATATACGTATATACACATACACACACATACCCACATGCATATACATATATATATATATATATATATATATATATATATATATATTATACATACACACATACACATACATACACACTTATACATACATGCTCACATGGATACAACTGTATATATACACAAACACATAGATACGCACATACGCATTACATACAGTACATACCCATACAACATATCTACATATATATGCATACAATCCTGTAGATATTAATAGAAGCATATATACATACTTGAATACATTCATAAATATATACTGCAAAATAAGGACATATTGAATACTGTATATACATTGCATAAATATGTGCGTGGACTTACATACTTTTACACACTGTTACGACCGGCACTACGAAATAAAGAAGGGCACTTAATAATGGACTAGATGATAGGCTATATCTGCAACAACGGCCATTTGTTATATCTATTACAACGGTACGCTAATTCCAAACCCTCGAACTATTACGCCGGTGAACAAAAACACTTAAAACCCTCCAGCGTTAATCTACTGGATAACGGGGTATCAATTAACTGGGTTTTAGTGCACTTCTACAAAGGCTTTCCGGTGACGGCAAAGCCAACTCACAACAGGAGTACTTACGTTACGAAAATGCTCTTAAGTAATAACAATGCTTGAATAAACTATATAAGATTTAATAAAGGAATAATTGCTTACGTTAACTTTAGTGTGAGTCAGTACTCAACACTAAACTCTTCAATGCTCTATGAAAACACTGGAAGTCTAGTCCTACAGCAATCAGATAAGGAATCTTCTGAAAAGGTCTGATGCTAAAGATGCTCGTTAATATAGAACAGAAATAATGCAGGGGCAGGACACCAAAGCGTGGATCTTAAATACACCAATAAGTAGGATACATCTATATAACAAGGGAGTGCAACAACTCTGTGACAGCACTAATAATATACACTCAAAAACAGTACTTCCTTAGCCAACGTAACAGCCAAACTGGGTTGTGCACTATGCATCAACCAAGGCTAAAATAAGGCGTGAATAATTCCTAAAGCATACATAATGAAAGTTAATAAACACAATGCTGTCTTTCTCACTAATAAAATCTAGCAGTGGCATAAAAGGTATCAGGAAACTAGGCGGAGCGCAAGCATGCTCGTAGCCTACTGTCTCCCCTTGAACATATTTCCCTTATGTTACGTTAAGTGACTTGGAGGCTCTCTTGGTAAGTCCAGATATCTAGTTTCTGGTCTTGCCCTGGCGCTCCACAAAGGTCAACAAAATGAGGTAGCAATCATACAGGTAAGAGTAGGCAAAAGCCCTTTACCTGTATACTGCTACACTCGCAAAGGAAAATATGCACAAGGGTTACAGGCTAGCTAGCTTCGTCGATGTTGTACAGGATCTGACTTGCCACATATATAACTCAGACAACGACCAAAGATACCTTCCACTGTCTAGCATTAAATAATGGGAAAGAACAGCTCAATAATTAGAAGCACCCCAACACTTTTGTTTTTCTATATTCCAACTTACTTCCTCTCGGGCATAGGGTGAGAGCCTTAACATTCACCGCTTTACAATGAACAGTGAAGCCTGTGAGGTCTTGTTCCAGTCTAGGGAGTGAGACATGTGAAGCACGTAGAGTACAACGAGCACCTGCCATCTTGCCTTCACATGAGGCACGGTGCTCACTCATGGCCCGAAACGACCCCATCTCTGAAGCCACCTCATTCCCGTGCTTCACTGTCTCACCCCTTACACTCGGACTCTCACACTTACACACACACAACGCTACCTGTTGAGCAGATAACTCACCAGGCATTGCACCCCTATGCCATATTTTGAATATGGGAATATTCATACAGTGCTATTTAATCAGGGAACAATGAGGGTATTTTATTGATGTTTCGGTGGGCTTGTGGTAATGCACTGATACCAGGTACAGCACAAATTCCATCCCAATAATATCTTCCCATTGATACATCGGGATTTGAACCCGGGACCTTTGGATTACCAGGCCAGTGGCAAGACCACTCCACCACACCTCCCTATGACTATGACTAGTCCCTAAAACTAGTGCAAACATATATGGAGTGCTGGTGCTGGTAATAGGACTGGCCTACTATGGAAGTCGTATGCAGAACCAGAAGGGATAAGTAATTGAATAAAGAGAGAAGTATGAAAAGGAAGAAGTTCAGAGAGAGAGAAAGTAGTATAGGGGGTTATATGGGGGACAGATTGCAAAGGACATGTAGGACCAAGCACGCCGTGCCAAGCTCTGCAGGAGACACGCGGGCAGGAGCCCGCACCACACTCCCAGGACAGCGGCCTCCAATCACAGACCACTGCGTCATGAAGAGCAAGCGTCCTATGACGTAGCCAGGCCCGCCGGCCAATCAAGAGCGTGGGAAAACTCCTCGAGCGAGGGAGGCAAACGTACATACACACGCACATACTACCACCTCGCTGCCTACCTCGCTCTTTCTCCTACAACTTCACACAATGCATTTTATATTCTATCACTGATATAAAATGCTTCCAAGTGTCACAGACAAGAATAAAGACCACCACTGATCTGTCTGTGACAACATGAACTCTATGAAAGAAAGAACATCGTTCTACGATTATTGTAGCCCATATCACTGCCCTGGCGAGCGCTAGCGAGTTACGAGTGCATTCTGGCAAGCTGGCCAGCGTAACACACACACACATTCATATTTGTTTGACTGTTTATAGTTTATATGTATCTATATTGAAATACCCACATATATTCATACAAATATGAATAAGAATATAATATAGGACATCATATTACCATAGAGAACAATGAGGCCCGATATTTAGATTATGTATTATTTAATAAGTTCTTTTTCAACTTTGATTTAAATGCATGTACGGTATTTGCCTCTTTGATATCAGATGATAGTTGATTCCATAACTTAGGACCTGTTACAGACATAGCTCTGGCTCCCAAGCCAGTCTTGGTTCTGGGGACATAAAGATTGTGTCGTTGTCTTGTATTACTATATGTAATATTGTTAACAGTTGGGAGAGGTAGGAAGTGATCTGGGTAGTGGTGGGTGACTTTTAAAAAAATAGTTACTACTGAATTAAAAGTAACTTGTTTCTTTATGCTTAGCCATTGTAATTCTTTGAAAATGGGTGTAACGTGATCATACATCCTAGCTTTACCATCTGCGACTCTTGCCGCGAAGTTTTGCAACCTTTGAACCTTCGTGATTAGTGATGCATTAGTCGTCCCCCAAATCATATTACAGTAGTTCAGAATGCTTAATACTAGTGATTGTACAACTGCGATTCGAGTTGATTTATCAAAATAATGTTTTGTTCTATTTATGTATAATATGGCCCCCATTACTTTTGTTGTTGTTTGGCTTATATGTTTGTCGAAGGTCATATACTGATCCAAATGAACACCAAGGTTTTTTACGTGGATGGATGGTTGGATTTTGGTATCACCGAATTGAATGGTGGTGTTGCTTGGTATTTTTGATATGATTTGACGTGTTCCTATGAAGATACACTGAGTCTTTTTGGTGTTCAGCAATAGATCATTTTCTTGGAAGTAAGCATTTGCAATCTGTAAAGTTTCTTCACATCTAGCGATTAGATTATTTAATTTGTTTAATTGACCACTGTGAAGGAACTGTGTGTCGTCAGCATATTGTGCTAGTAGGCAATTTTTTATTTATTTTAGTATATCATTGACAAAAATAATGAAGAGAATTGGTCCTAAAATAGACCCTTGAGGGACTCCGTAAGGGGTTTTTGCTATGAAGGAAATAGTATTATTTATGCGGACGGACTGTGTTCTTTCACAGAGGTCATCCTCGAACCAGAAAGAGTCAATGTTATTTTGTAGGAGTTTTTTAATAAGAATATTATGGTTTACACTATCAAACGCCTTAGACAAGTCACAGAGGGTTAAGAGGGATATGTGTTTGTTGTCCATGTTGTCATAAATCTTGTCTGTGATAACTGTGAGTGCTGTTTCAGTAGAGAGTTTGGGTCTGAAGCCATGTTGTGAGTATAATATAATGTTATTGTTTCCTAAGAAATTAACGACTTGGTTAGCAACGATCTGCTCGATGATTTTAGAAACAATTGGGAGAAGAGAAATTGGGCGATAATTACTAGTATTATTAGGGTCTCCAGTTTTGTACAATGGAGTAACTAGCGCATGTTTCCAGGATGAAGGAAATTTACCTGTGACTATGGATGTATTAATAATGACTGTAAGATAATATATTATTACGTTAAGAGAGTCTTTTATGAATTTGAGCGCTATATTATCAGAACCGAACGAATTAGTTTGGTGAAGATGTTTGATGGTTAGAATAATAGTATTGGGGTCAACTGGCTCAGGACGAAATAATGTGGTATTAGTTTGAGTGAGGTGATGAAGAGGTGTGGGTATATGGGGTTGGGGAGCGGTGTTGCCATATCTTGCGTATTGCGTATCATCGAATGCTTTTTTTTCCAACATTTGCAAATAACTTGTTAAACTCTTCAGCCTTTTCATTTGTGTTTTCAAATAGACAGTTTCCACCACTTTTCTTGTCGTTGGGTATTACTTCCCTTACTATTTTCCACGTTGCCGAAGTATTTCCTTTGCACTTTTTTAGTTTATTGTTAAAATATTGTTTTTTAGTGGAATTTATCAGTCGTTTAACTTGCTTCCTTAAATCATTAAAATGTCGTTGTAATGTTGGGTTGAGTCTGTTTTCTTTCAATGTTTTCTGAGCTCTGTTTCTAGCATTAATGGCTTCACGGACGTTATCATTTATCCATGGCGAGGGTGGACGACGAATTATATTAGTTGTTACTGGGGCACACTTACTTAGGCTTTGTGTAATGACGGAGGATAATATATTTACTTGTGTGTCTACGTTGTCTGTTTGTAATATTTCAGTTGTTACTGGGGCACACTTACTTAGGCTTTGTGTAATGACGGAGGTTAATATATTTACTTGTGTGTCTACGTTGTCTGTTTGTAATATTTCAGTTGTTACTGAGGCACACTTACTTAGGCTTTGTGTAATGACGGAGGTTAATATATTTACTTGTGTGTCTACGTTGTCTGTTTGTAATATTTCAGTTGTTACTGGGGCACACTTACTTAGGCTTTGTGTAATGACGGAGGTTAATATTTACTTGTGTGTCTACGTTGTCTGTTTGTAATATTTTAGTTGTTACTGGGGCACACTTACTTAGGCTTTGTGTAATGACGGAGGTTAATATATTTACTTGTGTGTCTACGTTGTCTGTTTGTAATATTTTAGTTGTTACTGGGGCACACTTACTTAGGCTTTGTGTAATGACGGAGGTTAATATATTTATGTGTGTGTCTACGTTGTTTGTTTGTAATATTTTGTGTAGGGTGGGGGTTTCAGCTAATATATGAGAGCAAAAGGTGTCACTTGTATAATTTCTTAGGTCGCGAGAGACCTTTGTAATTGGTGGACGTTTTGGTTTATATACGTTTATTGTAACGCCTACTAAATCGTGGTCAGCTATGGTGTGCGGGTAAACGTCAGAATTAGTTATTATATTGGGGTTGTTAGTTATTATTACGTCAAGCATGGTTGCGGAGATGGGTGTTATGCGTGTGGGGTTGTCTATGACCTGGGTGAGTTTATTGTTAGCTATGATGTGAGATAGTTTACAATTTTGAGAAAATAAATTATATTTTAGGTCACCTAGTACAAACATTGTTTTCTTTCTGATGATCACTGATCGTAAGGTGTCAGTGATATTATCCCATGCACTTGCGGGAGCCTTTGGATGTCTATACATACAACCAATTATTATGGAGGGCAACTTTCTTAATTGTATTTGTACCCAGATATCATCTACGCCTTTTAGTTTTGTGATTCCAGTATCGATTATTTTGGAATGTAGACACTCATTTACATATATATATACGCCCGAACCACGGCCAATATCAAATCGGTATATCTTATAATTTGGAATATTTACTAATGCGTCGGGAGTGTGAGGGAGTAACCATGTTTCGCTAATACAGAGAATATCTATGTTTCTTTCCTTTATTAATTGAAGATTGAGTGAGAGAGTTCCAAAGCTTACTAGTTGAGTAGAAGAAAGACTGGAAAATCGGTCCACTCTTAGGTTAGGGATCTGGACAGAATAAAGTTGGGAGTGTGTTGAAAGGGTACGTGCCCTCCACTCTACGTACGGGGCGATAAATCTCTGAAGACTACTGATTGTTGTAATAGCGGTAGAAGAGTGAGAGATGTGAGAGGAAATTAGTTAATGAGACTAAATGGTTTTGACTCTACTCATTCGAGAAGTGTGGTATGGGTGGAGCTACCCCACACATGCGAATTATACTAGATACATTAGCGCACTGTCCCCCTATACAGAGCAAGAAGCTATGCGGGAGTGACAAACCCACAGAAACGGTTCAGCACACCTAACTTCTGAGAAGTTGATTTAGCAAGAGTGGAACTATGGTCTTTCCAAGAAAGGTCAATTGGAAAAGAAATACCAAGAATACTGAGAGAAGATGAAGGGCTGATTTTAGTATTGTTGAAGAATAAGGGATAGTTATGTGGACGATGGTGACGAGTAAATATATGAAAACATTGGGTTTTGGAATCATTGAAAGTAAACAGATTTTCTCTGCCCCAATCGAAAATAGTTGAAAGATCAGAATAGAGGCGTGCTATGGCCTCATTGCGTGAGTTTTGCAGATAATGCATGGTGTGTTGTTGTGGCAAACTACTTGAACAGTGTAAGGTATATCATCAGCATAGGAGTATAGACATTAGACAGGATTAGAGGTACAGCTGAAAAGATCATTAATGATTATTAGAAAGAGAACTGGAGACAGAACAGAACCCTGAAGAACACTAGAGTTGATAGTTTGAGGTAGTGAGCGATAGCCATCCACAACTGCACCTGTGGAACAGTCAGAAAGGAAATTAGAGACAAAGAATCAGATAGATTGATAGAAACCGAAGGATGGTAGTTTAGGAATTGGAGATTTGAGCCAGACTCTATCGAAGACTTTCGATATGTCTAGATCAATAGAAAAAGTCACACCGAAGCACCGAAAGGAGGATGACCAAGAATTAGTAACATAAAGAATATCACCAGTAGAGCGGCTCTTAAGGACACCTTACTGGCGAACTGAAAGTAGATTATGAGAAAAAAAATGTGAAAGAAATTCTGAATTAAGAATAGATTCAATATATCAGAGATGCAAGAAATGTGATCAATTGGACGATAGTTAGAGGGTTGAGAGAAGTCACCCTTCTTTGAGACAGGTTGAATGAGAGCAAACTTCCAGCAAGAAGTAAAGATGACAAAAGAGTTTGCTTAGGCAGGGAGACAGCACGGAAGAATCATTTTTGAGTACAACAGGAGGAACACCATCTGGTCTATATGCCTTCTTAGTATTAAGCTTAGAGAGGGAAGAAAGTACATCCTTAGAAGAGAATATATTTGACATAAGTAAGAGAGAGGGGGTTGGAGACAGGAATAGCACCGGAATCGTCCAAGATAGAGTTTTTAGCAAAGGTTTGAGAGAAGAATTCAGCTTTGTAAAAGGAAGACGTGACGATAGTACGGTCAGAGTGGGAACGAGGAGGAAAAGCCGAAGTCAAATTGTTGGAGAGGTTTTTGGCTAGAAGCCAGAAAGCTTGGGAAGAGCTACAGTTATAAAGTTCACAGCATTTATTATTGATGCATGATTTTTCGGCGAGTTGAAGAACAAATTTGGCTTGATTCTGGGTAAAAACAAAGAAAGTAGGAGATTCTTGAGTTTGAAGGCGACGGTACCGGATGAAAGCTTCCTCCATATTGTGGACAGAAAGAGAAAGGAATGTATGCCTCCATGCCCGAGATGATCACCTCGGTAATGTATTCAGCACACTCTGTGGGTCCCCAGTCAGGGAAGAAAAGATCATTCCATGGAAAATCAAAGAATTACTGCCAAAGAGCTTCCCAGTCGGCAGCGCCAAAGTGCCACAAGCGCCGAAAATTGTGACATTTATCTTGAAAAGGGTCTTTGGTTTATATTATTAAAGTTTGATGGAGGTCTAGGCAGCAACCTAAACAAAACAAAATATATATAAGTACAAATTTCCGCTTAAAATGTCAAGGATAAATAGATAGTAATTTACTTTTCGATCCTACTATTAGAAGGGATTAAGAATATTAGCTTCATAAGTGTATGATATTGTAGTCATTTTAATTACACTTGTCATGCCTTATTTAATCCTAATTGTGTTGGCAGTGTATGTTAAAGAAAAAGATACAGTCGCCTATATAAGTTTTGTTCCGTGCCGTGATCTTATGTATATAGGGTAAATTAGTATAAATTAATTTCGATTGTTGTTTCTATTAATTATCAGTTGACTAATCAGTGTGAATTTGACATTAAGTATTAAGATATGCAGAGGCAGTGATTACATTAATCCTATTTGGTCCGAAATAGATCTTTTTGGATCTCCTTTATTTTGCTTCATTAGTTTGGAGATTTTAAGACGTTTCACCCATCATTTTGCCAATAAGAAGACGCTTCAATCCATTCAGGTGTCGATTGTTTTTCTGGGCGAGCAATAGCGAACCTGTAACTTGGAAGAAATCGCGGCCTTTGGCCAGGACATATTTTATATCGAAAAATTTACACATTCCACTAGAAAAGACTCTGGGTGGGCATTGTTGATTTTGAAGAATTAACATTAAAGTATATTGCTGGAAAATGGCAAAGGAAAGCAAAACCCTTAACCCCTTCACCACCATGACATAATGTTCATCATATTCTGGTTAACATTAGAAAATTATCTATAGTATATAATATACTTATACGACACAAATGGGTAAATATGATCTCAATAAACACTTTTACTAAAATATCTCTTTCTTAAACTGCATAAAATCATCTAATATTTGCCAGAATCAAAGCTGAGAATGACATCATGGTGCTGAAGGGGTTAATAATAAGGCAGCCTACCAGAAGCTGGGTGTGCTCAACCGCCTCAAGGGGTTCTTTCCCCTTGCACAGCTTCTTGCTCTGTACAGGGGCACAGTGCGTCCTTGTATTGTGTATTGTTCACATGTGTGGGGAAGATCCTCTCACACCGCACTCCTAGACAAAGTAGAAAGGAAGACCTTTTGTATTATTAACTCCCGTCCACTCACCAACTCTCTGCAATCTCTCTCTCTCTCTCTTCACCACAATGTTGCATCTCTCTCGCTATTCTATCGCTACTACAATAATCAGTGTTCCTCAGAGCTCTCCCAGTGTATACCACCTCCTCTACGTAGGGTACGTGGTACCCGTAGTGCAACACAATCCCACCCCTTCTCTGTGCAACTCTCCAACCCAAGAGTGAAACGTTGCTCTCAAACTTTCTTTTATTCAACAGCTGAGCTCTGAAACTTTCTCCCAGAATCAGTCTTTCCCTCTTCCTATGGCCTAAATTGCTTCAAACTCTGTGTGTCCAGACATTTTAGGTCGAACGTCCCTTGATTTTGGCCCCGTCACTCTTTCAAAATCGACACCTGAATGGTACGAAAAGTCTTAACATTGACAACGAAAAGGGGCAAAAGGTCTTATTGTCGCCAAACTTATGGGGCAAACGGCTTACATTTGGAAAGTAATGGGGCTAAGCATGAGCGAGAAAGGGGCCCAAAAAATGATGCCCATAAAGTGAAAATCTCCTAAATAATTGTTCAGCAACTTATGTTATTTTTGTTGTTTAAAGTTTTATTAGTGTACTGCACGTTTTGTAAATCAGCTTACATGCTTGAGAAGAGCATTTTGGTAATACACGTGGCACAATAACAGAATTTCAAACAACAACACAATATAATTTGATGCCACTGTTGCAACTTCCAAACATACATACACACATAAGTTCTTTCCCTTTCCATGACCTTATGTGGAGACGTAAAATGTGTGAGCTTGAATTAAGAGCGTAGTTTGTATGAAGTAGTTAACAATATTATATAATAACTGTTTCATAGCAAGCTATTGTCCTTAGTTAAGTATAATGCTTTTACTTCCTTCCATACGGTTAGTAAGTGGTAAAAAACTAATGTGTATGACAACACAGTAGATTCGAAGCGCCACATTAAAATGTGTATAGTAACTAGAAGGGTATTCAGTAGAGGGCATATATCAGCCTATGCTGGCTGGTTCTTATTATAAATGTTCTTCTGGATCATCGTTCTAGGTTATGATCCAGATTGCCTCCTAAACTGAATCACTATCCTATCTGCCCACCAAATCTTGGGAATATCGGTTTATAACTATATCCTATCTATCTACCAAATTTCGTGAAAATCTTAAGATCGCCTGCTCTATTAAATCACTTCTTCCTTGGTACATATCCAACGTGCCATCCAAAGTTCGTGAAGATATGTTTATATTTTAGTGAGATATCCTGTTTACAGACAAACACACTTCGTTGGCGGAGGTAATAAAATAATAAACAATTGTTCATAACATATATTATAAGTTCTGCCATTGTTTTAATTTTGATCTACGATTAACATGAGTGTAAACTTTTCAGTTAGGCCTATCCACATATCAGAATGACAAAGTAAGAAAACAACAACAAATTATTTGTTGTCAATTAATCAAACGGAGATTATATACAATATATATATATATATATATATATCGGGGAGCATCGGGGTAGGTCATTTAGAACTAACCGACCTCTTTCAAATCCTTCCTTTTCTGCTATTCGAAACCACTCTGAATCATCTGATCATCCCATAAAACCCTCCGATTTTTCAATTCTCACCACTGCCCCAAACACAGTCACACGACTCCTGTCGGAGACCCTGCTCAACCAGTTACATAAACCCAGCCTGGGTGTGCACGACTCTTCCACTCCAGCATCCACCACCGCCCCAACGTCATCTGCCAACAATCCAACACCTGCAGTAGACACTGCAGCAGATGCTTCTGGCGAACCTGAGCCGACATCAAACCAGGACAACCGCCCTGTTCACCTTAGTCTCTCCCCCACTCCTCGTGCAAGAAGCCTGCTAGCACGAACAGTACCAACCCCTCGCCCCCGTTCTAACCACTCCTCTCCCCGACCTGTACGTAGAGTCCCACCACCACAGGTTTCCGGATATACACCAGTGAGGAACGGTGCACGGCCAACGCAGAAAAGGTCTCGTCTACCAGTCACAATGTCAAACAGATTTGAGATATTGGTAGAGATGGAAGACGAACCAGAGGAGACCAGGCTCGTTGGGGATTCCATCCTACGAGGACAGGTCGAAGAGTTCTGCGACAGAGTCCCAAATCAACGAAAAAGATTTTGCATCCCAGGAGCTGGACTGGACGACATTGTGGAAGCCTTCGAAGATACCACAAAGGATGCAAATGAAAATACCCTTTTTGTCATCCATGCTGGTTCAAATGACGTCATGCGCACCAGATCCGAAGAGTTGATGGAGAAATATCGCAAGATGATCCAGCACTACATAAACAAGTCAAGGAATATCATCATCTCAGGCATTCTCCCCAAGATCGACGCACCTGACAAATTCTACGACAAGGCCTTCAGCACAAATAGCCGACTAAAATATTTGTGTCTGAGGGAAGAAGTTGAATTCATCAACCTCTGGGACAACTTCTACAACCAGCCTACTCTGTTCCGCAAGGATGGCACTCATCTAAACCCTGTGGGTTCAGCACGCATGGGTCGTCTCCTACACGAAGCAGTCCGCAGCCATGGATCAAAATACGCCATCCGAGAAGAAGCAGCAGTGACATATATCATCCAACGCCAAGAAAAAATCAGAGGCAACCGAGGACCACCAGCGATAAGGACCGAAGACAGCGAGGACCGAGGACAGCCATGAACATAAATGTAGATCCGACAAGAACCAAAAATATTATTAAAGAGCGTTCCGTGAGTTCTAAAATAACAAATTTAAAGGTTTTCTATGCAAACGCTCGTAGCATACGCAATACATTTTCAGATTTAGAGGAGCTAGTGTTTACAGAAAATTATGATGTGATTGACATAACAGAATCTTGGCTCAATACAGAAGATGGAGACTTTTTAGCAGAGTATTCACTTTCCGGTTATGTAATGTTTGAGAAAAGCCGAATAAATCGAAATGGAGGTGGCGTTTTACTTTATATCAAAGAAAGTCTTAACCCTACCCTCTTGTCAAAACCTCAAATTGTGAACGTCGACGCATCTTTTGTGCTAATAAAGAATAATAAAGGTACAAAAATAATACTTGCATTAATATACAGACCTCCAGCTCATTCAGTGCAAACTGACCGAGAAATTTACGAACAAATTGCAGATGTAAGTAACTCACAAGATACCGTAATTTTTGGCGACTTTAATTTACCTGTGACCAAGTAGGGCGATACTCTTACTTCACACTCCGGACATGACTTGTATACGAACTTGCAAGAGAGTTCGCTTTATCAATTTGTTCGAACGCCAACCCGTGGTAATAACGTTCTTGACATTGTACTTGCAACAAAAGAAGAATTAATAGAGAATTTGAATGTTGGTGATGAATTCAGTAACAGCGACCATCGTACGATAACTTTCACTTTAAAGTTTACTAGTAACGAACCAAATAGTAGCATCGAAAAAGTCCCTAATTTCAAGAAAGCAAACTTCCATAAACTTAGAGCTATGTTTAAAGAAACTGACTGGAGCTTTTTAATTCACAATAACGACATAAATACATCTTGGAAGTTATTCGAAGCCACCTACCTAAAAGCAGTGCAAGACTGCATACCATCGAAAATACGGCGTCCAGGCCATAATAATAAGCCCAAATGGTGGAATAAAGATATTTCAAACTGCCTGCTTGCTAAAAGATTTGCTAATGATAGATTAAAATCCTCACAAAATGACGAAGAACGGCTGAAATTTGTAGAGCTACGACGCAAAGCCAAAAAGTTAATTAAGCAAAGTAAAAAGACCTTAGAGTTACATATTGTGAATCAAAGTAAAACAAACCCGAAAGAATTCTATAGTTATATCAGAAAGAACAAAGTAGTTACTTCAACTGTTGGACCGTTAGTCGATGAAAATGGAGAATACACCAAAGACGAAGTACAAATGAGTAATGCCCTCAATACCTTCTTTGCATCAGTTTTTACAACAGAAGACCTCAGTGATATCCCTACACCATCGCCGATTCAGATTGATAATTCAGATGTTCTAAGCAATATCACCGTTACAGAGAGAGAAGAATTGAATTGTTTAGATAAACTCAAGGTAAATAAAACGCCTGGACCTGATACAATCTCGCCTAGAGTTCTAAAGGAAGCTAAGGATGAGCCCTCCAAACCACTGACATTACTATTCAATAAATCCTTGCAGTCTGGAACTATGCCCGATCAGTGGAAGCTAGCCAACGTAACACCGATATTAAAAAAAGGCAGCAAATCCCTACCCAGTAACTATCGTCCAATTAGCTTAACCTCAGTTGTATGTAAAATGCTAGAAACGGTCATACGAGACAGACTCGTAAATCACTTAGAGGAAAATAACATACTTAAAGATACTCAACACGGCTTTCGTAAAAAACGTTCCTGTTTAACAAACCTCTTAGACTTCTTCTACGATATCCTCAACCTCTACGATGAGAGTAAAGCTGTAGATATTATATACCTTGATTTTCAAAAGGCCTTTGACAAAGTTCCCCACAAACGTTTATTGCTAAAACTAAAAGCGCATGGAATACAAGACGGTGTGTTGAAATGGATAGAAAATTGGCTCAGCGACAGAAAGCAAAGAGTAGTCATAAACGGTAAGGCATCTAAATGGACCAATGTAAGTAGCGGGGTACCCCAGGGATCGGTACTAGGACCAATTATCTTTCTAATTTACATCAACGACATAAATGAGGGTCTCACCTGTACAATCTCAAAATTTGCTGACGATACAAAAATTGCAGATAGCGTACTCTCAAAAGAACAAGTTGACGATATGCAACACAATCTAGATAAATTGTCATGTTGGGCCCAAATTTGGCAAATGAGTTTCAATGCGGATAAATGTAAAGTACTACATATCGGATACCTAAATGAGAAAGCAAACTATTCGATGAATGGCACTCAGCTTAAGAATGTAAACAGAGAAACCGATCTGGGTGTAACAATATCGAGTAACCTAAAACCGAGTCAACAATGTTCAGAAGTTGTTAAGAAGGCAAACAAAATAATTGGCTTTATAGGCAGGTCATTTGAGCATAAATCCAAAGAAGTTGTCCTAACCCTTTACAATTCCTTAGTCCGCCCTCTTCTGGAATACTGCGTTCAATCCTGGTGCCCTTATTACCAAAAAGATATAAACAAGCTAGAACGAGTTCAACGTAGAGTTACCAAAATGATACCTAGCCTAAAGAACAAACCATACGAAGAGCGTCTTAGAGAATTAAATCTATTTCCTTTAAACCAGCGCAGATTAAGAGGTGACTTAATTCAAGTGTTCAAAATCATCAAAGGCATCGACAATATGAACTGTAGTAAGTACTTCACTATCGACCAATCTAATTACACGCGGGGAAACGGTTGCAAAATTATTGGTAAATCTTTTAACTCACACGAATCTAAGAATTTCTTCTTCAATCGAGTTGTCAACTTGTGGAATGGGCTTCCCCGAAACGTTATAGACTGCATCACCGTTGATTCATTTAAACTCCGCCTAGAAAAATATCTCGCATCAAACCCGCGACTGACTGCGTTTGTAAATGAATATCTTTATTTTATCCCCCCCTCAGTTACTAACCCATCTGTCCCCTACTAACTTCCTAACCCTGCCACGGACATTAGTTCCAGGGCAGTAATTCCCTTTCCAATGTTCCCTTACCCACTCTAAACCACTGTTTGGACACTTGATCCTCAGTGTTTTGGAGGACAAGCAACCTAGAAGGGTCACTAGATCTGTTGTTGCTTGATTTCCTTTGTACTCCTTTGTACTCTGTTTCTAATATGTAAAGGTTAGTTCTTATGTATATGAAAACATTTGTTATTAACTTCGCCCCCCCCCTCCTCCTTTTATTTCTCACATAATATTTCTTCGTCTCTCATTTTATTCTTTCACTTTACTAGTTCTAATATGTATTAGGTTATTATTTTTATAACTATTAATTTTAAGTTTTATTCTAGATTTGTTAAATTTAATTATTAATAAGAATATTTACATTAGAAAATTACTCTGCCATTCATATAGGCTTTTATTTCATTTCAGTTCAGGTCTGAAGATGGTTTATGCTTAAACCGACACGTTACCAAAATAAAGATGTTTGTACCAGCGCTGGTGTTGATTTGTATCATCCGACTCCGATTCCCGCAACAAGAGAGTATTGCTTCTATATATATAAGACTAGATACCAAAAGTATACAAGTATAGAAAATGTTGGGTCTGTCTTCCAAGAATTTACTATTATTACAAAGGATTACTGAGGGAAACAAGCATCAACAATAGTCTAGGTGTATCTTTTTCATCCAACCTTTCTTGGAAAGATCATATTACCACTCTTGCTAAAACAGTTCCCAAAAGTTAGGTGTGCTCAACCGTGTCTGTGGGTTCTACACCCACCGCACACTTAATTACTCTCTATCAGGGCACAATGTGCCCATGTATTGAGTATTGTTCACATGTGTGGGGAGGTTCCACCCATACCGCACTACTCGAAAGAGAAGAGTCAAAAGCATTTTTCCTCATTAACTCACTTCCTCTTACTATTTCCCCATAATCTCTTTCTACACACTGCTAGTTGCATCTCTTGCACTCTATTATCACTATTACAACAATCAGTGCTCTTCACAGCTCTCTTGCGGTGAGTACGAGGCACCCACCTTTCAATACAGTCCCACTCCTATTCTGTCCAACTCTCCAACCCAAGAATTGGCAAATTTTCTCATTTGTTTTCAATTCAACAAGTGAAGCCTGGAACTCTCTCCTTCAATCAATATTTTCTTTATCCTGTGACTTAAACTAATTTAATATTTGAGTGTCCAGGAAATTTGACCCCAAAGTCCCTTGAAATTGGGTCTGTCACTCTTTTGGCTTTTGGAGAGCCACTCGTTACACGCAACTTGCCTTTTTGTCTCCTTCATAAACAGAAAAACAAAACTAAAACAGATCTAATGATCCTCACTAGGCTAGTTGGTGAAGGGTAAGGAATGGGTTTCTATGGGAAATTATACCTTTATTACTCATGCACAAATGCAGTCACTTGGGGATTTGAGGCAAGTTATTTGTCTAGATGTGTTTTGGAAATTTGGATTTGTGGATCAGTCTACAACATTCAGCTTTCATGATATTTAGTATTTTTCATAACTCTATTTCGGTTTTTCGTTATCATTATTGATGTTGAAAGTTATTGAGCGGTGGTCACTTCTCAAATTTGCCCTCTAAATGCTCCTTCGTTACAAGTATGAGATCAATAACATTATTGTCCCGTGTGAGAGAGTTGATGAAATGAACTTCCTTGTTAATTAGTAAATTTATCATAATCCTTATTTGAGGTAAGTAGTTCACACAATTTCGGCATTAACCCTCCAGCCCCGGCTATGTATTATATATATATTCCTCGAAAACCGGGTGTTTTGGCCGAAAAACGTCTAGGCTAGGCTACCGTATATTCGTTAATCAGACTGCTTCCCGCATTCCCGCGCATCCCCAAGCGTAGCTGTGTTATTTACCTGTAGAATGGCATTAAGTAGAGCTCTCTAAGTCAACTGGTTGAGCTGTGATGATGATTTCATTGGAGATAACTTTATGGCCAAAACAGCCACTTTACACCACTTTTCGATACTTAACAACAACATACAGGACGCCTCGCACACCAAGCTCACAGGCTTTGACGTCATGGGTGTTTAAGAGCCCTTCCGGGTAGCTCGTGTATGCTTTTTTATGGGCGTTCAAGAGCCCTTCCGGGAACAGAGGGTTAAGGTTAAGGTTAAGGTAGAGGGGGATAGACAGGTTGGGGACGTGAGAGGTCTCTTAAGAGTTAGAGAGAAGTAAAGGAAGAAAGAAAGAGCAAAGTAAAAGTGTAGGGCCATCCTCTTTGCTAATTTGTAAACAAAATTGTACGACAAATTAAAATCCCAATTAATATGATGATTACTGCACACTTCAGTTATTTGTTCGTATATTACTTGGTCGATATATGATGTTTGTGCTGGAGGTCGGTAAATATATATGTCCCAAGGTTACTTTGTCGTGAGACTTGTCTCTCAGCTGAGCATATATTGAATCAATATCATCGAATATTTGGATGATGGGTAACAATGGATTGCGATTATAATGTACATAATATTATAGTAAAACACCACCTCAATATCTGTCTTTTCTACTGTCTTCATACATTACGTAGCCCATTAGGGAATACTCTGCTATGAAATATTTTGTTCTGGTGTTGAGCCATGACTGTTATATACCTATTATATTGTAGTTTCCAGTATAGGCAATAGCATCAAAGTCTGAAAATTTGTTACAGACACTTCAAGTGTTATTGAAAAATAGTTTAATAGAACATTAATTTTCGCATGAAATATTGGGGATGTTTATGCTTGATTTTGTCTTCTATTGATTCTTCTGGCTATCCTTAATTGGCTACGCTGTGTTGGTGCGTCGCTGAGCAGTCTATCTACACGAGCCGTACCTGCAGGGTTCTGGTGGAGACCGTCCAATTCCATAGCAAAAAGGTCTTGGTGCCTGCATTGTAGGGTACTGTGACGCATGTCCACGTGTGAGCATGCAGTACAGAACGCCTAGTCATGCCCCACTCTCGCTAGGATCGTCAGGGCAGGAACTTTGGCTGTAGTCTATGTAGAGTTTCCTAACTCAGTTCATGTGAGCCGTTGTACTATAAGTATTATGAATATGTATTTTGTTTTCATCTGAGTCAACGAGTTCTATTTTATATCATTAGTTATAAGTGTTGTGTGTAAAACTTATTTGTAATGATGGGAAGAGAAACAGCCACAGTTAGGTGTCAGTGGGTACGCCAGGCAGGAGGTAGGCCTAACTCACTCGCATTCCTCCCTCCCTCAGTGCTAGGGGAGCCTTTGTGTATCCCAGAGGAGAGAGAGAAATTACGTAATGGTTGTCAGTGGGCGGTCCTTAGTAGTTCACGTTGGGCTTACTAGAGGGCCGGGTATAAAAGGGAAGTCTAGCCATTTTTTCATCAGAACTCATTAGGCAGAGTGACTTCTCATTTCCCTTGCTAACTATTTATATTCTTCTGACTGATGGGAACTTTCTCTACTACCTTACATTCTTATTTCCTCTTTCCCTGCCCTGTTTAACTTCCATGGTCCCGTTGGTGCAGAGCTAGTCAGCCAACGTATTATTGCTTGAGTTCTCACGAGATACTTGCCTATTAGATAGCCTATTTTGGAGGGTTAACTTAGAATAGGATTGATTTATGTTTGTTGCACTTGTATATGCATTTCCCTGTGTTATTATTATTCCTGTGTTCTGCTAGTCTAGGTAATGCTAGACTGGGGTAAGGCTTTTCTGTGTTACGAGTTGTTGTTTGATGCAGTGGTTAAGCGATAAACCTGCATACTCGTTTCGGTTCAGTGAAGCCTAGGTTGTCTTCGCGGCTGACTGTGTTGAGTTAATAATTTACAGTGCGTGAGGGCAAGAGCCTAACCACCCTGTATTTTATTAACAGTTTGTTTTTACTTTGTCAAGGAGCCGGGAGAAAACCAGATACATGGGATCTGGATTTCTCAAAGTGCACTTGTTAGTTTTAATGTAATACTTTAACCCTTAATTAGCGGCTCACCACATAAGTCGTATTTAATAAAGCTGGACTATGTGGCGGCGCTCGACATAGGTCGAGTGGCAATTTCAGCACGTAATGTTGCTGAGAGAGAGAGACAAGTGGTGGCAGGAGACTAGCGAGCGTATGACTGCTCCAGACCACCGCGGCGAACCTACTGACACGAATCCCATACCTCTCTCACTCGCTACATACTGAATTAATGGGGAAAGTACCGAATTACATGCTTTTGCACTCGCGTTGCACGGTTATTGCAAGAAACTAGCCATCATAAAAGGATCGTTATGGTGTCATTCGAAAGCTCTGTTTATGCCTTTCAGGGATAGGTACTTACGTTCTGTCTTATTTAGGCATGAAATTATCACGTAAACAGCCTATTTTGGCTAAAAACACCCGCTGGGCGGTATAAATAAACCGCATAGGCCGCTCTTAAGGTGTTAAACAGTCGTGAGGACTTCGCTAGGCTACGAGCCGTTTTTGCTCAGTCACTGCTACCTTTTTGCCTACAGTACCCCAGCTAGACTTTACTCGATTAGTAGATACAGAATAGTATTGAAGCTTTCCTTATGTATGATATTGTTTATGCACTATTGATTTCATGTGTTGCAAGCTTGGCTACTTTAGTGATTAGTGGCCCACGGGCACAATCCGAGTAGGCTATTGCCGTTGCATTTGCGGAGTACTTCCTTTTAATGTTTGCCATTTACTATTGCATATTCTTTTAATTATTCTTATGCCAATTTAAGCCTTTAACCCTCTCCGACATATGACGCGATTTTGAGCCTATTGGGGATACTTTAAAGCCTTTGTTACCATCAGGGGTATTTAGAAACCTTTAGTTTAGTTACTTGAACCTCTGCAGTTGTCTTTGAGTTAGCTGTGGGCAGAAAACTAATTTTGGAGAGGTAATTATAAGAGTGAGAGAACTCTATTTCTTATTGCTAATCTGGCAACCTCTGCGTCATAAATGCGTGAAAGGGTTAATAGTATTTAATTGCCAGTGTTTTTGCTTATTGAATTACTGTTCAAAATCCGATACGTACTTCTTACGAGCATCCAAGAAGCATCTAACTTGTTTCAGAAGATTCCTTGCTCGATGCTTAAGGACTATTAATTAACGTAACGTAATAGTGCCGATCCGAAGTAGAGGGTGGTGGACTTCTTAAGTTCATAGTCAAGGGTGGATTACTTCGGCTTCGGCCAACACTATTCTTTGGTGTTGTTGTTTCTTACTTCATTGTTTGATTGTTGACCAGACTAGATAATTCCTGTCTCTTTATTAGTCTGTTGTTGAACACTAGTACCGAGTTCTTGTATACCCCGTTGTAGCAGATTGAACTCTGGAGGGTATTGGTGTTTTTTGTTCGGCTGGCAGTACTCAGGGGTTGGGATCGTGTGTTTCCGTTGTGGCAGCGAGCCGTATTCGAGTCCTGATTGAGAGCCCTTGTGTACCCGAGTGCCAGTTCGTAACAAATGGCGACCTTGCCAGGTCAGGAATCTGCCAATTCTCATCCCTCTGTGGGAGAGTGCTAACCTCCGGTAACTGAGTGGACGGCACTGTGGGAGTCGAGTGAGAGGGGATCTGGGGAGGAACCCCCCCAAACGCCCTCTCCTCCGAAACCCCATGTTGCCCAAGCAACACCCAGGAAATCAGCTCCCCCTTGGACATCCCTGCTACATTGGAAATGCCCAAAACCTTGGCTATCAGGTGCAAGCCACAAACATCCACCCTAGTCAGCCTCTCCTCCATCACGTGGTACCGCTTACTCACAAAAACTCTAGCATCCTCCTCACTGGTTACTAATGGCACACCTTCAAATGACATCTCTCGCTCATCGTCAGTGCTAATGCACGACATACTGAAGTCCACAAAAAAATTCTCGAGACAAAAGTGTTAAACTTCCTATGCAAGCACTAATTACTAAATTAACTGGAGTCTCTTAAATGCTTTACTAATTGCCATACAAAAAAAAAATATCTTCAATATGCACGCTAAAATACAAACAAACAAATGTTGTACAACTCTGCAAAAATTTATACTGTTCACAAAATCCTAAGCAAGGTCGCCATTTGTATTGATTTCCGTAGGTTAAACGGTTTGACTCCAACTAACCCATATCCTCTTCCTCGGGTTGATGATAGTGTTGACAAAATTGGTAATGCTCGTTTTTTGTCTAAAGTAGATTTAGTAAAAGGTTACTGGCAAGTACCTTTGTTCGAGCGTGCTAAAGAGGTATGTGGTTTTGTTGTGGACGGGAGTACCTACCGGTGCAATGTTATGCCTTACGGACTTAAGAATGCACCAGCAACGTTTCAGAACCTGATGAATGAAATTGTAAAGGACATTCCGAATTGCACCGTATATTTGGACGATGTAATCATTTATGATGACGACTTTGAGAGCCATTGTGAGCACCTTGAGACCTTGTTCCGGAAACTTAGTGAAGCAGGTCTGGTAGTAAATTTGGCAAAGTGTGACTTCGTAAAAGCCACTGTGCAGTACCTTGGGTTTGTAGTGGGAAGGGGACAGGTGTGCCCTCCTCAGAACAAGGTACAGGCTATCAATAAATTTCCGCACCCAACAACCAAGAAGCAGATTATGAGATTCTTGGGTATGATAGGCTACTACAGACGCTTCATAAAAGGTTACTCAACGGTGTTGGCACCTCTCACAGATTTGTTATCTAAAGACAAAAAGTGTTTGTGGGCACCTGAGTGTGAAAAGGCTTTCACTTTGGTGAAACATTTGCTATGTACTCACCCGATACTCAGGGCCCCAGACTTTAACAGGCCTTTTCAGCTGGCAACAGACGCTAGTGGTGTAGGGGCTGGTGCCGTCTTGCTACAGACAGACGATGAAGGTGTGGAACACCCAGTAAGTTTCTTTTCTAAGAAGTTCAATGCTGCACAAAATAACTATTCTACAATAGAAAAGGAATTACTGGCGATTGTGCTGTAGCTCAGGCACTTCGAGATGTATGTTCCAGCCTATGGCCCAGTCGTGGTTATCTACACTGATCATCACCCTTTGAGATTCCTGAATCAATTTCACAATCGCAATATGAGACTGACCAGGTGGTCTTTGATGTTGCAGGAGTATAACCTGGACATCCGTCATATTGCTGGATGTGACAATGTGATCACGGATTGTTTATCAAGGGTGGATGATCAGTCGTAGGCTATCACGGGTGTGTGGGTTTGAGTGGAGGAAAATAGGCTGCCCTTATAGTGCAGCCGGGAAAAACATATTAAAATATAAAAATCATATAAAAACTCTTTCTTTTGATATAGGTAATCGTATAAGTTTGTCATAGCCTATAGAGTTTGAGTAGTCCACGAACTATCAAACGGCTGAGCTGCTGTAAGCTCGCTCTGGGAGCATGATATTGTGTCTTTTTGCTATTGTTGGGAGGAGTTATAAAATGTGAATTTTATTTTTTAATAATAAGATGTGTTTTGGTGATAAACTCAGCTTTGTTTTAGTGCCATGCGGTCGCTGGGTGTGGGGGGCTTGATGGGGTTCTGTGTTTGTCAGATTTTAGCTCAGGGTTGAGCGAGTAAAATCTTGGGGGAGGTGTGACGCATGTCCACGTGTGAGCATGCTGTACAGAACGCCTAGTCATGCCCCACTCTCGCTAGGATCGTCAGGGCAGGAACTTTGGCTGTAGTCTATGTAGAGTTTCCTAACTCAGTTCATGTGAGCCATTGTACTATAAGTATTATGAATATGTATTTTGTTTTCATCTGAGTCAACGAGTTCTATTTTATATCATTAGTTATAAGTGTTGTGTGTAAAACTTATTTGTAATGATGGGAAGAGAAACAGCCACAGTTAGGTGTCAGTGGGTACGCCAGGCAGGAGGTAGGCCTAACTCACTCGCATTCCTCCCTCCCTCAGTGCTAGGGGAGCCTTTGTGTATCGCAGAGGAGAGAGAGAAATTACGTAATGGTTGTCAGTGGGCGGTCCTTAGTAGTTCACGTTGGGCTCACTATAGGGCCGGGTATAAAAGGGAAGTCTAGCCATTTTTTCATCAGAACTCATTAGGCAGAGCGACTTCTCATTTCCCTTGCTAACTATTTATATTCTTCTGACTGATGGGAACTTTCTCTACTACCTTACATTCTTTTCCTCTTTTCCCTGCCCTGTTTAACTTCCATGGTCCTGTTGGTGCAGAGCTAGTCAGCCAACGTATTATCGCTTGAGTTCTCACAAGATACTTGCCTATTAGATAGCCTATTTTGGAAGGGTTGACTTAGAATAGGATTGATTTATGTTTGTTGCACTTGTATATGCATTTCCCTGTGTGTTATTATTATTATTCCTGTTTTCTGCTAGTCTAGGTAATGCTAGACTGGGGTAAGGCTTTTCTGTGTTACGAGTTGTTGTTTGATGCAGTGGTTAAGCGATAAACCTGCATACTCGTTTCGGTTCAGTGAAGCCTAGGTTGTCTTCGCGGCTGACTGTGTTGAGTTAATAATTTTATTAACAGTTTGTTTTTACTTTGTCAAGGAGCCGGGAGAAAACCAGATACAAGGGATCTGGATTTCTCAAAGTGCACTTGTTAGTTTTAATGTAATACTTTAAACAGTCGTGAGGACTTCGCTAGGCTACGAGCCGTTTTTGCTCAGTCACTGCTACCTTTTTGCCTACAGTACCCCAGCTAGACTTTACTCGATTAGTAGATACAGAATAGTATTGAAGCTTTCCTTATGTATGATATTGTTTATGCACTATTGATTTCATGTGTTGCAAGCTTGGCTACTTTAGTGATTAGTGGCCCACGAGCACAATCCGAGTAGGCTATTGCCGTTGCATTTGCGGAGTACTTCCTTTTAATGTTTGCCATTTACTATTGCATATTCTTTTAATTATTCTTATGCCAATTTAAGCCTTTAATAGTATTTAATTGCCAGTGTTTTTGCTTATTGAATTACTGTTCAAAATCCGATACGTACTTCTTACGAGCATCCGAGAAGCATCTAACTTTTTTCAGAAGATTCCTTGCTCGATGCTTAAGGACTATTAATTAACGTAACGTAATAGTGCCGATCCGAAGTAGAGGGTGGTGGACTTCTTAAGTTCATAGTCAAGGGTGGATTACTTCGGCTTCGGCCAACACTATTCTTTGGTGTTGTTGTTTCTTACTTCATTGTTTGATTGTTGACCAGACTAGATAATTCCTGTCTCTTTATTAGTCTGTTGTTGAACACTAGTACCGAGTTCTTGTATACCCCGTTATAGCAGATTGAACTCTGGAGGGTATTGGTGTTTTTTGTTCGGCTGGCAGTACTCAGGGGTTGGGATCGTGTATTTCCGTTGTGGCAGCGAGCCGTATTCGAGTCCTGATTGAGAGCCCTTGTGTACCCGAGTGCCAGTTCGTAACAGTACTCTCCAACGTCTTTGTAGATAACTGTCATAGAAAGTAATTAGGCCCATTATTCAACATATATGTTCGTCTTAGTAATAACAATAACGTATGTCAATTCAATAATGAATATGTTGTTTACGTCGCTTATGGATAGTTGAAATTCTTTTGATTGTTCTCAACAGATTAAATAAAGGTTTTTATTATAAACCTGTTGCAAGTAATGAATAAATATTAGTAGTATAATAAAACATATTATTATTATATTTTGTTTAAGAATAACCTTAAAATACCCAACTTAACAAAAAATACCCGTGTTCACTATGACATTGCCAATTATATTAACACTAGCAAATCCGACGTTTTAGTGTTTATTCTGGTGCTAGTTTTTAATTTTTATTAAGGAATTATATATATTTTTTTGTGTGTTTTCATTGTGTTGCGTTTCGAGCATTTTATTTTAGTTTGCCCCCTAAAAACCTACCCAAGACCCTGGTAAAAAAGAATATATATATATATATATATATATATATATATATATATATATATCATATATATACCCCATATATATACCCCATCATCTCCCAGATCCCCACTACCACCTACCAGATCGCCAAGGCCCTGAACAACCTCCTCACCCCCTACGTGCCCAGCCAATTCAACCTTAACTCAGCCCACGATTTCTTGGAAATTTTACGAGACGCCCCCCATAACAACAACCGCACAATCGCCTCTCTCGACGTAGAAAGCCTGTTCACCAACGTGCCAGTGGATAGGACCATTGACATGATTCTACGTCGAATTTATCATTGCCCTGATACACCTACACTGGACATCCCGGAGAAGGCCCTGAAAACACTACTGGAGCTGTGTACCAAGGAGGCCCCTTCCTTTGCCCCCGGGGCAACATGTACAAGCAGATAGACGGTGTGGCGATGGGCAGCCCCCTAGGAGTTCTTTTTGCGAACTTTTTCATGGGTACCATCGAGGAAGAGCTCCTAGCTGCCCAACGACCCGCCGTCTACTGTAGATACGTGGATGACATCTTCGTGCAAATCAAGGACCTCCACGAACTACAGGAACTCCAGCGTCGCTTCATGACCTCCTTCGGACTTAACTTCACCTTTGAAAAATCTAACAATGGACAACTCCCCTTCCTCGACATCCTCGTAGCTCTGAACGACCATGGGTTCAAAACCACCGTCTACATTAAACCAACTAACACAGGACAATGCCTCAACGGCGATAGTGAATTCCCCCGCCGTTATCTTCTATCCTCCATCTCCGCCTATGTTAGGAGAGCCCTCACGCACTGCTCTACCTGGGCCGACACCCACCAGGAACTAGAAAGACTATACCAAGTTTTAGTAAATAACGGATATTCCAACTCCGACATCTCCAGCACCATCAACCACCATCTTGAAAAATGGTACACCCAAAGCCCTCCCAACATTGACCCCCCCAATGAAATTAAGATCTTCTACCGCAATTACATGTCCTCTGAACACAAAAATGACGAGGCCGTCTTAAAAGAAATAATCTCCAAGCATGTCCACCCAACCAACCCGGAAAACAAAATCAAATTAATAATTTATTACAAATCCCCCAAGACCTCCAACCTCGTTCTCCGCAACAAACCAGCCTCCACCAAGATAAAGAGCCCGATGACCGACGATCACGTCATTTATCAACATACCTGTAATTATGAGGACTGTGGACCTCATTCCTATATTGGTATGACGCAGACTCGTCTTTCACGTCGGTTAACTCTTCACCTTCAGGCTGGAGCCATCAAAGACCACTATCTCACCCCTAACCACCCTCACCTCACACGCAACGAGTTAGAGAAACACACCACCATACTCGATAAAGAAAGTGACCCAAGGAGATTACCTATACTCGAAGCTTTATATATCCAAGCCTTACATCCCAACATCAACAACCAAACTCTGGACCTTCAGATCCTTCCTTCTGCCAAAAGGCACTACCCTACAGGACCTAACACCCCTCCTCGCCCCCCGGTGCCCTTGACGCAGCCCCCCGCGCTACCTCCTTCAGCTTCGTCTTCTGCAGGCGCCACACAACTTAGGCCACGCCCCTCGACACGCAGCCAATCAGCTTCGACCCCACCTACTGACCACCATCCCGCATCCAGTGCGCATGCGTGAAGCGGTTACCCCCTTTCTCTCTCCTAGTTTACCCTTCCACCAATAGCAGACTTTTGCCCCCTGTTTTCCGCCTCCTCTGATCCTCCACCCTCTATATATACCCTTCCTGTTTACCTTTTATATCATTCCTTCCTTACTTGATAATGCTGGTTGTCCAGTGAAACGCGTCGTATATCCTGTATCTTCATGTACTTTAATGTAACCCTGTACCACCATGAATTTTGCTCATCTCCTTCATCTACTTCCTGCCACCCAGCGAAAACTCATCAGAGACCTGGAAACTTTGAATAATAACATTTCCAACGCAGAAATTGCCATTTCTTTCAACCTCGTATGTATTAAAGAAAATATATATATATATATATATATATATATATATGCCCTATATATATATATAGTTGCATTATGCTATTTGTGAACCTGTATAGAAATGGAAAACCTAAACATATACTCAAATATTGGAAATACGTGTATTGTATATACATTAACATAACCAAGATAACATAACAGAAGCGAAGCATGGACGTTGGAGGAGAGACTCAGACCAAGAGTGAGAGGGGTGGAAATTAGTTACTTAAGAAGTGCGTGCAGAGTTACATGGAGGGATAGCCAGACAAATGAGGAAGTAAGGAGGTGTGGTGTGGAGGAAGATGTGCTGGAAAGTGTGAAAAGGAAAACCTTGAGATGGTTCGGCCATATGGAACGTATGGGAAGCGAGAGAATGACTAAGAGGGTGTACGAGAGCGAGGTGGAAGGACAGAGAGGGAGAGGTAAACCGAAGGAGAGGTGGAAGGATGGAGTGAGGAAGCATATAGATGAAGGCGGTGCTGGTCTACTGTCCCCAGTCTACTGACTGGGGATAGAGGTGCATGGGGTGGTTCGTTCGTGGCCACTCCTTCGGGGATCACGGCGTCAGGCAATAGATAGATATATATACACAGATATATATATATATATATATATATATATATATATATACATATATATATATATATATATATATATATATATATATATATATATACTGTATATAAGCCTATATACATATATATATATATATATGTATATATATAGATAGATAGATAGATAGAATAATAGATAGATATATAGATGAATAAATAAACGCCCCCAAAGACCTTCCTATAATGTTATATTTAAAATGTTGGATAGTAAAGTGTCCCAGCCGAAGGCCTGCTTTCCTTAGTTTGCAGGCTTTCTATAGCTCGCCAAGAACAAGTCAACACCTAATTGGGTTGAATCGTCTTATGGTCGCCAAACTAATGGGTGAAGCGTCTTAAAATTACGAAAATAATAGAAAGAAGTAAGCGTGATAAAAAATTACGACCCCAGTATAGATAGGGTTACAGCTATGGTCGTGGTTGGCGTTTCAATATTTGATGTTATTTTCTAAAAGGTTGTTATTTGTCAGAGGTGGTAACAACATCCTCTCTAATTGGTTGCTGGATCTCAAAATATAACGAATTAAGCTTCAGTTGAGTGGGCTGAAAAATAAAATATATAGAGAGAGGTACATGTACTCTCCCACACGACTAGCTCTTACAAAACTAGTTGCATTATGCTGTATGTGCACCTGTATAGAAATGGAAAACCTAGACATAGACTCAAATAGTGAAAATATGTGTAGGTTACTTTCCATTATATAAATTAACATAACCAGGATAACATAATTAAATACGCCAACTTTAGGGCGGGTGGGTAAGTGTACGTACACATGCAATCTCAGCAATATGTGGAAACACAAATATGCATACAAGCATCACACATACATCAATACATTTTACTACACATGTAATCGGGCTCAATTTTCGATGTACCGTGGAGAAATATTAATTGGCACCTTCACAGTAGCTGCGGGTCCGAATTGTTGTGTCCTGTGTATAAACAAAAATAAAATCACACTTCCTTTAACGACAGTTAAGGTAATTACTGTTTGTACCTGTTGATCTTTCATGGCGTCGTTGAACAAATGCAAACACTTGAAGGAGCTCAAGAAGCACATGTGCCTCATGTCAAGACACCTATATATTATATGACTAGAATAAAAACAAAAACAAAAAATGTGAATTCGACAATTCATGCTGTACTAAATTTCATGAATGCATGTGAAGCCAACCGGCATTCCATAAAAAATACCTTTGCATTTCCAATAGAAAAGTAATGAAGAAGTATCACCCAACTCAATATATTAATTAAGTGGGCATCAATACCAGTCAAGGCTGGTGGCGCATAGTATGAATGAAGAAGGTCTGTTTCTAAATGGGGTATTGTTTGCCATCTATAGTAAACTATGGAGGTGACGAGCAGCCTTTCCAATGCCATCTGTTGAGAGACCTCGAGAATATAGCCTATTTCTGCCGTGTTGAAGTTTAGACAAAACAAAAATATATAATATATCTACTTTATTACTTCAAGAATTGTCCAGACATGCAAGCGTGCATACATTCATAATCGAGTTTCAACATATTTAACTATCAATTCGTCTATGAAAATAATGCCAGTATATAACACCTAAAGCTTTTTTTGTTCAATTAAATAATCTTGTCATTACTATAATTGCGTACTAAGCCCATTGAACAGAGATAATAATATAACACAAACAGCTTTGACCTTGGAAGGTTATTATATATATATAAGCATAATAGCATTTAGTCTCATCAACTCACCTCCTCTTAACAATTCCTGCAATCTCTCTTTCTCTTTACACCGCAATTTTGCACCTCTTTCACTCTTCTACCGCTATTACTTTCATTTACCCTTCCTAATCTGAATAGATCACCTAACAATAGCCTGAAAGCAGAATAGAAGTGCGTACTCGGATCTCGAAAGGTTTAGTACTGAAGTATACTAAAACTTCTCCCAACTACCAGATGTCCCCACTCTGACAACAGGTATGAGGGTGCTACGAATTTTGACTCCAGGCCGTGGGAATCTGTGTTACGTGTATATGACCTTGCTTTTATAATGAGGATACGTGCATGGGGCCCTAAGTCATAACCTCTAACCCCTTCTGTACCAGTGACGTTTTTTTTTTTTTTTTTTTTTTTTTTTCAATATTATATATACAGTATATTTATGCGATTTTAAGCAGTTTACGAAGAATCTGTGGTAGTAAAAAGGGTTGTTGTTGTTCCCCAGGCTGTCTGGCCGAACAGCCCCAAGGTCCCGAGAAAGGCCAAGGCCATAAACGAGCGCCCCCAAAAAACCCTCCCTGCTTACCACTAATAAAGCCCGGGTGACCGAAGCCACTCCAAGGCGGGGAGCTGAGGAGGGTGCGGAAATGCCTGGGATACCAAAGCCCCACCCAAGGTCCTGTGCCACTCAGCAATTATGAAGGGAAAGTTGAGGGGCGAAGGAAAAAATGTGACGCTTTGGCTCCCAATCTGTCAACCTCTAGGTTGGCAGTAGGGAGGTCAATCCACGGAAGAGACGCTGTCACTTGAGATCTAGAAAATATATATGTAAAAGGAACAGTCAGAGTAAGCGATGGGTATAGCAGAGATCGCTCAGCTCTCACTCTGATAGACCAGTGAGATACTTCGATGCCTGTTAATTGCTGGAGGCCCATTTTAGCATGAATAATATCGTCTAATAGTGGCCAGAAGAAAATATAACAGACGTCACCGGTACATTATGGGTTAACCTCGCTTTTAGCTATTGGTAACTGTGGAGATTCCTCAATAGTTCAAGGCGAGGTAGAGGGTAGTGACTCGTTCCTGACAATAATATGGTTATGAATTCGTTCCCCCATACACTGAAAAATAATATGACTATGAATTCGTTCCCCCATGCAGGCATTCTCATCATAAAATCAATAATATTTAACCCTTATTTAGTACGAGGGAAGTCTTTTTGGACTACCTTGCTTTGCTTCATTAGTTTGGAGATTGAGAGACGTTTCACCCTATTAGTTTGGCGACATTTCAGATATCGATTTTTTTTATTTTCTGGGCGAGCGTTAGCGAGCCTGCAACAAGAACAAATCGTGCTTCAGCAGAGACAGTTTTCTGTCGAAAAATGTACACATTTATCTTGAAGGAGGTCTGGGTGGGCATTTTTCTAGTTAGAAGGAAGTCTGGGAAGGCGTTTTTGCTTTCCAGAACTTCACTCGGATACCATAGTCTCTAGCCCATTCATGAATATTCGTGGGCTGCAACTATTTCTAATCATAGAAACATATCACTGGAAACAAAGTTGTGAATATATTGTTGTATACATCAACTACAAAACGATATATATTATTTATTGAAAATCAAGTGTTATCAAAAAATTAAAACCAGATAGTTATAATTGCGGCAGGAAAAGCACAGAGGGTTCACTATCACTTATAAGTGGGCTAGAGATATAAAGATGTATCCGAGTGTACCTTAGAATACCTCCAGCCACACCTGCTATCATGGTCCTGGTAGCCGGGGGAGCAAGCTAGCAAAGTACCCCATTAGCAGTTCCTTCACATTTACCAATTCTTTCACCCAACCCGATCTTATAAATTCAAAAATAAACACTGCAATTTCTCTGAACCAGGACCTTTCTAGAATTAATGAATGGGGACAAGAGAATCTAGTTTCCTTTAATGCACAGAAAACCAAGTACATTCAATTTTCTAACCGACAGAATCTCACTGACTCCCATATATTTGTTAATGATGTAAATATTCCCACTTCCCCTAGTATTGACATTCTCGGTGTAACATTAACTACTAACTTGAGCTGGACACATTATGTTAGAAGCATTGCTAAGAATGCCTCTAAAAAACTGGGACTCCTGTACAGAGTTCGATAATTCTTCACTGACGAGCAGTTGGCCGTAATATATAAAAGTCATGTGCGTTCTCAGATGGATTACTGTTCACCTCTGTGGGGTGGAAGTGGAGTGGTTGCATTGAGGCAGTTGGACAAAATTCAAAATAAAGCTATTAGGTTAATCAATAACCCTGCAATCACTCAGGACCTTCCTACATTATCCATGCGAAGAAACGTTGCATCCCTTGCATTATTCTACAGATATTTTCACAGCAATTGTTCCGAGGAACTTGCTTCAATTGTGCCGCCTCTCCACATTTTTCCCCGTAGAACTAGGGCAGCTGAGAGCGCCCATGAATTTACACTTTCTCCTCCACAATGCAGAACTTCTGCTTATCAGAATTCATTTATCCCCAGAGCTACTACTCTTTGGAATTCACTTCCCTCGAATTGCTTTCCACAAACTTACAATCTACAAATGTTTAAATCCAGTTGTTACAAACATTTTATGAATGGAGGATGCCTTTAGGCACATGGACCTTTTTGTTTTATCTGTGTTTTTCCTTCCTCCGTTCATTGTCTCCTTAAAAAAAAAAAAAAAAAAACTATATTGTTTGTTTAACCCTATTTGGGTCGACGCGAGGGTTCCCCCCCCCCCTGTTTCACTTCATTAGCTTGGAGATTTTAATAAGTTTCACCTCCTTAGTTTTACTATAATTACACGATTCGCCCCATTCAGATGTAGACTTTTTTTTTTGGGCCGAGCGGTAGCGAGCATGCATTTTGAATAAATCGGCCTTCGGCCAGTAAATGTTTCTATCGAAAAATGTACAAGTTTAGCTTAGAGGGTATTTTTAAGCTTGAAGGAAGGGGTTAGTGTTAGCCTAGAGGAAAAGCTACAATACATTACTCGAAAAGGGCAAAAGCAAGCAACTTTATCTGTAATAATTAATCAAAATATCATAATAACCCACAAGACGCCGGAACATATAGTGGTAACTCAATTACTGGTCACCATTCAAAGAAGTGTAACTACCCATGTCTATTACCCCTGCAATGCCAACAATAATGGAATCTACAGTATTTATCTATATATTATTATGTATCCAGCTATCCATCTTTCTACCTCTGAAGTTATCTGCCACACATTCACCAGCCCTCTTACTCTTACTCTCTCTCTCTCTCTCAGTATATATAGAGTATATAGACTATATATATATATATTGATAAAGGGTGTCCCGAAATAGACGTGCAAAGCTTCAGGATTAGGTTAGGACAAATATTCTAAGCATAATATGTTATATAAGCATAATTCTAAATTTTACTCGTTACAGAGATATTGCATGTTGAAAATGGCCTTTTCTTAAGTATTTCCCCATAAGACTGGCCTAGCTGTCCTAGAGCTTACCACAATCTCATATAGCTGCAATTATTTAATTAATCTTATTATCAAGATATTGTAATTCTGTAAGTTGCAAATTGATTATAGAAATATTAGCTCACTATGAACCTACTGGAAACTGTTTGACATGAAAGAGTTCATTATAGCGATGTGGGGGAGGACACTATATAAAACCCTCGATACCTCTTGAACGATTGACATTTATAATGCTTGATATTGAAAATGTTAAGCTTAGAATTATGTATATAATAATATCCTGAAGTTTGGCATATCTATTTTGGGACACCCTGTATATATATATATATATATATATATATATATATATATATATATATATATATATATATATATATATATATATATATATATATATATATATATATATATATATATATAGAGAGAGAGAGAGAGAGAGAGAGAGAGAGAGAGAGAGAGAGAAATATAGATAAATAGATAGATATATATAGATATTGCCGTATTTTGTTGCTTATTTCCTTTAGTATTCGGTATCGCATTTTTATTCTGGCTAGCAGTAGACATTTTTATTCAGCTTTGGAAAGAAAGCTGGGAGTCGTAGGGCTAATTGTGCTATACGATATCGATGTGGTGCCTAGAGATCTTTACGGACTTTATATAGTCGGGTAATGAAAACCAGAATAAAATGTGAAATAGCGTACCAATCACTCAAAGGGTTAACTCACTCGCTTATTAGTACAAAATATTGGACAATTCAAATTTATCAATATATAGTGTGTGTATATATACTGTATGTATATATATATATATATATATATATATATATATATATATATATATATATATATATATATATAGATAGATATAATATATCTATAATTATAATATATATGGATAGCTGGATATATATGTAGATTGATATATATATATACAGTATATGGTGATTGTGTGTGGTTGTATGTGTGAATATATATATATATATATATATATATATATATATATATATATATATATATTATATATATAATATATATATATAATTATATATATATATATATTATATATATATATTTATCATATATATTCACACATACAACCACACACAATCACCATATATATATATATATATATATATATATATATCAATCTACATATATATCCAGCTATCCATCCATCTATCCCTTTATCTATCCATCTATCCCGCCATCCAATCAAGGTGAGTCAGGGAGAGCGGTCTGAGCCACCTCCCCTAAGGCCGGCAGGGGAGCACTGAGCCCAGGGGGGAGGATGGATGGCTTAATGGTTGCAGGTTGGTTGCTGACCTTTTAGAGCTGGAGGAGATTTGCTTTATGTTCTGTTTTCTTTCCTTTCCTCCTTTCCATACGACTGCTGCAAAAGTAACTCAAGTCTGTCTATCGCGCTATCTATTTACTGGTCTCTCTTTTTAAATTCGTCTAGCTATTTTATCTATCTGACCATTCATCCACGTATTCGTATATCATTTGTTTTCGGTCCATCCATCTAGCTATCTATATATATCTATCTGTATCTTGCATATTACATCTACCTACCACACACTCACCATCATTTACGTGTCTCTATTCATCTATCACTCTATTTATCTATCTGACCATTCAATCTGGTTGCGCAAAGGAGAGCGGTCTGATCCATCTCCCCTAAGGTCAGCAGGGGAGCACTGAGCCCAGGGGAAAGATAGATGGATTAATGGCTGCAGGGTGGTTGCTGACCTTTTGGATATTTTGAATCTTTAGTTTTCCCCTGTCCACCTTACTACTCCCTATTACAAATAGAATATCTAAAGGGTATCTAACATGCAACTTTCTATCTATTCATTCTTCTATCCATCCACCTATATATCCGCACATATTACCTACCCAACACATGAACCATCTCTCTATAAATGTACCCATGTCTTTCTATCCATCTAAATATACACACATACATATTCACCATCTCTAGTAATCTGGCTGTCTATCTATCTAGTTATGACTGTATCTACTTACCTATCTATCCATCCGGCCATTCAATCAGGATGAGCTAGGTAGAGTGGTCTGAGCCATCTACTTTATATGGCCAGCAGGGCAACAGTGAGCCCAGGGAAGGTAGGATATGGCTTAATGACTATGGGGTGGTAACTGACCTTTTGGAGTTGGTGTTTTTTGTCAATGTTTAGTATTTAGTCTCTTCACCCCCCCCCCCCCCTCTCTCTCTCTCTCTCTCTCTCTTATCTATCTATCTATCTGTCTATCTCTCTCTCTCTGTGTCTCTCTCTTTCTCTCTCTCTCTCTCTATATATATATATATATATATATATAGTATATATAATTATTCCCCTATCTATCACACAATACAGTACATCTACCACACAAACACTGTCCCCTCTCTCCCCTAGGGTCAGCAGGGGACCACTGACTCCAGGGAGAGGATAGCTTAATCACTACAGGAGGTTGGTGGAAAGTTTGGTTATATTTGTTTGTTATGGTGTCTTTCACTCTCACTCTCACACACTCACTAACTAACTTGGGCCTTTGCTTTTTATTATTTTTACTGCTGACCTGTGTTCCGAGCTTGAAAATAAACTAATCTCCTATGCTGATGATACAACTTTATATACGTCAATTCCATCACCAATAGATCGACACGTAATTGCTACTGCTCTGAATAGGGATTTAGCCAAAATTACATCATGGTGTCAACTTTGGGGTATGAAACTTAATGCTAGTAAAACACACTCCATTATCATCAGCAGATCTCGCACCTTGGATCCTCCCAATCCTTATCTACAAGTTTCTGGCGAGCAAATTGAGAATGTGGATACTCTGCGTTTGTTAGGAGTTACTCTTGATCCCAAACTTACTTCTGAAAAGCATATTCGTTCTTTCTCCTCTTCCATTTCCCCCCAAAATTGGTCTGCTTCGCAAGGTTTATAACACGTTTGCTTGTGACGCCACAGTTATCAAGTATTTTTATGCTTTTATTTTTCCACAATTCTAGTACTGCTCACCTGTCTGGTTGTCAGCAGCTGACTGCCATCTCAAGTTGCTTGACAGGTCAGTAAATTCTATCAGTTATATTCTACCTCATTTGTCTCTTGATCTGTGTCATCGACGTAAAGTTGGTGCCTTTAGTCTTTTACTAAAAGTTTTTAACAACCCTCAGCATCCCATACATGGGGTTCTGCCTGGGCCCTATGTCCGGGCTCGTGCAACTAGATTCACAAGCAATCTTAATGATCTTGCCATGAGCCGTGTTAATTTGTTCTACTACACAGTTTTCACGGTGTTTTGTGCCGGCCATGGTTGACTTATGGAATAAGTTGCCAAATGAGCTAGTCAATTAAGCTAATATCTCCATTTTTAATTCTAGAGTTAATGTTTTTTTGCAGCATTAATTCTAATTTTTAAACATATGTTATTCTATTTTATTGTATTATATTTATACTTGATATCCTCCACTGCATAATATGTTGTCTGTGTTTAATATATGTACATATACAGTATACAGTATATGTTTGTTTTTTCCTAAGTTGCCGTAGTCTCTCTCCAGTGCCTCCGGGTGTTTTGTGTGGATTCATCTTGCTGGTGTTTCTGCACCCTGGTTGGAGACTTCGGCATCTCATATAATAATAATAATAATAATAATAATAATACTATCTCTTACTCTCACTCCCACTCACTCTTTCTCTCTTACTCTGTGAAAAAGGTGCCCCAGGGCTCAGTGCTCGAACTTGTTTTTTGTTTTTGTTTTGGTAGTATTATATCAATGACATCGATGACGATCTTTAATGTACCATCTCAAAATTCGCAGACGATTCTAGCTAACATAATGGTTTTCCCTTGCATGTTGAACAGATCCAAAATTATTTAGATAACATAGCAAATTGGACTCAAACCTAGCAAATTAGTTTCAATATCGATAAATGCAAACAGAACACAAGTATACAAAATCAAACTACTCAATGAATGGTAGTCAACTCAAAAACACTGACAGAGAAACAGAGTTAAGAGTAACAATATATAGTAATTTAAAACCCAGCCAACACTGTACCGAATTAATCAACACACACATTCATTGGAAGATCTTTTTAATGCAAATTTGAAAATGTTATGCTCGCTTCGTATAATTCTTTAGTTAATTTGGAATACTGTATAGAATTTTGGAGTCAAAATTATTAAAAAGACATAGATAAACTGGGAAGAATATACAGTAGTGGAGAGTAACAACAAATATTCCTAGACTAAGAAATGTGTCCTATGAAGAACGTACAAAAGAGTTAAATATTTGTAGTTTAATAAAGGCAGGCTAAGAGGAAACAAATTTCAAGTGTTTGAAATAATTAAAGGTATTAACAATATGGATGTCAACGAAGACTTCACAATTGATCACTCAAGTTACACAAGAGGAAATGGTTGCAAGATAATTGGAAAGTGTTTTCACTCATATGAGGCAAAGCATTTATTTTTTCATCGAGTGGTAAACTTATGGAATGGACTAACTGGTAATGTCACTGAGTGTTGCCTATAGTCTATTTATTTCCAGCTGATGATAAATTGAATCCCTCAGTAGCTGATTTATCGATACTTAATGGAAAATTATGGAACTACTATGGCTTTGTGTCATTAATACCAAGTTTTCGTAATTAACAACATATTTAGCTACAAAATCTACCTTATAGCTGAGTAAACAAGATGGTAACATGGCGATTTACTCTCAGCTGGAAAAAACTAGACTATATTACTGTTCAATATTTTAAAAAAAAAACTAGACAAATACCACGCTCGTAACCCTCGATTAACTGCATTTGCAAAGGAATATCACTACTTTATTATGCTGTGCTATCCTTTCCTATTTTCACATAGGATCGGTGGTTTAGTTACAAACATCCTAATAAATATCAATAGATCTGTTGTTGTTTGTTTTCCTTTGTACCCACTTTGTACTCTCTCTTTCACTCTTACTCTCACAGTCAGCCTCTCTCTCTCTCTCTCTCTCTCTCTGTATATATAATACTTCACCTACTCATCTCTACAACCATCTACCTATCTATCTATCTATCTATCCCATATCTCACTCTGTTTACCCCATCTACCTATCTACCATGCAATGCATCTAACTATCACACACACAAACACACACACACACACACACATACACCATCTCTCTCCATTGACCTCAGGGAGATGATACCTTAAAGACTGGAGGACGTTGCTTGACCTTTTAGAGATGGAGGGACTTTAATGTATATATTAATTATATTTACTTTGTCAACGTCCGTAGGTGTGAAACATGAGATATTATGTCTACGGATGTCTGTATGTTTGCAATATATCTCGAACAGATGAATGGATGGATATCAACGCGACTTAGGTGCAGTTCTTGTATTTAATATTATTGGTTCACCCTCTCCCACCACTCCTCCTTTCCTGTGAAAACAAAAAATATCTGAAATCCATTTGGTTCTTGCTTTTATGAGGGTTTTCTGTCCAATTTGTATGTCTTGTTAATACTTCAGGGCTAATTACAACCTGGTTAAGGGGGGGGGGGGAGGTAATTAGCTCCCTAGGCCTTTATCAAGCTTGTGAAAAACAAAAACTTCTCAGTATATTTGTACATTTAGGAAAATGTCCCAACCAAAGGCTGCTTCCTCCTAATTTACAGGCTCACTATCGTTCAGCAGGGAAAAATTGACACCTAAATGGCACAAAAGGTCTTTACCATTTCACTGCAGCCGACGTATCCATACATCCTACATACAGAAGGCTCAGAGTGTGGACAACGTACCTGTAAGTATTCTAATTACCGGTTAAGTTGGTTGGACCAACCCACTCTGTTTGTTGCCAAACGCTTCCAGGACACTCTCAGCTAGCGACCCATACTCAAATATGTGTGCTCAATGCATTCGTTGTGGGAGGGTGTGTGTTCAAGCAAGAGGTGTTTTAAAAACTGAAATACACCAAAAACAGTGTTAATTCTATATCTATTTGTGACAGCTATATACCAGGTACAAACGTGGGGTTTATATCATGTTACAGAAGATCACTCATACTGTTTAACAAAAACATTAGTTGCTAAAATGACTAGTTATATCATTGAACTATCGGGAGTGTGATGATACGAAATAATATGCCTGATGATTGGCCGCTCGGCAGGAAAGAAGGACGACCGTCTTGATTGATAATCCCAGGGTCGGAAAGGGAGGAATGAATGACTGAAGACTATTATGCAGAGATTTTACCCAATCCTTTTATTTGAACTTGTTTGATTTCGGTCAGGGCTACGGATATGGTGCCTAGGGTAATGTATATTGAGTGGATATAATGGGAAACTATCCACCAGAGCTTATTCTTAGCTATGTAACTTTCCACAAGGAAAGGGTTACCCATTGGTGCGCAGAACCGCGAATCTAGTGGTTTGGAGGTTTTTCCTCAAATGTACAATCACGCAAATTGAGTTTCTAAGCCAAGGCAAGCCTTCAGAAATTCAGTGGTAAAAAGCAAACAACTCGATCCGCGCAAAACTTCCGCTACAAATAACGATCCATGATAAGAATAATGGTAAGCTATTGGCAACAGTATGTGATGTCGGTGCCAGTCACTGAGAAATCGAAAACCAACCATCCTGGTCAGTCTCTGTCCATGAGTGAAGCTGGGAGCATCACTGTCCAGGGATGTAAAGATGGCCATATCTAGCCCCTGGATGATTCACTCCAACTCGATAGTGTATGTATAATACCTATACTATTCTTGTATAATATGTTAGTAACTATTTTCCGAAAATATATATAGTTTATCGGATAATTAGTGGGATGGAAGTAATGAATGTAATGTCTAACGGCCTCGAGTGTTTTAGAGAATTCTCTGGTGAAAGCGAATATATAAATATTCTTAGAAACATAATTGTTTGGCCTGGGAAGTTCAATGCTATTTATTTAACATTATTACTCTGTAATCTATATGCATAACTATATTTTATAGCTATAAACCTCATACCATAAAAATAAAACAAATATAATGTAAACCGTTTCCGCTCAGTTGTTCTATCTATCTATCTATTGCCGGACGCCTTACTCCCCTTACGAGAGTGGCCATACACAGAATGCCCCCAAGCGGACCTATTCCCTGTGAGAGGGACAACCCAAGCCAATTTAGTAAAGGACTTACAGGATTGACCACTCAATTTAGGATCCGTCCGACTCCGAGGCCCTCTGTGTATCTTGTTAGCACTATTTTTCTACAGTGGTGTTCGGCTAATCCATCCACTAACCTGCCTTACCCTTAGGTAAGCAGTACGGATTTGTATCAGGTTTACTCCCCTAGACAGGTTGCCAACCAAGGCTGATGAGTCCCATCCACCCGGATTTGTATAAGGTTGTCTCCCCTAGATGAGTTGCCGACCAAGGCTAACGAGTCCCATTCCTGTCATTATTATATTCACATATGTAAGTATTAACAATAAAATTTAAAACTAAAAGAATAGCAAAGGTGGGGATTGGGCCTGAGTATATACATACATACAAACAAGTATTATTGATTAACACATTCTGATGGCATTTTGGGAAGAGCGTGAAAAGTACTTCTTATATAATATACAAAAAACTAGTGCCGTTGCTGAAAATCTTTAGTGAAAGCAATGGAAACAATTTCAAATGTTTCTATTTAGAATTAATTGTATCTATTACTATTCGAGGTGTTGTGAGTTTTTCTATGGGAATAATCTTTATTGTTTTTTTCTCTATCTTTTGAGAGATCATAGATTGCAGTAGACGCAATTATTGTGGGATATTTTTTTATTAAATGAACATTTCGAGTTTGGCGGCCATACTCAAAATCACGAGTGTAAGGTTTACGATTATATTCACATACACAAATTATTGACAATAAACACATTCTGATGAGTCCGTTGAAAAGGAAATGGACATTTGTCTTAGTTCATATGAAAATTATAAAGAATAATTTATTGCTATGTTTATAATACAATTATGACGAGTTGAACGCAGGAGAATTATTATTAATGTTAAAGAACTGGGTGTTACATATTGCTATAGGTTCAGGAAATAGTATAGCGAGGCCGGTCCTTAGTGATCTTGGCCCCATTCTATGTTCTTTCCTCTCACTAAAACATTACGCTTTCCATAATGCAGTTGGGTTTGAGTACATGATTAGATTGATATCCAAAATTCGAAAATGGATATTAATCGTGATCGTGTACTCAACCTTTAACTGTGGTGGTGGTGTAATGGGTTAGGTGCTTATGTTCTGGGTGTGGTGTCCCGAGTTCGAATCCCGGGAGGGCCATATGCTTTCATTAGTGTATTCAAGTACATTGGGGTTTTTATTTGATATTAATGTTAAAGAACAGGGTTTTACTTATTATTATTATAGCAGTATACATGTTCGATGCAGCCTATATTAAACGAAAAAGACAGAAGATAAATTTTCCTCGACGCTGGCAAGATCTGAGTCACCAGATACTACCACCGCCAGCAAGACTACTCAAGAACAAGCCGACAGGTACATACTGAAGTCCCTCCTTAAATCCCCTACACTCAGAAAATCGTTGAGTCCTCCCCTGACCCTAGAAATAACCCTTGCAAATATGGAGTAATTTCCTTCTTGATTTTCAAGTCTCTATTAAACCTACAAGTCAACATTCCCTTTAGAATAGAACAAACACAATGACTATGCTTGCGCCTTGTATTAAATATAATAGTATTATTGATTCCACTATGACCAGAATAACTAATGTGTATTTAACCTGCTCACGCTCAGAACCGCATTTAGCGGTCTTATTGGGCTATCCTTAGTTGGAATTATGCAAGGCTGGTACATGTCATATTTATAACAAACTATGTGGTACCAACTCTGTAAATTGCTAACTGAATAAATATTATTATTATTATTATTAGCGTGTCTAGGAAAGGTGTCCATAATTACACAAATACGAGATGAGCGTATTGGAAGTTACTGTTATTAATTTTATTAGATTATTATTATTTGTTATATTATTAATTTAACTGTTCTGTTATTTCTGATGATTGTATTTATTTATTATATATTAATTAAATTTCTCTGATTATTATTATTTTTATTATTTGTATTACTTTAGAAATACAATTGAACGAAAACTGAATACTTGAATTGCGTATAAATTGGGCTACAATAGGGTTTGGTACTGGGATGCTGAATGAAAACCTTGGCAACACTGCTCTGCGGGAGGGTGCGCTAGCGATTCACATAGGTGTGGTAAATGTTTTGTCTGGACTACAGGTTCGCATGTCTAGATTATTATAGGATAGGGGGTTATATCCTAGAATAGTTTTTTATATTATATAGTTGTAGAGCCAATAATTAAATAATTGTATATAATCAAATAATAGGAGTAGTGATTTCAGGTTACTTTTATTCTCTGGCTCTTACTACTAGCTATACTTATCACTATAATATTTAGCTCTAAAACGTCTTAGAACAAAATTAACTGAGAATGATAAACAGTTGTACGAGTCCGAGAAACATGAGCGTATGTAATTTTGCTAATATATTCATATACAAAAGACAATTGATGTTAGAAAAATTCGGATTGCATTTTTGGAAAGTATGTGAACAATATTTGTTATGCCATATACAGTATAATTATATACCTATTATCATCCATGAAATGTATTATTCATGATGGTGCAAAGTGATAGGATGTTGGAAAAACATGCAAAGTTTTCGGTCCACATCACTTTTATCAATCCAAACATATTTGTTGTGGGCTTTGCTACAATAATATTGTAGATCAACCTTTCCTCTTTCTATTTAGGCATAATAGATTGTACTAACGTAATTGTTGTTGCTGAAAATTACTGTAGAGTGAATATTTTGGTCGCGCAATGATAATTTTTCTTTGCCAAAAAACGATCATTATATTACAGATATAAAAACAACTATTGATGATAAATATTTGGAATGAGCGTGATAAATGTTTCCAATTTCATATAAAACAATTATTGCTTAGCTTATACCGAATATATGACGGTGTAAACTTCTAAAAATTATTACATATTTTTCATCTATTGATATCCAATGTGATAAAGTAATATAATGGGTTTATTCATCCGGGTTTATAATAGTATGGATCTTTCTCTATCTTTAAATGTAGAGACAAATCTGTGGGTTAAACCAGAGCAATAACATACGTGTATCGTCTCGTGGTAGTCCAATTAATGCTTAAGAGTGAAGGTTTGCGGTAATAAGGTTCCAGGACATTTAACCAAATCTAAGAGAGAGTTAACACTTAGACTTCAATTCCGCTCCAACACCACCAATAACACTATTCGCGACTGCAAGTTTTCCCATAGTATCCCCTACAACTATAGGAAAATACCATGTGCGGGTGTAAAAGAAAACAAGCTTGGAGTCAGATTTAAGGACAGACTAAGACAATTTAGCTTTTTTTTCGAATCATCCATACTTAGTAAAATCTCTACATGTGATACAGCAAGATTATTTTCAGAATCTCTATATATGTATTTTAGTAATCAATTTGTCAAGAATCAGGAGTCTGCATAAACTTAGTAACAGTTCATTCCATAACTACTCCCCTTTTATGATTGTTATAATATTATTGTAAGGTCTCCATTAATACCGATGTTCTATATTTAACCCTTCATGCATAAATTAAACCATTATTCTGTCTATGATTATATAAATTGCCTTGTTCTCTTATTACACCTGTGTGTTGAATATCTTGTTTCTTCCCATTTAGTTGATTATGCTCGTTTATGTCAAGCAAAACAATTATTGCATAATTATGTACACAATATATACTGTATATATCCTAGTTGCAAGGCCTAAGGCAGTTGTTGTATATGTGTGCTCAACACACTCACTTGCTTCTGTGTTTCCGACTTTGACTCCTGAATTGTCAGCTCTCTGGGTCAAATTATCCTGTCACTCTCAAATTAAATATATCTGTGCTGTTTATTTGTCACCTAAATCAACTGACTATCCTAAGTTCTTTGACTACATTACCTCTAAAATGGAATACATTGTTTATCTCTCCCTTCTCTGAAATCTCCATCTTGGGCGATTTCAACGTTCACCGGTTCCTCCGATCATGGCCTTATCTCTGTTACCTGTCCAGTCTCTCCAGCATAGCCATTCGATCCTCCTAGCCGACGACGCTTGTGGCACTTTGGTGCTGCTGACTGGTTTCCCATGAAATTATTATTACTTCTGTGGCCGGAGACCTTCTGACTGCGACAACGTAATCATCTCAGGCATGCATTCTATTTTCTTTTTCTCGGACTAATACAAAAATGTCTTTGGTTTTCTTCCATCTCGGTCTTCCTTCTCAGATCTTCCCTTCTAGGTGGAAGTTTGTTCTCATTCAACCTGTCCCAAAGAAGAGTAACCACTGTCAACCCTCCAAATATCGTCCAATTGCTGTTATTACTTGCATCTCTAAAGCCTGTTCATCTATTCTAGATTGAAACATTCCTAAGTATCTGCCTTCCCATAATCTTCTTTCAGATCGCCAGTATCGTTTCCTTCAGGGCTGCTCTACTGGTAATCTCCTTACGTAACATTATGCTACTGCAAATCAGGTTATTGGTGAGTTCTACTAACAGGGAGATATAAGTATGTTATATATAACTGCAATCAAACAAAGGCAAGTCATACAATAGATACAGAACAACACTTTTATATATACAATATTGGATATAAGTTCACACAATAATAGTAAGACATTACATGAATTTACACAATAAACAAGTCTAATTAAGAATTAGATTTTATTTGATGTAGGTTCAGGGATATTTCGTAGCTAGGCCGTTCTATATGATCTGCATGTGCTCCATGAATATTCTTTCCTCTCACTTAAACATTAGGCTACCATAGTGCGGTGGGAATATGAACATGATTAGATTAATATCCAGTATTCGAGAATGGATAATAAATCGTAGGCGTGTGCATAAGCCTTTAACCGTCTTGGTGGTGTAATGGTTAAGGTGTCTAAAAATCTGTGTGTGATAACCCGGGTTCGAATCCTGGTGGATCACATCTATGCTCTCATTAATTTCATTGGAGGTGTTTGGTGTTGTGGTGAAATTAATAAAAACTAGATTATAGCTAACAGGGCGCGCATGCTTTCAGATGTGTGCTCATAAATAAAGATGAACAAATGCGTAATTTAATTATTCAATAATTTAATTACACAGATTCTTAGATTAATCATAATTCGGTTTGCATTTAGATACAAGTACATTGAGTAAGTTTATACAATAGGAATAGGTTAAATAAGGTTTCAACTCCTTGCCTGCGGGTTTCTTGGCCATAATTGACCTTTATTCCCTGCACATTTTCATACATAAACAAGAGCCAGAACGCAATACAATTATATGTCACTGCAAGTACAGTAATTGAACTTTCAAATGACACCTGAATCATCTCTGTACGATGTCAGGTTGTCTAGCAACAATCTTGCAAATGTCGGCCAAAATTGCTTAACCCCTCGAGTACCAGCGAAGAACATTATGCGTCAAATATGTATGTAACACTAAACCCCAGCGAGGCATAGGGTGCATCAGTGTTAATTACGCTTGTCCTATGGCACCTAGAAGGTTCAGATTTGTATGGGAACTGCTTTAGTATCCCAAGCAACAATACCGATGGTTGAAAACCCTCCAAGTCCAGCTGCGTGCATGTGGGCGCGTGCGGGAGTGATTTTCCAGTATTTTCCCTACCCATCTCCCCATGTTAATTGAGACTTTCCACCGCCCCGCAGGACCCCTAAATGACCTAGGTAAGCGTTGTTTTTTTTTTTTTTCCTTCATTACTAACCCCTCCCATGTGTTTTCAGGAAAAAAACACTTTTTATGACAACCTGCCAGGCCTGGAGTGTACATTTATTATAAATCAGCCGGTGCTCAGGGGGTTAAAATGAGCGGCTTTGAGCTGTTTTCACTATGTGTAACACTGCACTAATGTGGTAGAAGTCTCTGTTACATCAGTGTGGGCCTAACCTTCCTGGGTGACGGATGAAGGGGTCCCGCGCTGCATGTAACCGCTTGTCTCATTCTCAGGACACATAATAAGAGGATTTTTGTGCCCGTTTGGGGAAGGGGTTGATTATTTTGATATCTTAATTGAGATTTAGCAAAGTTAGTCTATATTTTTATCACAAGTTAACATTTTCTCTATATGTTTTTTACTATAGCTTTTAGAACAAGTTAAATATAAAAGGAACATTTAATACATGGAAATCACTAAAATAAAGGTGTGCGCGATCGAGCGTTAAATGTTTTCGCAATTATATCCCTACTACTTAATGTTCAAAATTTCGTCGAACAGGGAATGCTTGATAATATTAAGAAAATTAAATAGTGAAACACAAGGATATAAATGTGTGTTTTGTTCTCCCTGAAGGGCAAGTGCACTGAATAGCAAAAAGGGACTCTAACACTATGAGACACACTTCTGGTGTATTTTTTTACCACCATGCACTCCCTGATCAATAGCTGGGTAAGAGTGGGTGCCCTGATGTATCAGGGACTTCAGTGAACAGTTGCCAAAGATTGTTTGTCCGTGCCGACCACCAAAACACTGGTGTCTGTCAAATAGCACACTGGCTGGCCAGAGACTCGAACCCTCAACCTCATGGTTTGCCGGCGAGGGCTCTATCAACCACACTACGGCTTATAATTTTAGTTTTGTGATTTCCCTGGCATCGGAAGGGGACTCGGTGATTTTTCTTTAATGTGTACTACACTTGTCTTTTTTGGGCGTCTGATTAGGTATGGACTTATTGGGGTGCAACTTGCAGTCTCCTTCTTCTATTCTGCTTGAAGGAAAGTTCTCTGAACACTAGCTAAGCAAGATTTTGAACCACATGTAAGTGAAAGGGTAGAGGTGAGTCTCGGCTTCAGTTGTTCTAATCGATGACCTAAATGGTGAGCATCGAGCCTCACTATTACACCAGTTTGCACTTGTGTTGGTATCATGCACAAGAAGTCCGTCTAGATACCAGACTTGCTAGTCTCGAACTTAGTAGGATGACCAGAACACTGTTTAGTTTCATTCTTCTGACCTGAGATGCTAGTCTTGAACTTAGTAGGTTTCCCATTAACACTTGGTGCTACCAGTCTTGGGACCTGGTGCCTAGTGTCGAACCTAGTATTTTCCAGTTTCGTACCTAGGATTGTTCCAGTCTTCAGACCTTGAGGTGCTAGTATCGAACCTAGCTGGCTTATTGTTGACAGGTTGAGTGACATAGCCTGTCATAGTTCTGTGTATACTGGTTCTTATCCGGTGCGAGTTAGAAGGGCATGATCCGATGTTGTTATTGTCCACGCAGCTAGCTACGACATTCTTGTTTTTTGTATGGCCATATGGGGGCGCCTGCGCGCATGAGGGTGCTTCGGTCCTCTCTCCTTGGGCTATTTATATCCTTGTGATGGGGTACCGGTATTGGTGGTGGTTTGTACGGCTGCAAATTGTATCGTGGGCATAACACTTGTCTTATTTACTCTTGGTCATCTTCCCTTCCAGTCTTCGGTGAGATTTTTTCTATTGCGCTTGACATATCGAAAGACTTCAATAAAGTCTGATACAAATCTCTAATTTCCAAACTACCCTCTTTCGTTTTTTTTCCCTCTATCAGTGCCTTTGTATCTAATTACCTCTCTGGCCATTCGATAATTGCAGTTGTGGACGATCATTGCTCACTTCCTCAACCTATCAATTCCGGCGTTCCTCAGGGGTCTGTTCTGTCTCCAGTTCTCTTCCTAATAGTCAATGATGATCTTTTTTACTGTTCCTCTAGCCCTATTCACTCGTATGCAGACATTTTTACCTTACATTATTCAACTAGTTTTCCAGAACCACCCACCACGCAATCACACCAAAGCTCATGTGATGAGACCATAGCACGCCTATCTTCTGATCTCTCAACTATTTCCGATTAGGGCAGAGAGAATCTTGTGACTTTCAATGCCTCCAAGACCCAATTACTCTCTATCTACCTGACGCAATATTCCACAAGACTATCACTTACGCTTCAACAATACACAAATCAACCCTTCATCTTCTCTCAAAATTCTTGTTGTTTAGTTTTCTCCTGACTCTTCTTGGAATGATCATATTACCATTCATGCTAAAACATCTTCCCAGAAGTTAGTTGTGCTCAATAGTCTCTGTGGGTTCTTCACCCCTGCACAGCTTTTTGCTCTGTACAGGGGAAACGTTCACCCATGTTCGAGTATTGTGTGGGGAGGGTCTACCTATTACTCACTTCTTGAAAGGATAAGAATCAAAGTATTGTGACTCATCAGTTCTCCTTCTCTTACTAATTCCCTACATTCTCTCTCTACACACCACAATGTTGCATTTCCCTCACTCTTTTATCGCTATTACAATAACCAATGTTCTTTAAAGTGTTCTCAGTATATACCTCCTCCCTTACAGAGAGTGGAGGGCAGTCACCTTTCAACACATTCCCACCCCTGTTTTCTCCAACTCTCTAACCCAAGAGTGAGCTGATTTTCCCAGTTTTTTTCTAATCTACAAGTAAGCTCTGGAACTATTTCCCTCAATCTGTCTTTCCCTCTATCTGTGACTTAAAATGCTTCAAGCTCCGAGTGTCAAGATATTTTGACTCGAACGTACCTTGACTTTGGATCTCTGTCACTCTTTCAACTTCACAGAGGACACTTGTTAAAGGCTGATTTGCCTTTTGTCTCCTTCATTCACATAAAATGTATTTATATGTATATGTTTAATAATAAATTGTTTATATACTGTATATATATATATATATATATATATATATATATACCGGTATATTGTTTCTTTTTTCTTTTTCTTGGCTAGACATCCATGAAGCTTTAAAAACACCACCAAGAACCCCCTTCGAGATGAATTTGTAAATGCTTCGGTAGAAATGTGTTTCAGCCGATGGCCGGTTACTACAAAATTACAGGCTCACTATCGCTCGCCAGGAAAAAAATTGACACCTAAATGGCCCGAAAGATCTTGAAATTGACAAAGAAATAGTACAAAAAGTCTTAAAATCGTCAAACTTAGGGGGTGAACATCTTAACATTTCAAAACAAGGGGCTAAACATGAGGGAGAAGCAGGTTCAAAACAAAAAATTAAATACCTGTTACTGGTTATGTCCATTCCATTAGGTCCCTATATTATTGTAGGCTACCCATTTTATCTTCATCTTCTCTAAATATTCTCGGTTTCACTTTTTCTTCTGATCTTTCTTAGCAAGATCATATTACCACTCTTGCTAAAAAACAGCTTCCGAGAAGCTGGGAGAACTCAACCATCTCCAGGGGTTCTTTACCCCTACACAGCTTCTGGCTCTGTACAGGGGAACAATGCGCCCATGCATTGAGTATTGTTCGCATGTGTGGTGAGTTTCTTCTTTCAGAGAACTTCTAGACAATGTAGACAGAAAAGCCTTTCGTCTCATGAACTCACGTCCACTCACGGATTCTCTGCAATATCTCTCTCTTTGCCGCAATGTTGCATCTCTCTCTCTATTCTACCTCTATTACATTAATCAGTGTTCCTCAGAGCTCTCTCAGTGTATACCAACTCCTCTATGTAGAGCACGTAGCACCCGACTTGCAATATAATCCCAACCCTACTCTGTGTAACTCTCCTGCCTCTATTCCCAATCTGTCTTGTATTCAACGGCTGAGCTCTGGAATTCTTTCCCTAAATCCATCTTTCCCTCATCCTGTGAGTTAAATTGCTTCAAACTCTGTGTGTCCAGGTATTTTGGCTCGTGCATTCCTTGATTTTGGCCCTGTCACTCTTTCAACTCTGGGTGAGGCACTCGTCACAGGCAGTTTTGCCTTTTCTCTCCCTCATCAACATAGAAAACAAATATACAGTTTTTCAGTATTTGATTGTGCCATGGCCATTGTCTTCAGAACATAACAGAGAGATAGAAAATGACAGAGCAGGCCACCCATCATTCACCCATTGTTAAGCTCAGCAGTGAGAGAGAGACATAATACAACACACACACGCACTCTCTCTCTCTCTCGTGACTAGTAATAGTGACAATCATATCATCACTTTCCATTTAAAATTTAATAGCAACAAACTCAATGCCAGCAAAGAGAAGCTCCCAAATTTCAAGAGAGCAAACTTCCGTAAACTTAGAGCAATACTTAAAGAAACCGATTGGAGTTGTTTTTTATTAACAATGATGATTATAAACCAATCATGGAAATTTTTCACCACAACATACTCAAAACACAGTTCATGAGTGCATACCATAAAAAAAACAAGATCAGTTCTTAATAATAAGCCTAAGTGGTGGAATAAAGAAATTGCGGAGTTTCCGCTTGCTAAAAACAATGTTCATGATAGATTTAAAATCTCTGATAACCAGGAAAATAAAGCGATATTCATAGATCTACGACGTAAAGCCAAAAGGTTAATTAGACAAAGGAAAAACACGCTAGAGATACATGTTGCAAATGAAAAAGTAAGACAAACCCGAAAGAATTTTACAACGATAGGAACATAAATTGATAAAATTGAAACTTCACTAAAGATGAAGAAAAAATTAGTAATCCTCTCAACACATTCTTTGCATCAGTTTTTACAACAGAAGACATTACTAATATCCCTACAGTATCACCAGCACAACTAGATATTTCGGATGGTCTTAGCAATATCACCATTTTCCCCTAACTCTACCAACTTTCCCAAAATCTTTGACTATCTAAACTCTACAGTGGAACACATTCTATCCATTTCTCCTTTCTCAGAAATCTCCATCTTAGGAGATTTCAACGTTCACCACCGCCAATGGCTCTCCTCTCACACTACTGATCCACCTGGTGAACAAGCCTACGTCTTTTCTATCCTAAATGACCTAGAGCAGTTAGTTCAGCAACCCACCCGTATCCCGGATCGCATCGGAGATCGGCCCAACATTCTTGACCTGTTTCTAACTTCTAACCCTTCTTCTTATACTGTCGATCTTTTCTCTCCTTTGGGCTCCTCCGACCATAAACTTATCTCTGTCACCTGTCCTATCTCTCCAGTACAGCCACCCGATCCTCCTAGCCGGCGGCGCTTGTGGCACTTTGGCGCTGCCGACTGGGAGGCTCTTCGTCAGTACTTCTTTGATTTCCCATGGAATGATTGCTGCTTCCATGGCCGAGGACCCTCGGAGAGTGCTGAACGCATTACCGAGGTAATCCTATCGGGCATGGAAGCATACATTCCATTCTCTTTCTCTCAGTCTAATGCTAAAAAATCTTGGTTTACTCACGCCTGTTCTACTGCTGTCCGCAATAAGGAGGAAGCATTCAAACGGTACCGACGCCTTAAAACTCAAGACTCTCATTCTTCATATGTTTCTGCCCGGAATCAAGCCAAATCTGTTCTTCGACTTGCCAAACACTCTTTCATCAATAATAAATGCACTGAACTATCCAACTCTAGCTCTTCCCAAGCTTTCTGGCATCTAGCCAAAGACCTCTCCAACAATTTCTCTTCCTCGTCTTTCCCTCCCCTTTCCCACTCTGATGGCACAACCATCACTTCTTCCTCTGACAAAGCTAAACTCTTCGCTCAAACTTTTGCTAGAAACTCCACCTTGGATGATTCCGGTGCTATTACTCCCTCTCCGCCCTCCTCTCTCTTACTTATGCCTAATATCCTAATCTCTTCTAAAGATGTACTTTCTACCCTCTCTGGGCTTAACACTAATAAGGCGTACGGTCCGGACGGTGTTCCTCCTGTTGTTCTCAAAACTGTGCTTCCGTGCTGACTCCCTGCCTAGGCAAACTCTTTCGTCTCTGTCTATCCTCCAACGTCTTCCCTTCATGCTGGAAGTTTGCTGACATTCAACCTGTCCCAAAGAAGGGTGACCGCTCTCAACCCTCCAACTATTGTCCAATTGCTCTTATCTCTTGTCTTTCTAAAGTTTTTGAAACTATTCTTGCTTCCAAATTTCTTAAGCATTTCTCTTCTCATAATCTGCTCTCAGATCGCCAGTATGGCTTCCTTAAGGGTCGCTCTACTGGTGATCTTCTTTCATATCTTACTAACTCTTGGTCATCCTCCTTTCGGGACTTCGGTGAGACTTTTTCTATTGCACTAGACATATCGAAAGCCTTCGATAGAGTCTGGCATAAATCTTTAATTTCTAAACTACCCTCCTTCGGTTTCTATCCCTCCATCTGTGCCTTTGTCTCTAATTTCCTTTCCGGCCGTTCCATAGCTGCGGTTGTGGACGGCCATTGTTCACTTCCTCACCCTATAAACTCTGGTGTTCCTCAGGGCTCTGTCCTATCTCCTATTCTCTTTCTAATTTTTATAAATTATCTCCTTAACTGTACCTTAATTCCCATCCATTCATACGCAGACGACTCAACCTTACACTACTCCATTAGTTTTTCAGAACGCCCCAGCCAGCAATCCCTCAACGACAAACGTAATGAAGCCATAGAACTCTTAAATTCTGATCTAAATACTATTTCCAATTGGGGCAGAGAAAACCTTGTTAACTTAAATGCTTCCAAAACCCAATTTCTCCATCTATCTACCCGTCAGGATCTCCCAGCGGACTATCCCTTATTCTTCAACAATACAAAAATTTACCCTTCATCTTCTCTCAATATTCTTGGTGTCTCTTTTTCTTCTGCTCTCATTTGGAAGGACCATATTACCAGTCTTGCTAAGGCAGCCTCCCAGAAGCTGGGTGTGCTCAACCGCCTTAGGGGGTTCTTTTCCCCTGCACAGCTTCTTGCTCTGTACAGGGGCATAGTGCGCCCTTGTATTGAGTATTGTTCACATGTGTCGGGAGGTTCCTCTCACACCGCTCTCCTAGACAAAGTTGAAAGGAAGGCCTTTCGTATCATTAACTCCCGTCCACTCACCAACTCTCTGCAATCTCTCTCTCTCCGCCGCAATTCTCTCGCTATTCTATCGCTACTATAATAATCAGTGTTCCTCAGAGCTATCCCAGTGCATACCACCTCCTTTACGTAGGGCACGTGGTACCCGTCTTGCAACTCAATCCCACCCCTACTCTGTGCAACTCTCCAACCCAAGAGTGAAACGTTACTCTCAAACTTTCTTCTACTCAACATCTGAGCTCTGGAACTCTCTCCCAGAATCGGTCTTTCCCTCTTCCTATGACTTAAATTGCTTCAAACTCCGTGTGTCCAGGCATTTTGGCTCGAACGTCCCTTGATGTTGGCCCTGTCACTCTTTCAACTATGGGGGAGGCACTCGCTATAGGCAGTTATGCCTTTTGCCTCCCTCAATCACATAGAAAAAAAAAAAAAATACAGAGAGAGGTACTGAGATGTTTTAGATAAACTCAAGGAAAATAAATCACCTGGTCCCGATACGATCTCAACGGCGAGAACACTCTTAAGAGGTTTTGGTGGGCATAGGCGACGCTCTTCTTAAGAGGTAAGGCCTAAAAAAAGCCTTTTAACCCGTCGAGCCCCGGCTAGTTTTGTATTTTTTGTTCACCAGAACCCGGCCCGTTTTCAAAAAATGGTTTTATTCCAGAAACAATAGCGAATGGGTTAGGAATGAAGGAAAAACCACGAAAAACTGCTCAAAAAGCTTAAAGAATGGTCCTACAGAGCCCCCGAAAACGTATTTTACAGGAGTAAAAAATTGAAGGCAATTTCCCCCAAAAAACAGGTTATTGCGCGCTCACGCTCACGCACGTGGACTTTGAGAGTTTTTAACCATCGGCACTGTTGCGTGGGATACGTACACAGTTCCCATACAAATCTGAGCCCTCTCGAGTGGCTACACCTGAGGTTACGGTCGGAGCAATTAGGGTGACTCGTCAGACGCGTCGCTGGGGCTGTGCGTTACATACATCGGCGACGCGCCAGACACGTCGCTGGGGCCGGACGGGTTAAAAGGCCCAAGTAGCACTTAAAACAAAAAAAATTGTGTTTAAGTGAGATAATTCTCCTCCATACCTCCATGCGTCAAAACCCCCTCCTTTCCCCCCCCCCATTCTATTATCACCTATTTTTCCTCTTATTCCCTTGTTTATCGGTTTATTTACTGTGCCAACATCTCCAATTCGGTTCTAAGGCGTGGTCATATGCCAACCGAATGCATGTTGTGAGAGAGAATGAGAGAGAGAGATTCAGTATGCTTCTAGCCTTGAGAGAGAGGGTGTACTTCGCATCTAGCTCACATTTCATGAATGAACGATCGGCAATAATGCGCGATTTTGACCCTCTAAACACTATTTCCAGTTGTTTTATTGCTGTTACATGTTAATATCTTCATATTAAACGTAAAATAGGCGCATATGAATAAGTAATAATGATATTTATCGTAAAATGACGATTTTAGGCAGGAATGGAGCCTAATATGGCCGCCCAGTAGTATGGTGTTCATATTATATAGCTCGCGCTTACCGGGTTAAAGAAGCTAAATGTGTGCTCTCCAAACCACTGAAACTGTTTTTCAATAAGTCCTTGACAACTGAGATTGTACCCTATGAGTGGAAACTCATGAACGTTACCCCAATATAATTATAAGAAAGGCAGCAAATCCTTGGCTAGTAACATTCGCCCAATCAGCTTAACCTCTGTTGTATGCAAAATGCTAGAAACTCTGATGACAGACAGACTCGTAAACCACCTTGAGGAAAGCAAATTACTAGAGGATACCAAATTTTTTTCATTATCATTCCTGCTTGACCAACCTTTTAGACTTCTTCCATGCCATCCTTAACCTATATGATGAAAGTATAGCTGATATAATATATACCTTGACTTCCAAAAAGCCTTTGATAAAGTTCCACACACACGCTTATTAACCCTGCCCGACATAAGTTGTTAACTTACTGACGGGGTGGCGGAGCACCCGGTATTTCCATCACAACACTTCTCTGACACTGAGGTACCGGTAGAAGTCGGAGGTATTTGGGGTTCCCACCAACCGACAGATTCTGATCTAACTTACCTAACTTACTGAGCTCAATATAACGCAAATGCGTCTTATAAGTTACTTATTGAGCTACTTCACTAAGTTCATATAACGCGATCGCGTCTTATGATACTCTTGGCCATTCCGCCATATGACGTGATCGCGTCATATATTACGGAGAGGGTTAATGAAGCTAAAAGAGCACATAATATGATGTCTTGAATTGGATAGAAAATTGGCTCGGAGAAAGACAGCAAAGAGTAGTCATAAATGGGAAAGCATCAACATGGGCCAATGTAACTAGCGGTGTAACTCAAGGATCAGTATTGGGGCCAATTCTCTTCATAATCTACATTAACGACATAGACGACGGTCTAACCTGCACAATCTCAAAGTTTGCAGATGATACAAACATTGCAAATTCTGAACTCACAAATGAACATGTTGAAGATATGCAACACAATCTAGATAGGTTGTCACATTGGGCTAAAATCTGGCAAATGAGCTTCAACGAAGATAAATGCAAAGTACTTCACATTGGAAACCGAGATGAGAAAGCAAACTATTCAATCAATGGCACCCAGCTAGAGAGTGTAGACAGAGAAACGGACTTGGGAGTAACAATATCGAGTAACCTAAAACCTAGTCAACAATGTACAAAAGTTTTTAAGAAAGCAAACAAAATTATAGGTTTTATAGGCAGATCTTAAAGCATGAATCCAAAGATGTAATGCTCACTCTTTACAGTTCGTTAGTCCGTCCACTTCTGGAATATTGTGTTCAATCCTGGTGGGGCACCAAAAAGATATAAACAAACTGGAGCGAGTTACACATAGAGTTACCAAAACAATACCATGATTGAGGAGCAAACCATACGAGGAGCATCTTTAGGAATTTAATGTTTCCCCTAACACAGCTGAAATTAAGAGGTGACTTAACCCGTGGAGCCCCGGCTAGTTTTGTAATGTTTGCGCACCAGAACCCGGCCGGTTTTCAAAAAATGGTTTTATTCCAGAAACAATAGCGAATGGGTTAGGAATGAAGGAAAAACCACGAAAAACCGCTCAAAAAGCTTAAAGAATGGTCCTACAGAGCCCCCGAAAACGTATTTTACAGGAGTAAAAAATTGAAGGCAATTATCCCAAAAAAACAGGTTATTGCGCGCTCGCGCGCACGCACGTGGACTTTGAGAGTTTTCAACCATCGGCACGGTTGCGTGGGATACGTACACAGTTCCCATACAAATCTGAGCCCCCTTGAGTGGCTACACCTGAGGTTACGGTCGGCGCAATTAGGGTGACGCGCCAGGCGCGTCTCTGGGGCTGTGCGTTACATACATCGCCGACGCGTCAGGCGCGTCGCTGGGGCTGTACGGGTTAATTCAAGTTTTCAAGATCATCAAAGGCATCAACAATTTGAACCGCAATAAGTACTTTACAATCAACAAGTCAAATTACACAAGGGGAAATGGTTACAAAATCATTGGTATTAATGTAAATCATTTAACTCGCATGAATCAAAAAAAATCTTTGATCGAGTTGTCAATCTGTGGAATGGGCTTCCCCGAGATGTTATAGACTACAACACCGTTGATTTATTTAAAGTTCGCCTAAACCCATGGATGACTGCATTATTATGTAAATGTATATTTTATTTCCTTAGTACTGTATTGCTATTTTATTAACCTAATTGAATTCACACTTTATCATATCCTCTGAGTAACTGTTGGGCGCTTAAAAAAGCAATAACTTAGAGAGCAAGTAACTTCAAGGGATCGCAAGGCCTGTTGTTGCTTGTTTTTCTTTGTACTCCTTTGTACTCTCTCTCTCTCTCTCTCTCTCAGTGGGACAGAGCAAGACAGAAACCTTGTGGGCCAGACAGAGCAGGTCACTCGTCATTCACCCATCGTTAAGCGCCACAAATCTCGGGATCCACCTCAAAGGGTTCTGAAATATGCCCTGGAGAGACATAATTATACATTATCTCTCTATCTCTCTCCCTCTCTCTCTCTCTCTACGCATGAGGAAATAAGTTATACTAATTAATAGTCAAGTATGCGAACCTAGATACAACAAATAATTTCTTCACCTACCTTATTTTAGTGAGTGGAATAAGCTCCTTTATAGAGTAAAACACAGCATTCCAATGGATACATTTAGAAAAAAGGCTCGACTCGTACCACAGAGAAATGTTGAAGGAGTATAGGTAGTAACAAAAGATGAAACGATCTGGCAAGTTGAAGAGAATGAAGACAGGAAAAGTTTGTGTATAATGAAGGATTGCGTGAAATTTCCTTTCCATTTATAAATATTCTAAAAATGCGGAAAGGCAGCTTCCAACCCCTGCAAGGTTATTCACTTCTAACTGTCTTCATGTCCGGCAATTACCGGAGGGTTGGGGGAAAGCCTTCTTCTTGGCTATCCTTACCTTCCATTTTCAGTTACTATGGGTTTGTTATCCCTGCTAGAATTAAGTCCTGACCACTCGCTGGGATCATAAGGTCTGTGTGGCCAGTGCATATATGTAAATTATTGTAAGTCTGTATATACGTAATTTCACCTCTCTATCTGTTTCTGCCATCTATCTATGTATCTTCCACACAATGCATCTATCTACCCCCATAACTCCACCTCAAAGCGGTCTGAGCTATTCCCTGGAGATACGTCATCCTCGTACACCCCTTGGGAACCCATCGGTTTCTGCATCTAGAGCACAAATTGTATCCATTTCCTATATCGATTAACTCTTTCAATAACATCTCTCGTTCATTAGTAAGCGCATAATATATACAGCTTAAGAAGGACCTCTAGCAATCTTCTGACTTCCACAGAACCCTAATATAGTTTGAAATATCGTCTAATAATAGCCATAACAAAACTAAGAAGTACATCATGGTATTGTTACGAGCTACTGTGTGTTCGTTTGAGAGCTGATTACCTGGGTTGTGGTCTTCACCTGCTGAGGTGTTGGTCGTTGCCTTATTCAGGGATATGAGTTGTATTACATGTTGGGATATATTAACCTTCCCAGATTACTTCAGGATTTTATTCTTAGTGCTGCTTGTTCTATGTTTTTGGGGCTACATTTTGAGGTAGTATAAGTAAGTTTTTAGGTGTAGTTTCTATACAGTATATGATATAAATTACACCTTTGTCGCTCCTTATATATTGTTAATTTTAACATGCTTTAAGTTTAAGAATAACTTGTACTCATGGTTTAATTTGGTCTATAAGACTCAGCAGTCACTGTGAGTTCCATTTCAATTTATATTATAAGTGGCGTGTCCTCTAAATAAAATTAACTAGCCCCATAGGGATAATTCACTGGCCTATAGTGCCAGTTTCGCTCACCAGGGTTTTGGCGGGAATAGTGTATGAGTGTCGGACCACCAATTATTTGAATTTTACCAAAGTAACTAAAACTCGCTTGTCGATCTTAATAAGCTATGGTTCGTCTCGTTATTGGACTTCAAGCATGTGCCTATACCCCGTGTATGTGATAGGATGTATACTGGTTTGTTTGTTGAGTGATATCAAGAGTAAACCAGACAAAGATATGCAGAATGGCTGGTGCGCCCTTGGTGTCTCATTGTTTATTGTTAATATATGTATTAGTTCGATCGCCTGACAGGTTAGGCTATTCATGGATCGAAGCGAAATCTATCAAGCTGTGTAGTGACATAGTCTTCATTATCTTTAAGTAAGTTAATTTAGAGTATGTACCAATATTAGTAGACTAACTTTGCCAATTTGACATTCGAATTCGAATATCGCGCCGTGTTTGAATGTTAGCTCCGTGACATCATCAAGAGGCTATAAAGGTTGTGGCGGACCGCTTCGAGAGATGAGTCAGTTAGCGGAGCTCGGGAGGAACGTACTTGTGTGTATGAGGTGCCGTGAGGATATATATCACCTGTTGGATCCTCTTGGCGGTTTGTTTATACTGGTCGAGTTATTATAGTGCCTTATGATACTCTATCATTGAAGAATACACAGCGATGATATTTATTTAAATATTAGTGCTTGATAATTTAACGTAAGCAGTACAGATTGTATTTTTTCTTTTTTTTTAATGGCATAGTGACAACGCAGCTTGGTAAATTCCGTGTTCCAGTCTCATATTGTGTGCTTTGTAACAAGATTTGGTGATCTTATATTATATGTTTAGTTGTGTATGCATTGGTGAATATAAATGATGCGGTCAAGGGATAGTGAGATGTAGACATTTCTTGGTGCATATTATTAAAGTATGAGCAACAGATGTTTCCATCTGGCTACTTTGAATTATAATTGCTAACGCTGCAGTGGTCTTGAATATTTTTGTTTTATCTATTGAAGTTTTAGAGTACTGTAGAATCACAATTTATATATATTTGCCTGATATCTGAGGTCAATACTAGTGCTTCGTTGAGCGAGTGTAATTCTTATGACCTAGAAGAATGTGTGGAATTATTATTTACTGTTAGCTAAGATGTTGTAGGAAGTCAAGTTGTACTTTCAGTTTATTGAGATATTGTGGTGCACGACAGTTACCCCAATCTAATCTTGATCAAGAACTATAGTGGTTAATGTAAAGCAGTTTTCTATCATGTTCCTCTAAGCAATCATTGAAACGTCATTAGTCTTACATAGCTATTGTGCTGATATCATAATCAAATTAGACCTTGAATATTAATTGACATCTACATGATTTATAGTGCATCTTCTGCAAGAATAAATACGATTATATACTAACATGTGCAAGAGACGAGTGTTGTTCCATAACCTGTAGTTAGATAATTTCTGGTTTTGTTTGAAGTTAATGCCACGGCATTTAGCGACCTCTTGCCAGGTTCCAATTCTGCTTTGAAGTATAAGACAGAAATGGCGACCTCTTAAGCGACCTGATTTTGGATCCGACTTGGAGACCTGTGATAGGCTCATCTTCTACAGTCTAGCGTTCATATGTTTTTGTTTTGTTCTGTTGCGCACCAGTGCCCTTATGACCACCTTGACCGTCAGACCCGATAACTAATTAGGTCTGAATACGAAGGGGGTTGTAACAGAACTGGCGACCTTTGGCCAGGATCCTTTAACCTGGTTCCATACTATGAAGTAGTTGGGTAAAGTAGTTTATATATATATACATACCAGAAACAATCTAACTATACCTTGCAAGTGTTTATTGAGGCATTGTGATAACCAAGAGCGTGTATAAGGTGTAACACAATTGACTGGAAACATTGGAACTCAGCTAGGTATTCTTCTTTGATGAGATTGTTTCGTGTCATGTCAAGTGTTGAGTAAACTTTGCATACTGTGTCATATATAGGCTAGGAATTTCACTCATAAAATGGCGGGTCTAACTGAAGATAATGTAGAATCATTCCTCACGGCACACACACCAGAGTTGGTTCGCACACTTAACCTCTCCGAGCTTCGTATACTGGCTGGTGCGATAAAGATTAACATAAGTTCTGAGGACTCTCGAGAGAGGGTTTTGGAAACGGTCATGCAGGAACTCTATGACCAGGAGTCAAATGACTTCTCTGGGTTTACTCCACAAGGGCTCGCAAGAGTTGAGACCCCTCTGGAGGACGATGGGACGCTCTCACGTGCGGCTGACGACTTTGAATTGTCTGAGGCACACAGACTTGAGTCAATGAGGCTCAAGGTAATCCAGACAAAACTGGAATGTGAGAGGGTAACCCAGGAGAGTGAACGATTGAGAAATCGCAGACATGACAATGTAGGTGGTAGAGGTGCTGGACGTGATGTTGGCCCTACACCGAGATTCGACGTTACAAAAAATGTCAGAATGGTGCCACCGTTTGATGAGGGAGATCCCACGGGATACTTCCTTGCCTTTGAGAGACTGGCAAGTAATATGGAGTGGCCCAGAGACAAGTGGGCACTAATACTACAGTCTGTTCTGAAGGGCAGAGCTTCAGACGCCTACACAGCAATTAGCTTTGAAGATAGTATGAATTACCAAATACTCAAGGAGAAGGTGTTGAGGGCTTATGAACTAGTACCAGAAGCATATAGGTTAAAATTTAGAGAAATGAAGAAAGACACTAGCGTAACTTTTGCTCAACATCTGCATGACATGAAGAAGGCGTTAGAAAGATGGTTGCATTCCACCGAGGTCATGGAGGACTATCAGAGCCTTTACAATGTAGTACTTCATGAGAACTTTTGCCTAGGGAGATTAAAATGCACTTGGCAGACAATGATATCACTGACCCGGCGGATGCTGCCGTCTTGGCCGACAAGTATTATCTGACCCACAAGAATTCCACAGGTACTAATGTCAAAACAGTGGGAAATAAAGTAAATCTCGACAAACAGACGAGCTATTATGGGCATACTGTATAAAATCAAATGTCACAAACGTGGTAACAGATGGTGAATCAAAGGGAGTAAAGACAAGGACTCAGGGTGTCAAGGGTACAACCGAATCCAGGTCTTGCTTCTATTGTCACAAACCTGGTCATATTGCTCGAAATTGCTATTCTAGACAGAAGGAAATGAAAGGTAGTAGAGAAGCTTATCTGAAAGATCCCAAGACAGTAGCTTTTATCAGAAGTAAGCCTGTGAAAACTGATAGTGATGACTATGCGGAATTCAGATCTAAGGGTCTTTATAAATGTAGGAGAGTCAGAAAATTCAGTGGTTATCCTGAGGGACACAGGAGCATCCCGCACACTTGTGAGGAGAGGAGCACTAGAGAGTTGTCCAGACAGTGAACAGTATATCATATTGACAGGTGTAGGTGGTTCGGTATCCGCACCCCTAGTAGAGGTGAACCTAGAATGTGAGCTGTACTCTGGAAAGGCTGAACTGGCAGTTCTAGAAGTCCTTCCCATAGAGGGTGTGTATGTTTTACTGGGTAATGATCTTGCGGGAGGGAGAGTCAAGGTCGTGCCTATAGTATCTGTGAGAGCCAGAGAAAGTAAGGAGACTGAATTGTATGTGGAAGAGAACCAAGATCTCTTTCCAGTATGTGTGACCACTAGGGCTCAAGCTGAAAGGAAGAAGTTAGAGGAGAAAGCTAGACTTGAGGACTCAGAAATGGGGTTGGGCATTTCTGGGTTATTTAATCCCTCAAGCCAAGCTAATCTTAATTCCCAAGATAATCTTAATCCCCAAGCTAATCTTATATCCCAAACCTTTAACTTCAAGAAACAGCAGAGGGAAGATGAGAGCCTGAAGGACCTGTGGTTGTCGGCAGAAGAGGATCCAGGGTCCAAATATAGCGTGTTCAACGACGGTGTACTGGTGAGGTCCTACGTTCCCAGGGACTGTGAGAAGGAGGATGAGACCTGGAGGACGTTGGAACAGATAGTGGTACCCAGGACGCTACGGAGAGAGTTGGTGTGCCTGGCTCACGAAGGCAGGATGGCAGCCCACATGGGGACGAGAAAGACCTTGGATCGGTTGATGAGGAACTTCTACTGGTCTGGCATCAATTATTATGTTCCTTCCAACAACCAACTATACTCCTAAAATCGATTAATGAAATTTACAAACACATGTGGCAGTCCGTGGATTCGAATCCAGGATGCTCACACCGAAATCAACACCTTATGCATCGCACCACGAAGACAGTTAAAGAATGGTGGACACTGCCTACGATTTATTATGCAACTTCGAATCCTGCATATCAATCTAAGCATGTACACACATCCCAACTGCAACTCACGTAGCATATGTGAATGGAAAGAGCAATTAATGGGGCCTTAACCACTAGGGAAGTCCTCTCGATAAATTACCCCTGAACCAATATCAATTATTATGTTCCTTCCAACAACCAACTATACTCCTAAAATCGATTAATGAAATTTACAGAGAGACGTGGCAGAATGGTGTCGGTCATGTGATGTGTGTCAGAGAGCAGGAAAACCGAACCAGGTCATCAAGAACGCTCCCCTTATTGCCATGCCCATATATGAAGAACCTTTTGACCGAGTTATCATCGATGTGGTGGGTCCCCTTCCTAAAAGTAGCAGTGGCAACGAGTATATATTCACCTTGATGAATGCGGCTACCAGATTCCCAGAGGCAATACCACTCAGAAACATCAAAGCGAAAACCATTGCGAGGGAGATGATCAAGTACTTCACTAGGTTTGGGTTGCCGAGAGAGATTCAATCCGACCAGGGGAGCAACTTTACCTCTTTACCAGATATTGCAACAAATTCTCCAGGAGTTAGACATTCAACAGATCTACTCTTCTCCATACCATCCTCAATCCCAAGGAGCTCTGGAGAGATTCCATCAAACTTTGAAGTCCACCCTGAGAAAGTATTGTGAGGAAGAAAAGAAGAAATGGGATACTGGACTTCCTCTTGTACTATTCGCCATAAGGGTGTTGCCCAACGAGAGCCTCGGATTCAGCCCATTCGAGTTAATGTTTGCCCACGAGGTGAGAGGTCCTCTACGTGTAATCAAGGAGACGTGGAGAAACGAAGAAGGGAGCAATTCACCTCTAAGAACGGTTGTTGAGATGAAGGAGAGACTGAAGAAGGCGTGGGAGTTGGCAGGAAGAAATTTAGAGAAGGCTCAAGACAAGACGAAGAGGAGGTACGACAGGGGGTCGAAGGAGCGCAGTTTCTCTCCGGGAGAAGAAGTACTGATGTTTCTACCTATGTCGGGAAGCCCTTTGTCATGCAAGTTTTCGGGTCCCTTTAAAGTGTTGAAGAAGATCTCTCCGGTGAACTACATAATAGCCACTCACGACTGCAGGAAGAAAGAGAGGAATTGCCACATCAATATGTTGAAGAAGTACAACAAAAGGGAAAACGAGGAGACACCAGTATCAGAACCAGATGGCGTAGCTGTGGTAATAACTGGGGGAAATCAGGACAGTTGGCAGGAAGAGAGGGAGAAAGTGAGAACAGACGCAGCTGACTTGGACTGGACGGACAATAGAGGCTACCTTGAGCGTCTACCCGAGAAGTTGTCCCACTTAGAGAGTCAAGAGAGGAGGGAGTTAGAAACACTACTGGGCCAGTTCCAGGAGGTGTTCAGAGACTCTCCTGGTAGGACGACTCTCATCACACACGACGTCGACCCTGAAGGAGCCATCCCAGTTAAACAGCGCCCCTACCGTGTGAATCCAAAGAAGGACAACATCATCAGGGATGAGATCGACTACCTTCTGGAGCAAGAGATGGTGGAACCTTGCACGAGTGAATGGTCTGCCCCTGTCACCCTTGTTAGTAAGCCAGGTGGGTCAGTGAGATTTTGTATAGACTATCGTGTGCTAAACAAGGTCTCAAAAACCGACAGTTATCCTTTGCCTAGAGTAGACCATTGCATTGACACTGTAGGAAAAGCTAAATACATTTCAAAATTAGACTTGTTAAAAGGGTTCTGGCAGGTGCCACTCACGGAGAGAGCTCAAGAAGTATCTTGTTTTGTGACTATGGGGGGGACATATAAATGTAAAGTAATGCCATTTGGGATGAAGAATGCTAGTGCAACTTTTCAAAGATTGATGAACAAAATAACTGATAATTTGGAGGGATGTGTGGCTTATATAGATGATCTCGTGGTTTACAGCGACACTTGGGAAGAGCACCTTCTACGACTAATGTCTTTGCTACAGGCCCTGAAAGATGCTAACCTTGTGGTCAAGTTGAGCAAGTGTGAGCTCGTCCGTGCGCAGGTGGAATACCTGGGTTACGTAGTGGGACAAGGTACTGTGGCTCCTCCTAAGGCCAAGGTCGAAGCTATATGTGAGATGCCTCCTCCTCGCAACAGAAAAGAAGTGAGAAGAGTGTTGGGGATGGCGGGGTATTATCCCATGTTTATTAGCAATTTTTCTGATGTAGTAGCTCCTTTGACGGACTTGTTAAAGAAAGACAAGAAGTTCAAGTGGTCGGAGAACTGCGATGATGCCTATAAATTGTTAAAACTAACCATGTCCTCTACCCCCTTCTTGATAGCCCCTAATTTTGATAAACCATTCAAATTAGCTATAGATGCCAGCAATATTGGTGCTGGTGCAGTTCTGCTTCAAGAGGACGAGGAGGGTGCAGAGAGACCTGTTAGCTATTGCAGCAAGAAGTTCAACCAGGCCCAATTAAATTATTCTGTAATTGAGAAAGAGCTCCTTGCTTTGATTCTAGCTCTGCAATTCTATAGTCCCTATGTTGGTCCTTCAGACGATAATCTTACCGTCTATACGGATCATCACCCCGTAAAGTATCTTAACAAGTTTCAGAAAAAAAATCAGAGACTTACCAGATGGAGTCTTCTATTGCAAGAATTTGATTTAAATATAGTTCACATTAAGGGGAAGGATAACATTGTGCCTGATTTGCTATCAAGGAGTATGTAGAGATGTATCATGCAAATGTTCTGTGTTACAAAAAAATTGAATTTCCTTTAGGAGGAGAGTGTTACGAGCTACTGTGTGTTCGTTTGAGAGCTGATTACCTGGGTTGTGGTCTTCACCTGCTGAGGTGTTGGTCGTTGCCTTATTCAGGGATATGAGTTGTATTACATGTTGGGATATATTAACCTTCCCAGATTACTTCAGGATTTTATTCTTAGTGCTGCTTGTTCTATGTTTTTGTGGCTACATTTTGAGGTAGTATAAGTAAGTTTTTAGGTGTAGTTTCTATACAGTATATGATATAAATTACACCTTTGTCGCTCCTAATATTTTGTTAATTTTAACATGCTTTAAGTTTAAGAATAACTTGTACTCATGGTTTAATTTGGTCTATAAGACTCAGCGGTCACTGTGAGTTCCATTTCAATTTATATTATAAGTGCGTGTCCTCTAAATAAAATTAACTAGCCCACACATAATTCACTGGCCTATAGTGCCAGTTTCGCTCACCAGGGTTTTGGCGGGAATAGTGTATGAGTGTCGGACCACCAATTATTTGAATTTTACCAAAGTAACTAAAACTCGCTTGTCGATCTTAAAAAGCTATGGTTCGTCTCGTTATTGGACTTCAAGCATGTGCCTATACCCCGTGTATGTGATAGGATGTATACTGGTTTGTTTGTTGAGTGATATCAAGAGTAAACCAGACAAAGATATGCAGAATGGCTGGTGCGCCCTTGGTGTCTCATTGTTTATTGTTAATATATGTATTAGTTCGATCGCCTGACAGGTTAGGCTATTCATGGATCGAAGCGAAATCTATCAAGCTGTGTAGTGACATAGTCTTCATTATCTTTAAGTAAGTTAATTTAGAGTATGTACCAATATTAGTAGACTAACTTTGCCAATTTGACATTCGAATTCGAATATCGCGCCGTGTTTGAATGTTAGCTCTGTGAGGTCATCAAGAGGCTATAAAGGTTGTGGCGGACCGCTTCGAGAGATGAGTCAGTTAGCGGAGCTCGGGAGGAATGTACTTGTGTGTGTGAAGTGCCGTGAGGATATATATCACCTGTTGGATCCTCTTGGCGGTTTGTTAATACTGGTCGAGTTATTATAGTGCCTTATGATACTCTATCATTGAAGAATACACAGCGATGATATTCATTTAAATATTAGTGCTTGATAATTTAACGTAAGCAGTACAGATTGTATTTTTTCTTTTTTTTTAATAGCATAGTGACAACGCAGCTTGGTAAATTCTGTGTTCCAGTCTCATATTGTGTGCTTTGTAACAAGATTTGGTGATCTTATATTATATGTTTAGTTGTGTATGCATTGGTGAATATAAATGACGCGGTCAAGGGATAGTGAGATGTAGACATTTCTTGGTGCATATTATTAAAGTATGAGCAACAGATGTTTCCATCTGGCTACTTTGAATTATAATTGCTAACGCTGCAGTAGTCTTGAATATTTTTGTTTTATCTATTGAAGTTTTAGAGTACTGTAGAATCACAATTTATATATTTGCCTGATATCTGAGGTCAATACTAGTGCTTCGTTGAGCGAGTGTAATTCTTATGACCTAGAAGAATGTGTGGAATTATTATTTACTGTTAGCTAAGATGTTGTAGGAAGTCAAGTTGTACTTTCAGTTTATTGAGATATTGTGGTGCACGACAGTTACCCCAATCTAATCTTGATCAAGAACTATAGTGGTTAATGTAAAGCAGTTTTCTATCATGTTCCTCTAAGCAATCATTGAAACGTCATTAGTCTTACATAGCTATTGTGCTGATATCATAATCAAATTAGACCTTGAATATTAATTGACATCTACATGATTTATAGTGCATCTTCTGCAAGAATAAATACGATTATATACTAACATGTGCAAGAGACGAGTGTTGTTCCATAATCTGTAGTTAGATCATTTCTGGTTTTGTTTGAAGTTAATGCCACGTCATTTAGCGACCTCTTGCCAGGTTCCAATTCTGCTTTGAAGTATAAGACAGAAATGGCGACCTCTTAAGCGACCTGATTTTGGATCCGACTTGGAGACCTGTGATAGGCTCATCTTCTACAGTCTAGCGTTCATATGTTTTTTGTTTGTTCTGTTGCGCACCCGTGCCGTTATGACCACCTTGACCCTCAGACCCGATAACTAATTAGGTCTGAATACGAAGGGGGTTGTAACAGTATAGTGAAAGGATGCATTTTCAGTCGGGTGGTAAAATACCGCATCATCTTCATCATCATCTTTCTAGAACAAAAGGAGCAGTCACGGATTCAACAATTGTCCCCACTTGAATATGATTACGCTTTCACTTGATAAAGTATTGTGAAAAATAATAATAATAATAATAATAATAAGGAACACATCTGATTATATTGCGAAACCTAATATTAAGTAAATGCTTACGGATTTGGTCAATTTTCCAGGTGCACCAAAATACAGTACTGTGATTAATTCGTCAAAAGAGCACGCGATTTTCCTATTGTACAGTCTAAATCCATAGTTAACCAACAAACTTGTGTTAATATCAGAGTGTGCATATGTTTGTATGTGGGTGTTTTTTTGTTTGCATGTGCGTGCGTGCAAAATATGTTTCTGATTAACGCATTATTTGTTAGTATATGTTTGTAATAAAACAATTGTTTTCTCTTCCTGTAATCATATAGTATGTATTTACTGATTATAAAATGTCTATAATGTATTATTCATAACAAATTTCACGATCTACTTACAATATTCAAATCTCAATCTCTCAACCAGTGGTGTCTCTGTACGTGTCTTCCTTTCTACTACCCGTCCATCAGTCAGCCCAGCCAAAGCTTTCCCTCCCTGGACTCATCAGTATACATACAGTAACATGGCAAGGATACTCTGGAGTGAAGGCAGATACCCTAGAGGCATACAAGAAGACCTTTACGGGTTCTCTTGATGTAGGGAGGAGAAAGGAGAAGAAGGGAAAAAAATGTGTTGCCGATAGAATTACGAAGGGGGAGAATTAGTTAAAAATAATCAACAAATAACTGGTACAAGTAGAATTGACTAATATTTAGCAGTCATACAAAGGAATACAAAGGAAGGTAAGCAACAATAGACCTAACTTACTAGTCTCCTTGAAAAATATATATACAGTATATATACATATTGCCGCAGTCATCAACTGAAGAGCTTCAGCTCCAGGAAGACTGGTCAGAAAACAAAATTGTAGTACTATGTACGATACTGAAACGGTCACATTACTCGGGGACAAACACAATCAGTCGGGAGTTCATGACAAGATAATAAATATTATTTATCAAGGCGATATTTGAATGTCTGGACTTTATGGCACTCTACCACACTTCTAGGCAATTATTCCATAAGTTGACCTCTCTGTTGATAAAGAATTGTTCCACTTCATGTGAATGAAACGTCTTTCCAACAATTGTGTAATAATTATTTCTTCTGTAATTTGAGATATCTAGTGTGAAATACTTACTTGCATCCATATTGTCATGACATTTGATAATCTTAAGAACTTAAATTAGGTCCCATCTTATTCTGCGGTGTGTTAAGGTAAATAGGTTTAACTCTTTTAGTTGTTCCTCATACGGTTTATTTCATAGTCGGGGAATCATTTTAGTTATTCTCCGTTGTACTCTCTCTCTAGTTTTTCAATGTCTTTTATATAGTATGGCGACCAAAACTGGACACAATATTCCAAATGCGGACGAACCAATTAATTATATAAAGTGCATAAAACTTGTTCAGGTATATTTTCAAAAGATCTCCCAATGAAGCCAATATTTGTATTTGCTTTTTGACAACTTCAGCAACTTGTTGGGCAGGTTTTAAATTGGTTGTTATGGTTACTCCAAGATCTGTTTCTATATTTGCATTCCTTAGTTGAATTATGTTTATCAAATAGTTTGCGCTTTCATTTTACTGCCGATGTGTAGCACTTTGCATTTATCTATATTGAAATTCATCTGCCACGTCTAAGCCCAGTTTGATATCTTGTCTAGATAATTTTGAATCTCTTGCATGTGCGACAGTGAGTTTACTGTGTTTGCAATTTTTGTTTCATCAGCGATTTTGGAGATTCTGCATGATCGCCCATCATCAATATAAATAATATAAATAATAAATATAATTGGATCGAGAATTGAACATTGTGGTACACTGCTTGTAACATTTATCCAATTTGAGACTTAGCCGTTGTATACTATTCGTTACTTTCGCTCGCTTAGCCAATCCTGAATCCAATGAAGAACAACCTGTGAGTACCGTATATCAGTCTGTTGTGAGGCACTTTGTCGAATGCTTTTTGAAAATCAAGGTAGACGATATCAATTGCTTTATCTTCGTTATACACATTTAAGATATCGCGGACAAAGTCAAGGAGGTTTGTCAGACATAAGCGCTTACATCGGAAACCATGTTGCGAGTCCTTTATAAGGTTGTTAATTTCTAAATGGCATACAATTTTATTCCCTACTATTGTTTCGAGAAGCTTGCTTATAATTGAGGTGAGGCTTATTGGGCGATAGTTGTCGGGCAAAGCTTTAATTCCTGTTTGAAAATGGTTGTTACGTTAGCAAATTTCCATTCTTTGGGGACTTTATTGTTTTGTAAATAGAAAGGTTAGTGGTTCCATCTTTAACTTCTTTAAGACTTCGGCCGAAAAAAAATCGAAACCAGAGGATTTATTGGATTTTATTTTTGATATTGCATCGGAGATGTCTGCGTTTGTAATTTCAATATTGCTTATGGCATTGCAGTTGTTGATTTGAACTGGCGGAATATGAGGAACAGAGATGCAAACATTTAATTTAGAGTGATGCACATTTGAGTTACATCATTAATTGGTTCCCCTTCTTCGTCAACTAGCGGGCCAATTGTCGAGAGAGTGACAGGGCCATAATCAAGGAACTTTCGAGCCAAAATGCTTGGACACACGGAGCTTGAAGCAATGTTTTTGTCATAGGATGAGGGAAAGATGGATTCAGGGAGAGATAGTTCCAGAACTCAGCTGTTGAATAGAAGAAAGTTTGGCAGTATAGTTTCACTCTTGAGCTGGAGAGTTGCACAGAGTACGGGTGAGATTGTGTTGCAAGATGGGTACTACGTACCCTATGTAGAGGAGGTGTTATACACTGGGAGAGCTCTGAAGAACACTGATTATTGTAGCAGCGATGAAATAGCAAGAGAGATGCAACATTGCGGCGAAGAGAGAGAGATTGCAGCGACTTGGTAAGTGGATGGGAATTAATTATACGAAAGGCCTTCCTTTCTACTTGTTACGTCCTGGGATATATAAACACTGGGCTCTTTCTATTGGACTAGGTATGCGGCAACAAGCAACAACGGAAAACGCTAGATCCAACCCTTATCTATAAACCCAAGCAACAAACCACCCTAAACCGTCAAGAGTCCTGCCTGGACAACAAGGTATCCTATGACTCGGTTACAGGGTGCACGCACTATAGACTGCTGATAGTCAAGCAGGCTATATAAAAGATCACACAATTAAGTTGACTTAAAGCTTCCAGGAAAAGATAGATAACGGAATTAAATTGCAGAAACAATTTAATAACAAACTAGAAGAAAGTACATTTAACGTTACGTTAATTAATACAACTAATCACCCCTGCGTGAAAGAAGGTGAAAGCAAACAGTCCTCAAAACATCCTACAGGTAGACAAGATGCGGGTTTCTAAACTGCATGCGGCTACTGTAGGATCTGATGCTTAGCAAAGAAAATACGTTACGGATTTAGAGAACTCTTAACTCATAAGCAGGAATAAATACTAGTGATAGGCCATACAGTGTATAATGGCATAGGTATAATTAAATAAAGGCAGCAACTCGCAACATAACCACATACAGGTGTGCTTCTCGCTCTTAGTCAGGCAAGCCTGCTCGGACAGAGTCTCTAAGCCACACCCTGACTCACAATGCTCACAAGAACGGTAAAACTGTGGCACAATAACAAGCATGCAGAAATAATAAACCCCTAGCTGTTAATCTGCCAGGCGGCAGAGGTCTAGCCGGAAGGATATAGGCTTCGGATACCCGGGCTGAGCCACCTGCTCTAGCCTAGGGACGTTCCCAAGTCTGTGCGCCAAATTACTCTAATTGAAAGGGTGCTCTCTTGAGAGACTCAGATCCCAAGTATCTGACTCTCTCCTGGCGACCCTAAAACAAACGCAAGACGTGCTAGCGCAGTGCTGAGTGGACTAGGCAAGGGCCCTCACACAACACAACACTAGACACACAGGCACACAGACAAGAAACTGCCCCCAGACTCCCACGGGTATCCTAGTAAAGTCGTGCAGGTCCACAGGACTCGCACCAGCAGACTTTACTTAAAGGATCGCAAAAAGCCTCCCCTCCGGTCTAGCCCCTGCTCACCTGGTGATTTCATGCTTGCTAGTGAGCAAGCATGAAACCACCAAATATGAGACAACAAAAAAGCTTCCTAGGTCTCATTAACAATTACATCTCTGCATAAGGCCCAAAATCCTATCTAATTATCTGAGAGCTCGTCGTTAATACAATAATAGATATAAGGTCTATCAAGGGGATGGGATAATTAAATAGATTGGTGAAGTAGTGGAAAGAAGGTATACAAAGTAAGAGAGAAAGTTTCTAAGTGGGGGTTGAGAAGGGGGTCCGAAGGGTACGACAGTGAGGTGAGCTCTGAGTCTTGAATCTGTCTGGACCCCACCCTAGGCATGCGAAATACATCCCATGCTTGGCAACACTCAACACCGTTGCCGGGTCAAAATCCTCTACCTCTTGCGTGAGTCGAAACTAAGCCTAACGTTGCGATCAAATTGGCAACATCAGGCTCGTCCCAAGCTAGACTCTCCGCGCCCGCGCGAAGCAACGTCCCCCAGCCGGTCTCTCTCTCCCGCTCGTCTCCTCCCACTCTCACTAGACTTACATCTTATATATTATAATGAAACAATCAACTATCGAGAATAAAATATACTAAGATGCGTTGGTTAAGAATAAGGGCAGCTTCAAGCTGTGAAACAACATAAGAATATCCCAGACATTAGTTACATTGTCGTAGGATATATACTAAGGAAAAGCCGGCCGGCCGGCTGCCGCCAGCCGGTTTCTAAATGGCTGGGCAGCCGACACTCGCGCATGCCCGCACGTGGCTACTATGCAGGAGCGTCACATCTCCCCCAAGATATAAGACACTTGACTAAGTTCTTCATATCTAACAGAAAGCTTCTCATAGTACCACACACTGTTGCGACACAAGGCACTATATATAAAAAAAATAAAGACTGTTGCACTCCACCGAGCAAATTCAACTAACTTAGCGACAATAAGCGAAAACATTCAACTTAGATACTGCTACAACATCTTATACAAAATTCTACACGTTATAAAAATAAAGAGTTTTTATAAGGTTTTTTTTTTTTTTTATTTATTTTATTTTTTTTTCGGCTGAACTACAGTGACAGCCTATTTTCCTCCACACTCAACCCACACTGACTGAACGGCGAGGGTTCTCCTGCAAACAAACCCTCCCGTGACAAACAATCAGCCAAAACATTATCAGTGCCCTTAGCATGCCACACATCCAACTTGTGTCCCGGCAGCAAAACAACACCTGGCACTGATAAACTGCGCAGTTCATCACAAGACTGGCATTTCTCTTCGCTCTTTCCGGCAACGGGGCCTGCCAATAACCTTTCACTAGTTCTACCTTCGTGATAGGCGATGCAGCCCCGAGGCGGTCTATGGTGTCGTCAACTCTCAATAAGGTATAGGCGTCTGTCAGGGATAATGCACACACACTCTCGCAATCAACACACTCACTGATCTTGCCACTTAACACCGGTTGCAAAGTTACAGGCAACGACCACTCACGACATTCCTTATCCCTCAGACCCTTCGTCAACACATAATCCAGCTCTGCTTGCACCACAGGCTGTCGAGCAGGATTTATACGGTAGGGAGCCAATTTGAACCTTGCACTGTCTCCAGCCTCCATGTCGGATTCTACTTTGTACATCAGGCCTGGAGAAGCAACAAACATGCTGATGCACTGCCACAGCCTAGTAAACAACTTATCTTGCAGAACATGCCTAGTGCCCTCCCACAACCCAGCCGAGACCTCAGCTTCTAACCTGTAGTCTCCCTCCTTCTCCACCTTCGTCCCTAGAACAGCCAGGTCATGAGAGGGACAATCAGTACCATCTGTGCAGTCACTCCCATAGTTCACAATTGCTAAGGCTTCCCCACCGATACCGTACATGCGCACCCCCGCATTCCTTACGACTATATCTGCCTGCACAGCATCACCGCTTTTAGCGACATGGCCAGATACAGTCGGTCTATGGTAGGGCTGTTGCATTCAACTAGAGCAGCATTGGGAGGCTATGCGACGACCGGGCACTTCTATGCCACAGCCAACCTCACCAAGCTGCTCAAAGTCCAACTTTTGACCACCACCCTTGGCAGCCATGGGTCGACCTTGACCTGACAACCATGTCCAAGCCTCGTCGCCCACCTTGAACCACCGAAACAACGAGGCTAACGGTCTCCCAACATTCACGTGACCTGCCCGCTGAACATCTTGCACCGCCTGAGTTGTGAGGCTCAGGGGCTCGGTACGACCAGTTGGGTATGAACCGAGCTGGTGCTGGAGCGCTGCACACTGCTTGTCAGGCAGGTGCTCTAGCGCTTCCACAGCCACCAGACTCGTGTCCCCCGCTCACTGCTCCGCCGAGACATGACAATCCCTACTCTCCTCCACCTGTGCCCTACTGCCCCCCTCTCCTTCTCCACCTTGGCCGCTGCAGACCAACGCAGGGACAGTAGGCTGCTCAGGTGGTTGCCTCACAAACTCCTCCAACAGGTTCACATGACATGTTTCCCCGTCCTCGTGTTTGATCTCGACAGCACCATTACCACACTTCTGAACTTCCGGATCCTCCAACTGCAGTTTACAAATATCTGAGGGAACCAACCTGTCTAGATGCTTCCGAAGCAACCCAAGTCCTCCCCCAATATCAAACTGAGCAACCCTTTTTTCTCTCTGTGTGTAACGTTTCTGCCTCGGAGTCTCTTCCTGCCCTACCTCCTCACTACCTGTGACAGGTCCTGGGGCCTCTCCAGCCTCCAACATTGGTGCCAATAATGAGTCACCAAGAAACACTGCCGGCTCAAAACTCTCCAATTGACCAACACTTCCCGTTTTCTTGTGACCTTTCCTCCGCGGTTTGATAGACTGAGGTGGTGGCTGCAAGGCTCCGGATGTCTGAGAACGCGTCACAACACACGCCATGGTTTGTACGCTACACTGCTCAACCCACTCCTGTTCCTCCCTACTAACGTCGGCCGCCTTCTCGGCAACGACCAAGGGTGAAACCTTAGAAGCAGGCACCGCAAAGTCGTTGCCGAGGAGGAGGTCGACGCCCCCAACAGGCAAGTTCTCTACAATTCCGACATCCAGCTCCTTCGCCACACCACCCACCTCCAGCTCCATCCGCACCAGCGGGTAGGACTTCGTAGCATTGATCCCCTGAACTACCACCACCCGAGCAGCGTTAATCGGCCTACCAGTAAAGTTCTTTAACAAGGTCTGAGAAGCCCCCGTATCACGCAATAGCTTAACTCCTCGCCTTTCGCCAGCCCACCTCACAAAACCATGCCCTCTATGACCCCCAAAGACGTCGCGGACAGGGTTCGAGCCTTCCGGACTCTTGAACACAGGCTGTGTCCCAACCTCTGACGAACTACCCTTGGCAAACTCAGAAGATATAGGCGACACCCTTATGCTGCGGGCCAATGACACAACCTTGTTTGATGGCTTGTTCGGACAAGCATTTGCAAAGTGACCCTCCTTGTGACATGCAAAGCACTCTTTACTCTTTGGTTTCCCTTGGGAGTGGGAGGTACCATTAGACTTTTTATACGGGACGGTATTTGGTTTATGTTCAGTTTTATTGTCAGTGCTAGATGGTTTTGTATATTTATGTGTATCAAAATTCTTGGGAGGGGGAGGGGTACGATCCTTTGCACCCGACTCACTCCTAGCTGCTGCTTCGCACCCTCGAATTAATGACAGTCGGAGGTCAGCCATTTCTGCTGCCTCCTGGAGAGTTCTAGGATTTTTTCCCTTTATATTTAATGTTAAGTCCCCGCCTGTGCACTTAAAGAACTGCTCCAAGAGAACCAGCTCACTCAACTCCTCAAAAGTAGCTGCCCTCTCAGAACGCAGCCAATGTCGTAGTGCATCAGACAAGTCCCGGGCGTGTTCTAGGAAGGTACTATCCTTGCCCTTAGTAACACCCCGAAACTTCAAGCGGTAGGTTTCTGGTTGTAACTCATAGGCCCGTAGCACAGCCTTCTTTAGCTCATCATAAACTACACAGGACTCTAAAGGTAGTGCATCATACGCTTTTAGCCCCTTTCCTAGGAGTCTTGATGAAACTAATGCTGCCCACTTTTCCTGAGGCCACTGGTGTTCCTGACACTTCTTCTCAAATCGCATAAAAAACTCAGTTACACATGATTCATCGAACACAGGAACTAGTTTAAGCAGGTGCGACAATGATTGGTCCCGATGTCTGTTACCTCCCCCAATATTTCGCCCTGTTACCTCCACTCGAGAGATCTCCAGCTCCCTGTCAGCCCGATACCTAGTAGACTCTGCCTGCAGTTCAGCCTCTCGTATAGCTGTTCTCTCTGCAGCCTCAGCCTGAGCTCTAGCAGCCTCAACCTGAGCTCTAGCAGCAACTTCAGCCTGCACACTAACCTGTCTTTCGGCGGCCTCAACCTTGGCCATCTCAAGCCGAAACAACAAATCTGGAGTCAACCCTTGAGGAGGGGAAGATGCATTTAATGGGGAGGATCCCTGTGATTGAATTCCACGCTGCCATTGACCATCAACTTGGGGGTATGTACTAAATTCAGGCACCCTGACGTTTGATACGGGGGTAGAGTGGAGGGGGGGCTGGTGACCGGGGCCCCCAGTCGCCTCTCCACCCAGGTCTCTCCCTTCTAAACCCAATATCAAAGTCCTCAGCTGATCTTTACTCATGCCACTTAAACCCTGGTGACCCTGAAGACCTGCCACACACTTTAAGCCATACTTATTCAGCTTCAACACCCTGGCAGCGGTAAGGGGCACCTCTAAAAATCTTCTAGCACCCTCCTCGCTATCGACTAGCCACTCCACAGGTCTTTCTCCCTCCGAGCCTGTATCGTGACCTGACCCACCACTGTGTTCTGATGTATTAGACATGTTTGTGTACTGCAGTAATTATCACGGTTATAGAATGTGCCTTATCTCCTATGCAAGTATGTATATACTAATGTTATTTAAAATCTTTAATGTGTTATATTGGTTGCTCCAAAAAAAAACTCTATGTCCACTGTATTCCTCTAATCATAAGGAATCTCAAAACAAATGACCACTATATTCCTCTGTTCAGTAAATCCTATGCAAGGTCGCCATTTGTTACGTCCTGGGATATATAAACACTGGGCTCTTTCTATTGGACTAGGTATGCGGCAACAAGCAACAACGGAAAACGCTAGATCCAAACCTTATCTAAAAACCCAGGCAACAAACCACCCTAAACCGTCAAGAGTCCTGCCTGGACAACAAGGTATCCTATGACTCGGTTACAGGGTGCATGCACTATAGACTGCTGATAGTCAAGCAGGCTATATAAAAGATCACACAATTAAGTTGACTTAAAGCTTCGAGGAAAAGATAGATAACGGAATTAAATTGCAGAAACAATTTAATAACCAACTAGAAGAAAGTACATTTAACGTTACGTTAATTAATACAACTAATCACCCCTGCGTGAAAGAAGGTGAAAGCAAACAGTCCTCAAAACATCCTACAGGTAGACAAGATGCGGGTTTCTAAACTGCATGCGGCTACTGTAGGATCTGATGCTTAGCAAAGAAAATACGTTACGGATTTAGAGAACTCTTAACTCATAAGCAGGAATAAATACTAGTGATAGGCCATACAGTGTATAATGGCATAGGTATAATTAAATAAAGGCAGCAACTCGCAACATAACCACATACAGGTGTGCTTCTCGCTCTTAGTCAGGCAAGCCTGCTCGGACAGAGTCTCTAAGCCACACCCTGACTCACAATGCTCACAAGAACGGTAAAACTGTGGCACAATAACAAGCATGCAGAAATAATAAACCCCTTTCTGTTTATCTGCCAGGCGGCAGAGGTCTAGCCGGAAGGATATAGGCTTCGGATACCCGGGCTGAGCCACCTGCTCTAGCCTAGGGACGTTCCCAAGTCTGTGCGCCAAATTACTCTAATTGAAAGGGTGCTCTCTTGAGAGACTCAGATCCCAAGTATCTGACTCTCTCCTGGCGACCCTAAAACAAACGCAAGACGTGCTAGCGCAGTGCTGAGTGGACTAGGCAAGGGCCCTCACACAACACAACACTAGACACACAGGCACACAGACAAGAAACTGCCCCCAGACTCCCACGGGTATCCTAGTAAAGTCGTGCAGGTCCACAGGACTCGCACCAGCAGACTTTACTTAAAGGATCGCAAAAAGCCTCCCCTCCGGTCTAGCCCCTGCTCACCTGCCACAAGAACACACTAGCACCACCAAATATGAGACAACAAAAAAGCTTCCTAGGTCTCATTAACAATTACATCTCTGCATAAGGCCCAAAATCCTATCTAATTATCTGAGAGCTCTTCGTTAATACAATAATAGATATAAGGTCTATCAAGGGGATGGGATAATTAAATAGATTGGTGAAGTAGTGGAAAGAAGGTATACAAAGTAAGAGAGAAAGTTTCTAAGTGGGGCTTGAGAGGGATAGATATCAAGGGGGTCCGAAGGGTACGACAGTGAGGTGAGCTCTGAATCTTGAATCTGTCTGGACCCCACCCTAGGCATGCGAAATACATCCCATGCTTGGCAACACTCAACACCGTTGCCGGGTCAAAATCCTCTACCCCTTGCGTGAGTCGAAACTAAGCCTAACGTTGCGATCAAATTGGCAACATCAGGCTCGTCCCAAGCTAGACTCTCCGCGCCCGCGCGAAGCAACGTCCCCCAGCCGGTCTCTCTCTCCCGCTCGTCTCCTCCCACTCTCACTAGACTTACATCTTAAATATTATAATGAAACAATCAACTATCGAGAATAAAATATACTAAGATGCGTTGGTTAAGAATAAGGGCAGCTTCAAGCTGTGAAACAACATAAGAATATCCCAGACATTAGTTACATTGTCGTAGGATATATACTAAGGAAAAGCCGGTCAGCCGGTTTCTAAACGGCTGGGCAGCCAACACTCGCGCATGCCCGCACGTGGCTACTATGCAGGAGCGTCACATACTTTGTCTAGGAGTGCGGCGTGAGAGGATCTTCCTCACACATGTGAACAATACTCAATACAAGGATGCACTGTGCCCCTGTACAGAGCAAGAAGCAGTTCAGGGGTAAAGAACACCATGAGGCAGTTGAGCACTCGCAGCTTCTGGGAGGCCGCCTTAGCAAGACTGGTAATATGGTCCTTCCAAGAGAGAGCAGAAGAGAAAGAGACACCGAGAATACTGAGAGAAGATGAAGGGATGCTTTCTGTATTGTTGAAGTATAAGGGATAGTTCTCTGGGAGTTCTCGACGGGTTGATAGGTGGAGAAATTGTGTTTTGGAAAGTTTTCTCTGCCCCAATTGGAAATGGTATTTATATCAGAAAATAAGTGTTGTATAACTTCATTACGTTTGTTTTGGAGGGATCGCTTGCTGGTTCATTCTGGAAATTAATTGAATAGTGTAAGGTAGAGTCGTCTGCATATGAACGAATAGGACTGAAGCTACAGTTGAGAAGATACTTTATGAAAATTAGAAAGAGAATAGGAGATAGGACAGAACCCTGAGGAACACCGTAGTTGATAGGATGAGGAAGTGAACAATGGCCATCCACAACCGCAGATATGGAACGGTCAGAAAGGAAATTAGCGACAAAGGCACAGATGGAGGGATTAAACCGAAGGAGAGTAGTTTAGAAATTATTATGTTCTATCCAACAACCAACTCTACTCCTAAAATCGATTAATGAAATATTACAGAGATTCGTGCCAGACTCTATCGAAGGCCTTCGATATGTCTAGCGCAATAGAAAAGGTCTCACCGAAGTCCCGAAAGGAGGATGACCAAGAGTTAATAAGATATTATTATGTTCTCTCCACCAACCAACTTTACTCCTAAACTCGATTAATGAAATTAACAAATTAAATGAAAGAATATCGCCAGTAGAGCGACTCTTAGGGAAACCATACTGGCGATCTGAGAGTAGATTATGAGAAGGGAAATGCTTAAGAAATTTGGAAATAAAAAGAGTTTCAAAGACTTTAGAGATACAAGAGATGAGAGCAATTGGACGATAGTTGGAGGGTTGAGAGCAGTCACCCTTCTTTGGGACAGGTTGAATGAGAGCAAACTTCCAGCAAGAAGGGAAGACATTAGAGGAGAGAGAGAGACAAAGGAGTTTGCTTAGGCAGGGAGTCAGCACGGAAGCACAGTTTTTTAGTACAACAGGAGGAACACCATCCGAACTATACGCCTTCTTAGTGTTAAGCTCAGAGAGGGTGGAAAGTACATCTTTAGAAGAGATTAGGATATAAGGCATAAGTAGGAGAGAGGGGGGTAGAAAGGTAGGAATAGCACCAGAATCATCAAACGTGGAGTTTCTAGCGAAAGTTTGAGCGAAGAGTTCAGCCGTGTCAGAGGAAGAAGTGATGGTTGTGCCAGCAAAGTGGAAAAGGTGAGGGAAACACGAGGAAGAATTTTGTTGGAGAGGTTTTTGGCTAGATGCCAGAAAGCTTTGGAAGAGCTAGAGTTGGATAGTTCAGTGCATCTATTATTTATGAAAGAGTGTTTGGCAAGTCGAAAGACAGATTTGGTTTGATTCCGGGCAGAAACATAGGAAGAATGAGATTCTTGAGTTTTAAGGCGTGGGTACCGTCTGAATGCATCCTCCTTATTGCGGACAGCAGTAGAACAAGCATGAGTAAACCAAGACTTTTTGAGAGAAAGAAAACGTAATGTATGCCTCCATGCCCGATAGGAATACCTCGGTAATGCGTTCAGTACTCTCCGAGGGTTCCCTGCCACGGAAGCAAAAGTCATTCCATGGGAAATCAAAGAAGTACTGCCGGATCGATGCCTCCTGATCGGCAGTGCTAAAGTGCCACAAGCGCCACCGGCTGGGAGGATCGGATCGCCGTACTGGAGAGATAGGACAGGTGACAGAGTTAAGTTTGTGGTCGGAGGAACCCAAAAGAGAGGAAAGATTGACAGTATAAAAAGAAGGGTTTAAAGTTAGAAACAAGTCAAGAATGTTGGGCCCATATCCGAAGCGATCTGGGTTACGGGATACGGGATACGGATACTAATTGTTTGCATCTGATATAGCTATAAGACTCATTGGAATTTGACTTGCTTAAATTTGCAATATTTTGTTCATACCTTTTTTTTTTGCTCTGTTAATTAAATTGCTTTGCTTTACGACGAAGATTGGTGATTTTGCCCCTATGATTTTGATATTTGGTCCGTTAAAATGCTTCATGGGCGAGTTTATTTTCTGATAGACAATCTTTTATTTCCTTGTTCCACCATTTAGGTATATTATTTCGATTTGAATGTCGGTTTTGGACTGGTATGTAAGATTTTACAGCATTAGTATACGTACATATGTTTGTGATTTTTTTCCAATTGTTCTCTATATCTGTTAAGTGGTGAAATTTAATTAAGAGAAAGAAGAGGATGGGAATGAAAGGCAATTACGTTGCAATTAGCCTAATTCCAACAACCAATCAAAGATAGAAGAAGAAGAGCAGTCTGATTTAGGCAGCCATAATATTTTGCTTTGGAAGCTGCACAAACATATAACCTTCAAGAAACATTACATTTGATTGCTAGTAATATACAATTATTGAGCATATTCATGAGATAATATGAGCTGAAATTGTGTTCAAGCTATCAAAAGCTAGTCGATACAGAGCACTTCTTATGCAAATTTGTATGTAATTATGGATTTGCAATAACCAAATGTGACTTGCAAAATTATAAATGTAACCATAGTTCGTTATGACTCTATGATAACACTGACAAACTTTAGGTTAAACTGCTTTGTTAAGAAATGAAAACATTTTGAAGTTCATAGCTCTTCACGACGTTGCCGCGTTAGTATGTAACAACATGTACAGATCTCGAACCTCTGTATGAATGTAAAGAACATAATGAACTATTCATTAATTTTGATCATATTCTGACTGTGAGAATACAATGAGATACAAAAGCAAAATTAATTCTCACAATTCCAAACCAATTTCCCTGCAGTCTGAATTGTCATAGAACAAGTGGTAATATTGCCTTTAACCCTTAACTGGCGGCGCGCAACTTATGTCGAGTGAAATAAATATGGACTGTGTGGCGGTGCACAACTTATGTCGACCGCCATTTTCAGCACGTAATGTTGCTGAGAGAGAGAGCTGAGCGGTGGGACAAGCGTAGCAACGCTATGACCGGTCCCCACCACCGCGGTGGACATACTGAACTGTATTCTACTATCCTCCCCCCTCCCTCACTCGCTACGCAGGGAATTATGTAAGGAAATTACCTAATTATTGGGTTTTTGCACTCGTGTTGCACGATCGTTGCAAGAGAACCAGTGGTCGTACAAGGATGGTTCGGGTGTCATTGGAAAGCTCTGTTTATGCCCTTTCAGGGATAGATACTTGTTTTAAGCTCTGGGTCTTATTTTTGGCATGAAAATGATCACGTAAACAACCCTATTTAGGGTAAAAACACCCCGCTGGGCGCTACGGTCAAATAGACCACCTAGCCCGCTAAATAAGGGTTAAAGCGTTAATATCCACCACGGGATCTAGATGGGATCAAGTGGAATATATCTAATTTTTAACTGACACACTCCGAAACGGACAAAAACGGAACGGCCAAAGTCTCCTGACTTAACCTTACGCAATTTAGTTTAACTAAACCATATCTAGCCTAACCGGACCTATCCTAAACTAGCCTAGCCTAAACTAGCTTGGCCTAACCATGCCTAGCCTTATCCAACCTAGCTTAAATTAGGTGCTTTGGAATTGTGGCCGTTTAGATGTTTGGTCTTTTTGAACTGCTTCAATATAGGCATCGAAATTTAGGACAAGATTAAAAGAGGCCACAATTAAGACTGGTTGGAACAAATAAATATGGGTACTGGAGAGAATGGTGAATATAGAAAACCTGAACGGAACTATAGGATAAATGTAATAATAAATAGCATAATTATGATGTCTTCTCCTCCCCCCCTCCCTTCCTCTTACTCTCCACCCCCCTCCCCCCCTCTATACCCTGTCTCTCTCTGAACTCGGGTGCCCAGAGCTCATTTTTCAGCTTGTCCATAGAGTATTAGAGAGACAGTGAGGCCCCGGTGATTGATGGCTTATGGTACGCCCACACGGAAACCATACCTTCCCAATGTACAGTTGCCCACATAAGTTCTTTTCCTCTCCGTGCTCTCATGTATGATAGTAAAATAGTATGAATTAATTGCGAGTGTGGTTTCTTTTAATTATCAGTTGAGTACGGTAATCAGGTGAGTTAACCACTGCATGAAAAACTACACTTTGTAATTCGTTCATGCGCATTATATTTCTATGTATAAGATCATGGAGAGGAACGGAAATTATGTGTAAACTGTATCTCCACACACACATACACAACGAGAGACGCACAGTATATAACCCTCATTTACACATGCACACGTGACGAGAGACATACTTATACACACTAACGTACCCAGTCATACACTCCTACATAGCTCTTTTTTCAAGTTGTCTATGGCGTATTAGAGAGATAGTCAGACCTCGGTGATTGATGCTTATGGCACACCCACGCGGAAACGATACCTCATGATGACACACACACACACATACAGAGAGAGAGAGAGAGAGAGAGAGAGGTGCAAACACTCATTCTTCAGGTTATCCATGGTGTATTAGACGCGGCTTCGGTGCGTGATGGCTATGACACGCCCACACGAAAATGATACCTAACGAGTGTATGCACATAATGTATGCCTACACACGATTGAACACCCATACGCCCACGCACACACACACGCACACCCGTCAAAAGTTCAGAGTGTAAAGTTAGCTAGCTCCAATCTATGTAATAACATATAATTACACACGCTTTTCTAATTGAGGAGATTTTAGACACCAATCGAGCATGGCAATACACAAGTGAGGCCTCATAGGCATGTGATTAGGAATTGCTGGAAATTCCGGTTCATTTGTTTGATTTCCATCACTGTTTCTGTTTCTGCCTCACCTGTTCAGAAAGTAATCCTGCTAGCTCTAACAAATACCTCGATCCTCCTATCCATTGCACTACACTAAACAAGAACACCAGTCTTGTTTCCAACACTGTACACACACATAACAAAATAAAAATAAACTAAATATAAAATAATGTATTATATTTTTGGGGGGAGGGCTCTCTTACTCTTTCTACTTTGGGGGAGACACTTGTTGCAGGCGGTATTGCGTTTTGCCTCTTTCATGCAAATATAAAAATAAAGGACACCCACACGGAAATGCTACCTCACGATTGTACACTCTTATGGGCGGGCACATACCTTCAAGGGCTGTGTACATAATTTATGGGGGAGAGGCTTTATTATTGGTCGATTTATTTATTCATATATTCATTATTATTTTAGTTTCCATGTTAGATCTCCATCAACCTTAAACAAAACATCCCCAAGACCCCCCTTCTAGATAAAATTGTAAATTTGTCGGTAGAAAAATTTCTCGGCCGAAGGCCGGTTCCTACTAAAAAAATTACACCTAAATGGCACGAAAGGTCTTTGGAATGAGGCGAAAAGTCTTAAAACCACCTAACTATTGGGTCGAATGTCTTAACATTTGAAAAACTAATGGGACTAAGCATAAGGGAGAAGGGAAGCCAGTAAAAAAAAATCATCTCCCCATAACTCTGGGTGCAAAACACGAGAGGCTTGGTGTATCTCTTTCACTTCCAATTCAAGAGTTAACGTTTGTCTAATTTACCCTTAACATAAATACGGACTATAGACATTCTGATTAAGCACACTAACATATCAAAGGTACAGTCACCCTGATAAATTAGAATAATTTCCTTTCTACTATGATTATAGACTAAATAATGATTTTGATATGCGAGTTTAGTTTATTATGCAATAGTTGTTTGGCTGGCAAACAAACAATGAGCACAAAACTACGTTGATGTAATCCTCTTTGTAATCCACCCCACTCTCTCTCTCTCTCTCTCTCTCTCTCTCTCTCTCTCTCTCTCTCTCTCTCTCTCTCTCTCTCTCTCTCTCTCTCTCTCTCTCTCTCTCTCTCTTTTCCTCCTCCTCGTAAACCCCTGTCACTCAAGCCTCACCAGTGCTGATCCAGAAGAGTGGAGGGGGGGAGGGGTAACAAATCCCCCAGGGGTTTGGGTTGGGGGAGGGGTTGAGGGGATGGGTGTATGTGGGGGAATAATAAAACAGACCCATTTATTTTAATTTGCTGGGTGAGGCCTATGTGGTGCAGCTTGGGGAAGGAAGGACGGGGGGATAGGCTGTCTTAGTGTGATGGATGGATGGATGAATGGATGGACGGATAGGTAGAGGGAGGGATGGATGGGTATAGGGATGCATGGGTAGATTGATGGATGGATGGATGGATGGGTAGAGGAATGGATGGGTAGTGGGATGGATGGATGGGTAGTGGGATGGATGGATGGGTAGAGGGATGGATGGAGGGGTAGAGGGATGGATGGATATATGGGTAGAGAGATGGATGGGTAGAAGGATGGATGGATGGGTAGAGGGATGGGTAGAGGGATGGATGGAGGGGTAGAGGGATGGATGGATGGGTAGAGGGATGGATGGATGGGTAGAGGGATGATCGGTAGAAGGATGGATGGAAGGGTAGCTGGATGGATGGATGGGTAGAAGGATGGATGGATGGATAGAAAGATTGATGGATGGGTAGAGGGATGGATGGATGGGTAGAAGGATGGATGGATGGGTAGAGGGATGGGTAGAGGGATGGATGGAAGGGTAGAGAGATGGAAGGATGGGTAGAGAGATGGGTGGATGGGTAGAGGGATGGATGGATGGGTAGAGGGAAGGGTAGAGATTTGGGTGGATGGATGGGTAGAAGGATGGGTAGAGGGAGGGGTAGAGATTTGGGTGGATGGATGGGTAGAGTGATGGATGGAGGGGTAAAGGGATGGGTGGATGGATGGATGGGTAGAGAGATGGGTGAATGGGTAGAGAGATGGGTGGATGGGAAGAGGGATGGATGGATGGATAGAGGGATGGGTAGAGGGATGGGTGGATGGGTAGAGATTTGGGTGGATGGAGGGGTAGAGGGATGGGTGGATGGGTAGAGAGATGGATGGATGGGTAGAGAGATGGGTGGATGAGTAGAGAGATGGGTGGATGGGTAGATGGAAGGATGGATTGGTAGAGAGATGGGTGGATGGATGGAAGGGTAGAGGGATGGATGGATGGGTAGAGAGATGGGTGGATGGGTAGACGGATGGATGGATTGGTAGAGGGATGGGTGGATAGGTAGAGGGATGGATGGATAGGTAGAGAGATGGAGGATGGATGAGAGAGGGATGGATGGGGGTAGAGGGATGGGTGGATGGGTAGAGGGATGGATGGATGGGATAGAGGATGGGATGGATGTAGAGAGATGGATGGATGGGAGAGGGGAGGGTGGATGGGTAGAGGGATGGATGGATGGGTAGGGATGGGGGATGGGTAGAGAGATGGGTGGATGGGTAGAGGGATGGGTGGATGGGTAGGATGGGTGGATGGATGGGTAGAGGATGATGGATGGGTAGATGGATGGATGGGGGTAGAGGGATGGATGCGGGTAGATGGATGGGTGGATGGGTAGAGGATGGATGGATGGGTAGACGGATGGATGGATGGCTAGACGGATGGATGGATGGATGGCTAGACGGATGGATGGATGGCTAGACGGATGGATGGTAGAGGGATGGATGGATGGTAGAGGGATGGATGGATGGGTAGGGGATGGGTGGATGGGTAGAGGGATGGATGGATGGGTAGAGGGATGATGGATGGGTAGAGGGATGGATGGATGGGTAGAGGGATGGGTGGATGGTAGGGGATGGGATGGATGGGTAGAGGATGGATGGATGGGTAGAGGGATGGAGGATGGGTAGAGATGGAGGGATGATGGAGGATGGGTAGAGGATGGATGGATGGGTAGAGGGATGGGTGGATGGGTAGAGGGATGGATGGATGGGTAGAGGGATGGGTGGATGGGTAGCGGGATGGATGGATGGGTTAGAGGGATGGATGATGGGTAGAGGGATGGGTGGATGGGTAGAGGGATGATGGATGGTGGTGGATGGGTGGATGGGTAGAGGGATGGGTGGATGGGTAGAGAGATGGGTAGAGGGATGGATGGATGGGTAGAGGGATGGGTGGATGGGTAGAGGGATGGGTGGATGGGTAGAGAGATGGATGGATGAGTGGATGGAGGGGTAGAGGGATTGATGGATGGGTAGGGATGGATGGAGGCTAGAGGGAGGATGGATGGGTAGAGGGATGGATGGGTAGAGGGATGGGTGGATGGGTAGAGTGATGGATGTATGGGTAGAGGGATGGGTAGAGGGATGTATGGATGGGTAGAGGGATGGGTGGATGGGTAGAGGGATGGATGAGTATGGGTAGAGGGATGGATGGGTCGATGGATGGGTGGATGGATGGGTAGAGGGATGGATGGAGGGGTAGAGGGATGGGTGGATGGGTAGAGGGATGGATGGATGGGTAGAGGGATGGATGGATGGGTAGAGGGATGGATGGATGGGTAGAGGGATGGATGGATGGATGGGTAGAGGGATGGATGGATGGATAGAGGATGGATGGATGGGTAGAGGGAGGGGTAGAGGATGGATGGATGGGTAGAGGGATGGGTGGATGGAGAGGGATGGTTTAGAGGGATGGATGGATGGTAGAGGGAAGGAGGGATGGGTTAAGGGAAGGATGGATGGGTAGAGGGAGGGGTGGAGGGGTAGAAGGATGGGTGGATGGGTAGAGGGGTGGGTGGATGGGTAGATGGATGGATGGGTAGAGGATGGAGGATGGGTGAGGGATGGGTGGATGGTAGAGGGATGGATGGATGGGTAGAGGGATGGATGGATGGTAGAGGATGGGTGGATGGGTAGAGGGATGGATGGATGGATGGGATGGGTGGATGGGTAGATGGATGGATGGATGGGTAGAGAGATGGGTGGATTGGTAGATGAAGGGGTGGATGGGTACAGGGATGGGTGGATGGGTAGAGGGATGGATGGATGGGTAGATGGATGGGTGGATGGGTAGAGAGATGGGTAGAGGGATGGATGGATGGGTAGAGGGATGTAGAGGGATGGGATGGATGGATGTGGGTAGACGGATGGATTGGGTAGATGGATGGATGTGGGTAGACGGATGGATGTGGGTAGACGGATGGATGGATGTGGGTAGATGGTTGGATGGATGTTGGTAGACGGATGGATGTGGGTAGATGGATGGGTGGTATGGGATGGATGGGGGATGGATGGGTAGGGATGGATGGATGGGTAAGAGGATGGATGATGGATGGTAGGAGGGATGGATGGATGGATGGGTAGAGGGATGGTGGATGGGGTAGAGGGATGATGGATGGGTAGAGGGATGGATGATGGGTAGAGGGATGGATGGATGGTAGAGGGATGGATGGATGGGTAGAGATGGATGGATGGTGAGGGATGGGTAGAGGGATGGATGGATGGGTAGATGGATGGATGGGTAGAGGGATGGATGGATGGGTAGAGGATGGATGGATGGGTAGAGGATGGTGGATGGTAGAGGGATGGATGGATGGTAGAGGAGGTGGTAGAGATGGATGGATGTGTAGAGGGATGGATGGATGGATGGGTAGAGGGATGGATAGATGGGTAGATGGATGGGTGGATGAGTAGAGAGATGGGTAGAGGGATGGATGGATGGGTAGAGGGATGGATGGGTAGAGGGATGTGGATGGGTAGAGGATGGATGGGGGATGGATGGATGGGTAGAGGGATGGATGGTAGAGAGATGATGGATGAGGGATGGATGGGCAGAAGGATGGTTGGATGGGTAGAGTGATGGATGGATGGGTAGAGGGATGGATGGATGGGAAGAGAGATGGATGGAGGGGTAGAGGGATGGGTGGATGGGTAGAGAGATGGGTAGAGGGATGGAATGGGTAGAGGATGGATGGATGGGTAGAGGGATGGGGATGGATGGATGGATGATGGGTAAGAGATGGTGGATGGGTAGAGGGATGGATGGATGGGTAGAGGATGGTGGTAGAGGGATGGGTGGATGGATGGTGATGGGTAGAGGGATGGATGGATGGGAAGAGGGATGGATGGATGGAGGGGTAGAGGGACAGATGGAAGGGTAGAGGGATGGATGGATGGATGGGTAGAGGGATGGATGGATGGTAGAGGGATGGTGGATGGGTAGAGGGATGGATGGATGGGTAGAGGGATGGATGGATGGGTAGATGGATGGATGGATGGATGGGTAGAGGGATGGATGGATGGGTAGAGGGATGGATGGATGGGTGGATAGGTAGAGGGATGGATGGATGGGTAGAGGGATGGATGGATGGGTAGAGGGATGGATGGATGGGTAGAGGGATGGGTGGATGGGTAGAGGGATGGATGGATGGGTAGAGGGATGGGTGGATGGGTAGAGGAGTGGATGGAAGGATAGAGGATGGATGGATGGATGGGTAGAGGGATGGATGGATGGATGGGTAGAGGGATGGATGGATGGGTAGAGGGATGGATGGATGGGTAGAGGGATGGGTGGATGGGTAGAGGGATGGATGGATGGGTAGAGGGATGGATGGATGGGTAGAGGGATGGGTAGAGGGATGGATGGATGGGTAGAGGATGGATGGATGGATGGGTAGAGTGATGGATGGATGGGTAGAGGGTAGAGGGATGGATGGATGGGTAGAGGGATGATGGGTGGATGGGTAGAGGGATGGATGGATGGGTAGAGGGATGGATGGATGGATGGGTAGAGGGATGGATGGATGGGTAGAGGGATGGGTGGATGGGTAGAGGGATGGATGGATGGGTAGAGGGATGGATGGATGGGTAGAGGGATGGATGGATGGGTAGAGGGATGGGTGGAGGGGTAGAGGGATGGATGGATGGGTAGAGGGATGGATGGATGGGTAGAGGGATGGGTGGATGGGTAGAGGGATGGATGGATGATGGATGGATGGGTAGATGGATGGATGGATGGATGGGTAGAGGGATGGATGGATGGGTAGAGGGATGGATGGATGGGTAGAGGGATGGGTGGATGGGTAGAGAGATGGGTGGATGGGTAGAGAGATGGGTGGATGGGTAGAGGGATGGATGGATGGGTAGAGGATTGGAGGGGTAGAGGATGGATGGATGGGGTAGAGGGATGGATGGATGGATGGTAGAGGGATGGAGTGGATGGGTAGAGGGATGGATGGATGGGGTAGAGGGATGGATGGATGGGTAGAGGGATGGGTGGATGGGTAGAAGGGATGGATGGATGGTTAGAGGGATGGGTGGATGGATGGATGGATGGGTAGAGGGATGGATGGATGGATGGGTAGAGGGATGGATGGATGGGTAGAGGGATGGATGGATGGGTAGAGGGATGGATGGATGGGTAGAGGGATGGATGGATGGGTAGAGGGATGGATGGATGGGTAGAGGGATGGGTGGATGGGTAGAGGGATGGATGGATGGGTAGAGGGATGGATGGATGGGTAGAGGGATGGATGGATGGGTAGAGGGATGGATGGATGGATGGGTAGAGGGATGGATGGATGGGTAGAGGGATGGGAGGATGGGTAGATGGATGGATGGATGTGGGTAGATGGATGGATGTGGGTAGACGGATGGATTGGGTAGACGGATGGATGTGGGTAGATGGATGGATGTGGGTAGATGGATGGATGTATGGGTAGAGGGATGGAAGGATGGGTAGAGAGATGGATGGATGATGGAGATGGGATGGATGATGGATGGTAGAGGATGGGGGATGGTAGAGGGATGGATGGATGGGTAGAGGGATGGATGGATGGGTAGAGGGATGGGTGGATGGTAGGATGGATGATGGTAGAGGGATGGATGGGGTAGAGATGGATGAGGTGGATGGATGGATGGGTAGAGGGATGGATGGGGTAGAGGGATGGATGGATGGGTAGAGGATGGATGGATGGGTAGGGATGGGTGGATGGGTAGAGATGGATGGATGGATAGAGGGATGGATGGATGGGTAGAGGGATGGTGGATGGGTAGAGGGATGGATGATGGTAGAGGGATGATGGATGGGTGGAGGGATAGGATGTGGATGGTAGAGGGATGGATGGATGGGTAGAGGGATGTTGGATGGGTAGGGATGGATGGATGGTAGAGGGATGGTGGATGGATGGGATGATGGGTAGAGGGATGGAGGATGGGTAGAGATGGATGGATGGTGGATGGGATGGAAGGATGGGTAGAGGGATGGATGGATGGGTAGAGGGATGGTGGATGGGTAGAGGGATGGATGGATGGGTAGAGGGATGGATGGATCGGTAGGTTGGTGGGTGGGTGTATGGATGGATGGATGGATGGATCGGTAGATAGATGGATGGATGGTGGGTAGAGGATGGATGGTAGAGGGATGGATGGATGGGTAGAGGGATGGTGGATGGGTAGAGGATGGATGGATGGTAGAGGGATGATGGATGGGAGATGGGTAGGGGATGGATGGATGGGTAGAGGGATGGATGGATGAGTAGAGGGATGGATGGATTGGTAGAGAGATGGGTGGATGGGTAGAGGGAGGTGGATGGTAGAGAGGTGGTAGAGGGATGGATGGATGGGTAGAGGGATGGATGGATGGATGGATTGTGGGATGGATGGATGGGTAGGATGGTGGATGGGTAGAGGGATGGATGGATGGGTAGAGGGATGGATGGATGGGTAGAGGGATGGATGGATGAGTAGAGGGATGGATGGATTGGTAGAGAGATGGGTGGATGGGTATATGGATGGGTGTATGGGTAGAGGGATGGATGGATGGGTAGAGGATGGATGGATGATGGTGAGGGTAGAGATGGATGTGGGTAGAGGATGGGTGGATGGGTAGAGGGATGGATGGATGGTAGGGATGGGTGGATGGGTAGAGGGATGGATGGATGGTAGAGGGATGGATGATGGGTAGAGGATGGGGATGGGTAGAGGGATGGATGTGGATGGATGGTAGGATAGAGGGATGGATGGATGGGTAGAGGATGGAGGATGGGTAGAGGGATGGATGGATGGGTAGAGGGATGGATGGGTAGAGGGATGGTGGATGATGAGGGATGGATGGATGTGGATGGTAGAGGGATGGATGAGGGTAGAGGATGGAGGATGGGTAGAGGGATGGATGGATGGATGGATGGATGGGTAAAGGGATGGGTGGATGGGGAGAGGGATGGGTGATGGGTAGAGGTGGATGGATGGTAGGATGGATGGATGGGTAGAGGGATGGATGGATGGGTAGAGGGATGGATGGATGGGTATGGGATGATGGAGGATGGGTAGAGGTGGATGATGGGTAGAGGGATGGATGGATGGATGGGTTAGAGGATGGATGGATGGGTGGATGGGATGGGTAGAGGGATGGATGGATGGGTAGAGGGATGGGTGGATGGGTAGAGGATGGGATGGATGGTAGAGGATGGATGGGATGGTGGATGGGTGGTAGGGATGGATGGATGGGATGGAAGGGTAGAGGGATGGATGGAAGGGTAGAGGGATGGATCGATGGGTAGATGGATGGATGATGGTAGAGAGGGTGGATGGGTAGAGGGATGTGGATGGGTAGAGGGATGGATGGATGGGTAGAGGATGGATGGATGGGTAGAGGGATGGGTGGATGGGTAGAGATGGTGGATGGATGGGTAGATGGGTGGATGGGGTAGAGATGGGTTGGATGGGTAGAGGGATGGATGGGTAGAGGGATGGATGGATGGGTAGAGGGATGGTGGAGAGGATGGATGGATAGAGGGATGGTGATGGGTAGAGGGATGGATGGAGGGTAGAGGGATGTGTGGATGGGTAGAGGGAAGGGTTGATGGGTAGAGGGATGGATGGATGGGTAAGTTATGATGGATGAATGGATGGATGGATGGGTAGAGGGATTGGTAGAGGGATGGATGGATGGTTAGAGGATTGGATGGATGGGTAGAGGGATGGGTGGATGGATGGATGGATGGGTAGAGGGATGGATGGATGGGTAGAGGGATGGATGGATGGGTGGATGGATGGATGGAGGGGTAGTGAGAGGGATGGATGGATGGGTAGAGGGATGGATGGATGGGTAGAGGGATGGGTGGATGGGTAGAGGGATGGATGGATGGGTAGAGGGATGGATGGAGGGGTAGAGGGATGGATGGATGGGTAGAGGGATGGATGGATGGATGGGTAGAGGGATGGATGGATGGGTAGAGGGATGGATGGATGGGTAGAGGGATGGATGGATGGATGGGTAAAGGGATGGATGGATGGATAGAGGGATGGATGGATGGGTAGAGGGATGGATGGATTGGTAGAGGGATGGGTAGAGGGATGGATGGATGGGTAGAGGGATGGATGTATGGGTAGAGGGATGGAAGGATGGATAGAGGATGGATGGGTAGATGGGTAGAGGTAAGGTTGGACGGGTAGAGGAATGGATGGATGGATGGTAGGATGGATGGATGGATAGAGGGATGGATGGAGGGGTAGAGGGATGGATGGATGGGTAGAGGGATGGGTGGATGGGTAGAGGGATGGGTGGATGGGTAGAGTGATGGATGTATGGGTAGAAGGATGGAAGGATGGGTAGAGAGATGGATGGATGAAAGGATGGGTAGATGGGTGGATGGATGGGTAGAGGGATGGTGGATGGGTAGAGGGATGGATGGATGGGTAGAGGGATGGGGATGTGTAGAGGGATGGGTGGACGGATGGCTAGAGGGATGGATGGATGGCTAGAGGGATGGATGGATGGGTAGAGGGATGGATGGATGGGTAGAGGGATGGGTGGATGGGTAGAGGGATGGGTGGGTGGGTAGAGTGTGGATGGTAGAAGGATGGAAGGATGGTAGAGAGATGGGTGGTGTGGATGGATGGAAGGATGGGTAGAGGGATGGATGGATGGGTAGAGAGATGGGTGGATAGGTAGAGGGATGGATGGATGGGTAGAGGGATGGATGGATGGGTAGAGGGATGGGTGGATGGATGGCTAGTGGGATGGATGGATGGATGGATGGGTAGAGGGATGGATGGATGGATGGGTAGAGGGATGGATGGATGGGTAGAGGGATGGATGGATGGCTAGAGGGATGGATGGATGGGTAGAGGGATGGATGGATGGGTAGAGGGATGGATGGATGGGTAGAGGGATGGGTAGAGGGATGGATGGATGGGTAGAGGGATGGATGGATGGCTAGAGGGATGGATGGATGGGTAGAGGGATGGATGGAGAGGGATAGAGGGATGGGTAGATGGTAGAGTGATGGATGGATGGGTAGAGGGATGGATGGATGGATGGGTAGAGGGATGGATGGATGGGTAGAAGGATGGGTGGAGGGGTAGAGGGATGGATGGATGGGTAGAGGGATGGATGGATGGGTCGAGGGATGGATTGATGGGTAGATGAATGGATGGATGGATGGGTAGAGGGCTGGATGGAGGGGTAGAGGGATGAATGAATGGGTAGAGGGATGGAAGGATGGGTAGAGAGATGGATGGATGAATGGATGGATGGGTAGAGGGATGGATGGATGGGTAGAGGGATGGGTGGATGGGTAGAGGGATGGATGGATGGGTAGAGGGATGGGTGGATGGGTAGAGGGATGGGTGGATGGGTAGAGTGATGGATGTATGGGTAGAGGGATGGAAGGATGGGTAGAGAGATGGATGGATGGGTGGATGGATGGAAGGATGGGTAGAGGGATGGATGGATGGGTAGAGAGATGGGTGGATAGGTAGAGGGATGGATGGATGGGTAGAGGGATGGATGGATGGGTAGAGGGATGGGTGGATGGATGGCTAGTGGGATGGATGGATGGATGGATGGGTAGAGGGATGGATGGATGGATGGGTAGAGGGATGGATGGATGGGTAAAGGGATGGATGGATGGCTAGAGGGATGGATGGATGGGTAGAGGGATGGATGGATGGGGAGAGGGATGGGTGGATGGGTAGAGGGATGGATGGATGGGTAGAGGGATGGATGGATGGGTAGAGGGATGGATGGATGGGTAGAGGGATGGATGGATTGGTAGAGGGATATGTGGATGAGTAGAGAGGTGGGTAGAGGGATGGATGGATGGGTAGAGGGATGGATGGATGGATGGGTAGAGGGATGGATGGATGGGTAGAAGGATGGGTGGATGGGTAGAGGGATGGATGGATGGGTAGAGGGATGGATGGATGGGTAGAGGGATGGATGGATGGGTAGATGGATGGATGGATGGATGGGTAGAGGGATGGGTGGATGGGTAGAGTGATGGATGTATGGGTAGAGGGATGGGTAGAGGGATGGATGGATGGGTAGAGGGATGGGTGGATGGGTAGAGGGATGGATGGATGGGTAGAGGGATGGGTGGATGGGTAGAGGGATGGATGGATGGGTAGAGAGATGGGTGGATGGGTAGAGGGATGGGTGGATGGGTAGAAAGATGGGTGGATGGATGGGTAGAGAGATGGATGGATGGGTAGAGGGATGGATGGATGGATAGAGGGATGGATGGATGGGTAGAGGGATGGATGGATGGGTAGAGGGATGGGTGGATGGGTAGAGGGATGGATGGATGGATAGAGGGATGGATAGATGGGTAGAGGGATGGATGGATGGGTAGAGGGATGGGTGGATGGGTAGAGGGATGGGTGGATGGGTAGAGAGATGGGTGGATGGGTAGAGATATGGGTGGATGGGTAGAGGGATGGATGGATGGGTAGAGGGATGGTTGGATGGATAGAGGGATGGATGGATGGGTAGAGGGATGGATGGATGGGTAGAGGGATGGGTGGATGGGTAGAGGGATGGATGGATGGATAGAGGGATGGATGGATGGGTAGAGGGATGGATGGATGGGTAGAGGGATGGGTGGATGGGTAGAGGGATGGGTGGATGGGTAGAGAGATGGGTGGATGGGTAGAGAGATGGGTGGATGGGTAGAGGGATGGGTGGATGGGTAGAAAGATGGGTGGATGGATGGGTAGAGGGATAGATGGATGGGCAGAGGGATGGATGGATGGGTAGAGGGATGGATGGATGGATAGAGGGATGGGTGGATGGGTAGAGGGATGGATGGATGGGTAGAGGGATGGGTGGATGGGTAGAAGGATGGATGGATGGATAGAGGGATGGATGGATGGGTAGAGGGACGGATGGATGGATAGAGGGATGGATGGATGGGTAGAGGGATGGATGGATGGGTAGAGGGATGGATGGATGGGTAAAGGGATGGATGGATGGATAGAGGGATGGATGGATGGGTAGAGGGATGGATGGATGGGTAGAGGGATGGGTGGATGGGTAGAGGGATGGATGGATGGGTAGAGGGATGGATGTATGGGTAGAGGGATGGAAGGATGGGTAGAGAGATGGATGGATGAATGGATGGATGGGTAGAGGGATGGATGGATGGGTAGAGGGATGGGTGGATGGGTAGAGGGATGGATGGATGGGTAGAGGGATGGGTGGATGGGTAGAGGGATGGGTGGATGGGTAGAGTGATGGATGTATGGGTAGAGGGATGGAAGGATGGGTAGAGAGATGGATGGATGGGTGGATGGATGGAAGGATGGGTAGAGGGATGGATGGATGGGTAGAGAGATGGGTGGATAGGTAGAGGGATGGATGGATGGGTAGAGGGATGGATGGATGGGTAGAGGGATGGGTGGATGGATGGCTAGTGGGATGGATGGATGGATGGATGGGTAGAGGGATGGATGGATGGATGGGTAGAGGGATGGCTGATGGCTGGGTAGCGGGATGGCTGGATGGGTAAAGGGATGGCTCGCTGGCTAGAGGGATGGATGGCTTGGTAGAGGGCTGGATGGATGGGAGAGTGGGTGGATGGTAGAGGGATGGATGGATGGGTCGCGGGATGGCTGGCTGGGTAGCGGCTGGATGGCTGGATGCGGGATGGATGGCTGGGTAGCGGGATGGATAGATTGGCAGAGGGCTCTGTGGATGAGTAGAGAGGTGGGTTCGAGGGATGGATGGATGGTAGAGGGATGGATGGATGGATGGGTAGAGGGATGGATGGTAGAAGGATGGGCTGGGTAGAGGGATGGATGGGTATAGGGATGGATGGGGGGTCGCTGGATGGCTGGATGGATGGGTAGAGGGATGGGTGGAGGGTAGAGTGATGGATGTATGGGTCGAGGGATGGGTAGAGGGATGGATGGATGGGTAGAGGATGGTGGCGGGGTCGGGGCTGGCTGGATGGGTAGAGGGATGGGTGGATGGGTAGAGGGATGGCTGGATGGGTAGGCTGGATGGATGGGTAGAGGGATGGATGGATGGAGGGTCCCCGGATGGATGGATGGATAGAGGGATGGATGGATGGGTAGAGGGATGGATGGATTGGTAGAGGGATGGGTAGAGGGATGGATGGATGGGTAGAGGGATGGATGTATGGGAGAGGGATGGCTGGATAGAGAGATGGAAGGATTAGTGGATGGATGGGTAGAGTGATGGATGGATGGGTAGAGGGATGGGTGGAGGGGTAGAGGGATGGATGGATGGGTAGCGGGATGGGTGGATGGGTAGAGGGATGGGTGGATGGGTAGAGTGATGGATGTATGGGTAGAAGGATGGAAGGATGGGTAAAGAGATGGATGGATGGGTGGATGGATGAAAGGATAGGTAGGCTGGCGGGCTGGGTAGAGAGATGGGTGGATAGGTCTAGGGATGGATGGATGGGATGGGCTGGATGGGCTGGGGGGATGGGTGGCTGGCTAGGGGATGGATGGGTAGAGGGATGGATGGATGGATGGGTACGGGATGGCTCGCTGGGTAGAGGAGCTGGATGGATGGCTCGTGGGATGGATGGCTGGGGAGAGGCTGGCTGGATGGGTAGAGGGATGGTGGGATGGGTAGAGGGCTGGCTGGGGTCGAGGGATGGATGGCTGGGTCGCGGGCTGGATGGCTGGCTAGAGGGATGGATGGCTGGGTAGGGATGGATGGATTGGTAGAGGGATATGTGGATGTAGAGAGGTGGTAGAGGGGATGGATGGATGGGTAGAGGGATGGATGGATGGATGGGTAGAGGGACGGATGGATGGGTAGAAGGCTGGTGGCGGGGTAGATGGATGGATGGCTGGGTAGAGGGCTGGCTGGATGGGTTGCGGGATGGATGGATGGGTAGATGGATGGATGGATGGATGGGTAGAGGGATGGATGGAGGGGTAGAGGGATGGATGGATGGGTAGAGGGATGGCTGGCTGGGTCAGGGCTGGATGGGTAGAGAGATGGGTGGATGGGTAGAGGGATGGGTGGATGGGTAGAAAGATGGGTGGATGCTGGTCGAGAGATGGATGGCTGGGTAGATGGATGGCTGGATGGGTAGAGGGATGGTTGGATGGATTGAGGGCTGGATGGATGGGTAGAGGGCTGGCTGGCTGGTAGAGGGATGGGTGGATGGGTCGCGCTGGATGGATGGATCGAGGGCTGGATGGATTGGTCTGGGATGGATGGATGGGTCGCGGATGGGTGGATGGGTAGGGGATGGCTGGATGGGTAGCGCGCTGGGTGCTGGGTCGCGCTCTGGGTGGATGGGTAGAGGGATGGATGGATGGGTAGAGGGCGGGTTGGCTGGATAGAGGGCTGGATGGGGTAGAGGGCTGGATGGATGGTGGTCGCGGCTGGGTGGATGGGTACGGGCTGGATGGATGGCTAGAGGATGGATGGATGGGTAGAGGGATGGATGGCTGGGTCGCGGGATGGGTGGGGGGGTAGAGGGATGGGTGGATGGGTAGAGGGCTGGGTGGATGGATCGCCCGATGGTGGGTGGATTGGTAGAGGGATGGATGGATGGCCCGGGATGGCTGGATGGGTAGAGGGATGAATGGATGGATAGAGGGATGGGTGGAAGGGTCGCGGCTGGCTGGGTAGAGGATGGGTGGATAGGCTGGGTCGCCGGATGGATGGATGGATCGAGGGATGGATGGCTGGTAGAGGGCCGGATGGATGGATAGAGGGCTGGATGGCTGGGTAGAGGGCTGGATGAGCTGGGTAGAGGGCTGGATGGATGGGTAAAGGGGTGGATGGATGGATAGAGGGATGGCTGGAAGGGTCGCGGATGATGGATGGGTAGAGGGATGGGTGGATGGGTTAGAGGCCTGGACTGGATGGGTAGAGGGCTGGATGTATGGGTCGCGGGATGGAAGGATGGGTAGAGAGATGGATGGATGAATGGTGGGCTTGGTAGAGGGATGGCTGGCTGGTCGCGGATGGGTGGAGGGGTCCGGGATGGCTGGATGGTCGCGGGATGGGAGGCGGGTAGAGGGATGGGTGCTGGGTCGAGTGATGGATGTCTGGGTAGAGGGATGGAAGGATGGGTAGGAGATGGATGGATGGGTGGCTGGATGGAAGGATGGGTAGAGGGATTGATGGATGGGTAGAGATGGGTGGATAGGTCGAGGGATGGATGGATGGGTAGAGGGATGGATGGAGGGGTAGAGGATGGTGGTGGCTGGATGGCTAGTGGGATGGATGGATGGATGGATGGGTAGAGGGATGGAGGGGTGGATGGGTAGAGGGATGGATGGATGGGTAAAGGGATGGATGGATGGCTCGGGATGGATGCTGGGTAGAGGGATGGAGGATGGGGTGGGATGGATGGCGGGGTTAGGGATGGCTGGGTAGTGGGATGGATGGATGGTAGCGGGCTGGATGGATGGTCGAGGGATGGCTGGCTTGGTAGTGGGATGGCTGGGCGGATGGATGGGTAGTGGGATGGCTGGCTGGGTAGAGGGATGGATGGCTGGCTGGCTGGGAGGTAGGGGTGGAGGCTGGTAGAGGGTGGATGGATGGGTTGCGGGATGGATGGCTGGGTAGAGGGAGGGTGGATGGGTAGAAATCTGGCTGGATGGTCGGTAGAGGATGGATGGATGGCTACAGGCCCGCTGGATGGATGGGTCGCGGGCTGGATGGATGGATGGCTGGGGGGGGGACGCGGGATGGATGGGTGGATGGGTAGAGGTAAGGATGGATGGGTAGAGGGATGGATGGATGGATGGCTACAGGGATAGATGGGTGGAAGGGTAGAGGGATGGATGGATGGGAAGAGGGATGGATGGATGGAGGGGTAGAGGGACAGATGGAAGGGTAGAGGGATGGATGGATGGATGGGTAGAGGGATGGATGGATGGGAAGAGGGATGGATGGATGGATGGGTAGAGGGATGGATGGATGGGTAGAGGGATGGATGGATGGATGGATGGGAAGAGGGATGGATGGGTGGATGGGTAGAGGTAAGGAAGGATGTGTAGAGGGAATGATGGATGGATGGCTTCAGAGATAGATGGATGGATGGGTAGAAGGATGGATGGATGGATGGATGGGAAGAGGGGTGGATGGGTGGACTGGAAAAGGAACCTGGTATGGATGGATTGGGTAGAGGGATGGATGATGGATGGATGGATGGATGGGTAGAGGGATGGATGGATGGGTAGAGGGATGGATGGATGGATGGATGGGAAGAGGGATGGATGGGTGGATGGGTAGAGGTAAGGATGGATGGGTAGAGGGAAGGATGGATGGATGGCTACAGAGATAGATGGATGGATGGGTAGAGGGATGGCTGGGTGGATGGATGGGAAGAGAGATGGATGGATGGGAAGAGGGATGGATGGATGGATGGGTAGAGGGATGGATGGATGGGTAGAGGGATGGATGGATGGGAAGAGGGATGGATGGATGGATGAGTAGAGGGATGGATGGATGGGAAGAGGGATGGATGGATGGATGGATGGGAAGAGGGATGGATGGGTGGATGGGTAGAGGTAAGGATGGATGGAGGGCGGATGGATGGCTGGCTTCAGCGCTAGATGGATGGGTTAGAAGGCTGGATGGGTGCTGGATGGCCGAGGGGCTGGATGGGAAGAGGGATGGCTGGATGGATGGAGGCCGCGGGTGCTTGGTTGGATGGATGGTTGGGTCGCGGGATGGAGCGGGCTCGTAGAGGATGGCTGGCTGGATGGGTAGAGGGATGGATGGATGGGTAGACTGATGGATGGATGGATGGATGGGAAGAGGGATGGATGGGTGGATGGGTCCGTCGGGATGGCTTGGAAGGATGGCTGGATGGCTCCCGCGCTCGCTGGATGGATGGATGGGTAGAGGGATGGATGGGTGGATGGATGGGAAGAGGGATGGATGGGTAGATGGGTAGAGGTAAGGTTGGACGGGTCGCGTCCTGGCTGGCTGGATGCCTCCAGGGCTCGCTGGCTGGAGGGGTAGAGGGTTAAACAGATACACATTATGCAATATGGATAGAATATGTTGGGTGACGTGATTAATGAGCCTGTCTAGTTCAGTCTGTGTTTCTTTGTTTGAAACACGGAGCTGCAAGGTTTGTCTGTATTCCAAGGCATCTTCCGGCAGAGAGAGAGAGAGAGAGAGAGAGAGAGAGAGAGAGAGAGAGAGAGAGAGAGAGAGAGAGAGAGAGAGAGAGAGAGAGAGAGAGAGAGAGAGTTAGTTAAGTGGTGAATTACTAAGTGGGTGCCAACCTTTGTATATAGTTCTTATAATAGTTCTTATGGTTTTCTTTATTGACTATTGTGTATAATTATATTCATATATTTGTGTATAATGTGTTAGTGTCATTGTATGCCATTGCTTTGTTATGATAATTTAGTGTTATTGTATTTGTTGCTTTGTGATACTTGTCAAACATTAATTCAAAATTAATGTTCTTTCTTATTGGTAGCTGTCACGGGCTAGGAGATCGATAAGTTGACTCCCACCATTTATTCTCTATCTGCCAGAAGATGTCTTGGAATACAGACGAAAGCTTTCAGCTCCGTATTTCACTTTCATGGCGAGTACAAGAAATATATATACTGTATAATAGTGTATAATATATATATATATATATATATATATATATATAGATATATATATAGATATATATATATATATATATATATATATATATATCTATATCTATATATATAGATATAATATATATCTATATAGATATATATATATATATATATATATATCTACTATATATATTATATATCTATATATATCTATATATATATATATATATATATATATTATATATATATATATATATATATTATAATATATATATATAATGTGTGTGTGTGTATATATGTTCGCATGTGTTTAGAGGTTCAACCAATACCACGATTCTCGAAAGGGTAGATTCAAAAGCATTTCTTCTCATCAACTCACCTTCTCTTACTAATTCCCTACAATCTCTCTGTACACGCCGCAATGTTGCATCTCTCATTCTTCTACCGCTATTACAATAAGCAGTGTTCTTCTGAGCTTTCTCAGTGTATACTTCCTCCATCACGGAGAGTGGGTGGTACCTGCCATTCAACACATTCCCAACCCTATTTTTTCCAACTCTCTAACCCAAGATTGAAACGATTTTTTCCCAGTCTTTCTTTTACTCAAAAAACAATATTTGTTTCTTTTCTCTCAATCTGTCTTTCCCTCTTCCTATGACTTAAATTGTTTCAAGAACCGTGTGCCCAGACATATTGACTCTATTATACCTTGAATATGGCTCTGTCGCTCTTCCAACTTTGCGGGACACACTTGTTACAATCATCTTTGCTTATTGTATCCATCATTCACGTGGAGGATATATATATATTTTTTTTTCTCTCTCTCTCTCTCTCTCTCTCTCTCTCTCTCTCTCTCTCCTTTGAGCGTATTTACACACATTAATTTGAACTCCATTCGTGGTATTTGAAAACATATACTCCCATACATTTGAAAACATATACTCCCATACATTTTGTTCATTACCCCACCCCTCAGCCTTCACCCTATCGCTGTTGGCCTTTAACTGATAAATATTGTGGACCTCTAACATTCCCTAACCACTGTTCGCCCTTTCCTACCAACAACCAGGTCCAGCCGTAATAATAATGTTAGATAATATATTCGAGGTGGCTGAAGACCATTAAACATTATGAATCTATCTTGTACCAGAGATCTTATATAAGATAGGTTATTTTCCCATGTGTATGAAAGAGACAATAGGCAAAACTGCCTATAACAAGTGTCCCCCCCCCAAAAACAAAAAAAACAACAACACACAACACAATTTAAAGAGAGAAGGAGAGCATACATTTAATTAAGGTGCATTAGAGTCCTAAAGTCTGGATACATGGAGCTTGAATCCTTTTAAAACATAGGATGAGGGAAATATTGATTGAGGGAGAGAGATCCAGTGTTTACTTGCTGGGTGACTGTTCCAGTGAAAGACTGGGAAATCGGTTCACTCTTAGGTTAGAAACTTAGACTGAATAGGGATGCAATGTTTTGAAAGGCGGGTGCCACCTACTATCAATAAGGGAGGAGGTATGCACTGAAAAAGCTCTGAAAAAACACTGATTATTGTAATAGTGTTAGAAAAATGAGAAAGATGCAACATTGCGGCGTATAGAAATTGTAGAGGATTTAGTAAGAGAAGGTGAGTTGATGAGACGAAATTATTTTGACTTGACCCTTTCGAGAAGTACGGTATGGGTGGAACCTCCCAACACACGTGAATAGTACTCGATTCATGGGCGTACTGTGACCCTATCCAGAGCAAGCTGTGAGGGTTGAGAACCAACGGAGACGGTTGAGCACACCTAATTTCTGGGAAGCTGTTTTTAGCAAGAATGGTAATATGGTCTTTCTAAAAAATGTCAAAAGAAAAATAAACACGAGGAATATTTATAGAAGACTAAAGGTTGATTTGTGATTGTTGAACAGTATGGGATAGTTGTGTAGAAGATTGTGATTGGTAGATAGAAGAAGAAACTGGGTTTTCGAAACATTGAAACCACAAGGTAATCTCTGCCCCAAACGGATATAGTTGATAGATCAGAAGATAGGTGTGCTATGGCGTAGACAGGGTCAGCACAGAGTACAACTGGAGGAACACCATCAGGTCTGTACGCCTTCTTAGTATTAACCTTTTCAGCATCACGACAACATTTTACTTTTGATTCTGGCTAAAATTAGACGATGCTATACAATTTAAGAAGGACTTATGATATTTAGAGGGTTTACTGAGATTGTATTTACAAATTTGAGCCGTAGAGGTAGATTATAAACTAAAGAAAATCGTCGGATGGTAACCAGAATATGTCGAAAATTACGTAATGGTGGGGAAGGCCCGGATAAAACAATAAGTACAAGACCTTAGGCATAGTGTGGGAGAGAGGGGGGTGGAGAAGGAGATATAGCCCCGGAATTAGCCAAGGTAAAATTGTCAGTTAAAGTTTGAGCAAAGACTTTATCCTATCCTGAAGTCATATTTATTCTTTTGGCCTATACATACATTTGGTAATTATGTCCATTGAAGGCGGGTATTATTTGTTGTGCGCATGATAAAGATAAGCTTCGCAGTTTATGTGTGTCCAAAAATATGAAATTATGTAAGTGTTTAGGATCTAGATGAGGTGTCACAACGTTTGTTAAATCTTGTAATGTTGTTAAATTGAAGAGGGCATTTATGTTCTTTAAAGAATTGTTTTGAGTCATTATTGGTTTAGAATTCGTGATCTAATATTTTCAGTAGGTTAAAATGGATTTGTTGAGCACATATTATTATATAATTGGAATGCAATGCATTTTTGTGATAAAATCGAACATTTACATTTATGTATGTATAACTTTATATATTTTATATTTATATTATATTATATATTTTCTGTCCTACTTTTTCCCCTCTCATTCAGATAACGTCACAGTGTTTTATCTTAATACTTTCCATTACAAGTTACCTTATCTTCTTGAATGTCTGGGCATGTAGATTCCCTTGACTTGTGTGACCCATTGGTATGTGAGGCCCTAAGCTACAGCTTATCCAGCTTATACCTAAACCCGGCACTGTGGAGGGGGGTGTCGGTAATGGTGGAGAGATGCCATAGTTCAATTAAATTGTCTTGATTTTATAATATATACACACATTGCTTTAATGTGCAAATTACAATTATACACTAATATAATTATGGAACAGTAAACTAAATTGCGGATGAATCTGCTACATCCCGATTCCGAATTATGATATAGAAACTGCTTATGAGATGTCTGTTATATATTTGAACAGACTGCCAAATTAATCTATCAATTACCAGACGCCTTAGCCCCGAAGAAGGTTGCTATTTTACTGCTAAATCATTTCCCTTTTGGGTTGCTTCGATATGCATAAGCTGAAGAAACTCCATGACCGCAAACAGACAAAAGTGCAAAGTGTTCAAGTGGTTGGGTACTCCTACACCTTGAGCCAACTGAACACTCTAGGACACTATAGTTCATTTATTATAGACAGGATAACAAATATTGTCCACTAACCTCTGTAACTAATAACACGACTACAGTAATCAAGCTAATTTTCTACCACCTGCCAGCGAATAGGTGTGGATATTTACAGCCCATTTGCTCGAGCCCTTTCTTATTTACAGATGTTAGGGATTTCTGACCTACCTATAGTGAATACAGTATAGCTGTAACCAGTTTTCAGTATTGAGACAGCTTAACCCTTTCAGTATGGGTGATGTCAGTTTTGTTATATTATGGCTACATAATATACAAGTTTATTCAGTTTATAGAGGACCTCTAGCAATACATTGCCCGCAAACTATATCATTGAGTCCTTTCAACTACCACAGATCCATTCTATAGTATATCATATCGTCTAAATATAGCTGGAATAATAACACAAAACTCACTGGAACTAAAGGAGTTAAAGGGAAATTTGTACTTACAGTATGTATGTATTCATTTAACTATTATTGTTTTGCATATACAGTATATACTGTAGATATAATTCCTCCGTAGACCTCCACCAAACTTAAAGAATTCCCCCGAGAACCCACTTCGAGATAATGTTGTGCATATTTCGGTAGACAAATGCCCTTGCCAAAGGTCAGATCCTCACAAATTGCATGCTTACCCCCCCCCCCCCCTTAAGCGAGCTACCGGCATGCAAATATCAGATAAGGAATAATAAACAGGTTCAGCACAGTGTTTAGTGTACATCTGTGTACCAATAAAACAATTGTTGATGATTAATAAATACTCAGTATCATTATATTAGATTGTTTCCCAGTCTGACACATTGCTAGCGTTGGGCGATTTTATTCAACTTAAGAAGAACTTGTGGGCGTTAGAAAATTGAATAAACCTGTTTATACCCCTTTGATTCCTGGTGATCCTTCCGAAGCTGCATGGAATCGTCATATAACAGCCATAATATAAAGTGAAATATCGTCCACAGGTAATCGAGGAGTTTATTCATATACTATTCTTCCTGCCAAAGCCCTACTATAGTCGGTTTTATTTCAGCTGACAGAAAATTGAATCTTTTAGCAACTGATTTCTGGATAACTAACGGGAAAATACGAAACGTCCATAGCTCTGTTTCATATTAGTGTTAAGTTTTCATAATCAATAATATATTTCGCTACAAAAGCAGGAAAATCTCCATAATAGCTGAGTAATCAAGATGAAGAAATGGCAATTTACCGTCAGCTGCAAATAAACAGACTATTGTGCTCGGATGTTAACCCCTTTAGCACCATGACGCCTTCTTACCTTTGATTCTGGCTATAATTAGACAATGTTATACAGTTAAAGAAGGAGCTATGTTATTAAGAGGGATTATTGAGATCGTAGTTTCCCATTTCAGTCGTAGAGGTAGATTATGAACTAAAAACAATCGTCTAATGGTAACCAGAATGTGATAAGAATTACGTAATGGATTGTGAAGGGGATAATGCGGTGTCACACAATCGATTGTTACGTCAATTTTTACGGGCAATTGTAGTCTGGGAACTTCAAAATATAGGTTCCATAAGAATTAAGCTAGCTAACGTAATCTACCTTCGATCTAGTTTCCGATTTTAATGCGAAGACTCAAAATAGTAACAGAAAAAATTCCCGGAAAAATTGCTCGTGTGACACCGCCTTAACCCCTTCTGTACCGACGATGTATTTGTTATTTGATTTCAGCTACATTTAGACAATTATATATAGCTTAAAAAGGATATATGGTAGTTAAATGGATTACATGAGATAGTAAGTAGCCTTATCATGGGTAGACGTCCTTCCTAAGCTGATAAAATCGTCTAACATTTGCCAGAATATAATGCAAAGGACGTCCCCTGTACTGAATGGGTTAAAGATAGCGTCACCTAGAGTTATTTCTATGTAGTGTGTTGCCAATACCGACTCTCATTGTTCACTATTTATGTTGGTGATATACTGTTACTTAAGGGGGCCCACCTCGTTTTGTTTCTCTCTTTCTCCCTCTCTTTTTGGGTTGTATCCATTCGGCCCCATTCAACCTACTGTTTTAAGACGTTTATCCCCATCCAGGTGTCAATTGTTTCCTGGCGAGCGGTAGCGAGCCAGCATATTTGTTAACCTTTTTTTTGACAGCAGGCAATTTTGTTACATTTTTCGATAGAAAAATGTCTCCGGCTAAGCCGGATTACTCCATACAATATTGGCTCACTATCACTCGCCTGGAAGAAATGGACACCTGGATGGGGATAAACATCTTAAAAGTTGACTGAATGGGACCGAATGGATACAACGCAGAGAAAGAGATAAAAGGGAGAGAAAAAAGGCAGTTCACCCCCCTTAACCCATTGAGTTCCACGGACGTCATTTTTATCATATTTGGGCATCTATTAGACGATTGTATGCAGCTTAGGAAGGACCTCTAGCAAAAATAAGGCTTCAAACTATTTCAACCAACTCTTTGAACTACCACAGGCCCTTTGCAAATTGTATACAATCGTCTACATATAAGCTAGAGTAAAATATAACACACTTCGCTGGTACTCAAAGGGTTGATTTATGTCCAATCATCGTCTACTGTATACTGCAGGCACTAACTTAACCCTCTCAAGATACGATGGCTCATTTCTTTTCTGTTTTCTGGCTATTATTAGACGATTTTATTAAATTAGGAAAGATATAAAGAAGTCAGAAGGTTGATTGGGCCACGTTTTACCGTTCTATCTCCCGCAGATCTTTACTAAGCTGTATTACATCGTTTAATGAAAGTCAGAATAAACAATTATATGGCGTCATATTCCTCAATGGGTTAATACTAGAGTGAATGCATCGATATTCGTGACTGAACTCGTGTGTTCTTTTCTTTTTCCTGAAATATGAAAATCACAAGCCAGAATCCGTTATCGGCTATACCATATTCCAAGTAAGTAGGCCAAATATATTTAACATTAACCTCTATGCCTCACACACGATGAGAGTAATCCAGCTAACATATCAAGCATTTGGGAAGGGTCAGTTAGGGAATAGTTGTGGAAATTTACAGCCCATTTGCTCTGGCTCTTTTTGAGTTACAGAGGTTAGAGTGCACGGTTTCGTTTCATTAATTCGGCGAGATGAATGTTTTGCTCCATTATATTGGCGATTGTATGACACTTAACCCAATTCAGGTGTTGATTTTGTTTGGGCGAGCGATAGCGATTTTTCAATTTAGCAGAAACTGGCCTGTGGCTGGAACGTTTATCTACCGATTAATGAAGAAAGAAGCTAGCTTGAAAGAGGTTCTGAAGGCCGTGTTTTTTGGTTTAAATATATATTAATCATTATTATTTTGTTTTTATTTACTTAAGCGTGAAGGGGACTGGGAAGGCGTTTCTTTAAGCTTAGGGGGCAAACTAAAAGTTAATGGTTGGAAAATGGGGAAAAACTCTCCATACTATAATTCTCTAAAGCCGCACAATAAACCTCCCCACCCCACCCCAAAAAAAAAAAAAAAAAAAAAAAAAAATATATATATATATAACAAATTTCGACTGAGGTAATGTTAATGGGGTAAGTCGTAGCCTATTTAGTTCCTTATTTTTTGTCTTTGTATTTATTTATTTTTAGTTTCCTCCCATAGACCTCATCAAGATTAAAGAACACCCCCAAAACCCCCCTTCAAGATATATTTGTAGATTTTTCGATGGAAAAATGTACTGGTTGGAGGCTACTTACTGCTATATAACAGGCTCGCTATCGCTCGCCAGGAAAAAAATCGACAACTAAATTGCACGAAAGGTCTTGATATTGACAAACTGCGATGAAAAGACATAAAATTCGCCAAACTAATGGGCCGAACATCTTACAATCGGAAAACATGAGGGAGTAGGGGGTCCATAAAAAACATATGCCCCCCCCCCCCCCCCCCCCCCCTTAAGGAGCGGGGCCGAATGATGCCGTGTCCCCGTAAAACAGAGAACATTGCCATCAAAGAGAGAAGTTTATGGAAGTTAGGAGCGTAAATCTAACAGGACTGAAACTTGCTGCTCGCTCAAGGTAGTAGATATGAAATCCAATTTAGCTGCTGCGACTCTATCTCTCTCTCTCGCTCGCTTTTTTGTTTTAGTCTCATTTTGTTCTAACTCGCTTTTTATTCTCTCTCTCTCTCTCTCTCTCTCACTCTCTCTCTCTCTCTTAGAGGCAAATGCCTCTAAACTTGAAAAAGTGCTAGGTGATGCATATCGGCCTAGCAAACCCCAATTCAGGTTATTCACTATTGGGAATGCCTCTGGAAGTGACTGACTTGGAAAAGGATTTGGGTGTTCTGATTAGCAGTGACCTAAAGTGTTCTAAGCAGTGCATTGAAGTAGAGAGGAAAGCTGAGACATTATTGTGCTGTATTAAGAGTCAATTTAAGTATAGAAATAAGGAAATAGTCCTCACACTTTACAACGCTCTAATACGGCCTCTCCTGGAGTATGCTTTTCAATTCTGGTATCCAGCACTCAGGAAAGATATAGAGCGACTGGAAAGAGTACAAGCTACGGCTACAAAGCTTATTCCATCGCTTAAAATAATAAGCTATGAGGACCGGTTGAGAGCTCTTGATCTCTTCCCATTGGATACACGCAGACTACGAGGTCAGCTCATTGAAGTTTTTAAAATACTTAATGGGTTTGTCAATGTGGATTATAGCAAAATGTTTAGTCTCCATATGAATACAACACGCAACCATGGTTGAAAATTAGAATTGAAAAAGTTCAGCACTAGTATCTGTGGAAACTTTTTCACATAAGATCTGTTTTACCTGTGTGACGCCTCCCGGCGTTGACAGAATGGTTGCGTGGGGCATTGCAGCTCGCTAGCGCTCGCCAGGAAGGGGGGATGGGCTACAGTTGTCCTAGAATGATCTGCTTTATTTTATTAGTGTCGTGTTGCCACAGACAGTCTAGAATGGTCTTTGTTTTGGTCTGTGACCGCGCCTTATATTTTATATTCACTATAATATAAATGTTGCTTGTGTGGGAAGCGAGCGAGAGAGGGTAAGGGGGTACACCTGGCAGCGGGGTGAGCTATGCCGCGGCTCGCTTGGGCGCTGACGGCGTTGGCGGCCGGGTGGTCAACTAGTCCCTGCCCATCGCGGCCTCGTGTTTTTTACCAGCTCAGAGCTTGCCTGACACGCGTATCGTCTACATCCTTTGCAATTCTGTCCCCCATACTCGCCACTTTGCATACTATTTCTCTCTCTCGACTTCTCCTTTCTCATTCTCTAATCTTTATTAAACTCAACATCCCTTCTGGTTTCAGCATAGACGTTCACCGTCGGCCAGTCGTATTGTACGCGAAGCTCTCAGATATTTCCATGTATTAGGTTAAGGAGGTATTATGCTTTATTGAGGTTTGAGAGACGGACTTTTCCGTGTGTGTCCTCTCTCGGGAAGGTTGTAGACCGGTATATATGTCTCCCTGGCAAGGTGTTGAGTGATTCTGCTTGGTTATCTAAAGCTAGACTGGGGGTAAGGTTACTGTGTCATTGTCTCCGATGTGTGCAGTGTTAGCTAAGCCCTGCACGACATCGACAGGTACTGTGGGAGCCTAAGTTGTCTTCGGGTGGGTTTACTTTGCGAGCACAGCGCTGTGGTGTGAGAGGGCCATAGCCTATCCCTCACAACATAGTGCTGCCTCTTTGTGTTGACTTCTGAGGGATCGCCAGGATAGAACTAGGTACTAGAGACCTAGATTTATCAAGAGAGCATCCCCGTCATATAACGTAATCTTCATTATACCACCTTCGGACAACGTTAGGCTACGAGCCGCATGCTCGCCCATTGTTGCCCTGCCTTGATACCCCAGCTAGACTTTATTAACTGAGCAGACACTGGTTAGAGATAAGCCCCCATTATTATATGTATGCAACATTATTATTCACTGCGCTTTTGAGCCGAGGTTGTTGTTGAGTTGCACAACCCTAGTAGGCTGTTGCGTTGTGTCACGAAGCATTTCTTTAGTTGTCGAGCATTACTACCTTTGCGCAGTCTTTATTATTCGCCTGCCTATTATTACTATATGTCCTAGCATTTATTGTGACCCGTATTCTGCATTATAATTGTTCAAGATTCTTTACGAACATCTTCCCAGCATCAGACTTATTTCAGAAGTTTCCAGTTGATGTTGCAGGACTAGCATTGCACTTTCTTTAATACAGGAGTGCCAGTTATTTGAGTATCTACCGTAACGCTAATTAATCACGTTAACTATCTCTTCTTTGTGTAACCTAATCGAGTAATCTTTTACTGTTTGAGAATAGGCTGTTTCATCGAGCGTCAGCCTAGTGTGTGTGCACCAGTTACCGAGTCATAGGATACCTCGTTGTCCAGGCACGACTCAGGGCGGTAATGGTGTTTTGTTTTCCAGTGTTTAAGGCAGGGGTTGGATCTAGTGTTACCGTTGTTGCATTTTGCCATTATCTAGTCCAATGTTGAAGAGCCCTGTGTCTTTGAGAACCTGGATCGTAACACCTGGAACAAACTTCCCTCCGAAGTTGTAAATAGTTCTTCAGTAGAGCAGTTCAAGAAGAGAGTAGACAGTATTTTGCACACTCTGTAAAGAGTATGTAACAGTCTCTCTCCTTCCACTTCGAGTATCTCCTCTGAATGGACCGCAAGGTCTCTGAGATACTAACTATTCCTTGTAACTCTCTCTCTCTCTCTCTCACACACACCACTAAAAGAATGTCCCAGCCCTTTCATCGTACAACATGGTCAAGATCCTATTGTTATAGATCAAAAGAGATCTAAGCTACCTTCCATTCTTCACATTTGTTTTAACTTCTGGCTCTTAGATGCAGGTAGGCTACTCATTTGGGAGTAAAGTTTTCATCAAATTTTGTTCAGTCAGTTTGTATATCATCCAAAATCCTAAAGGTAGAGGTGACCTGTTCACTAGGGAAACAGCAACAAGAAGTGATAACAGTAAAAAGGGATAACCGAGAGAGCGCAATTATAAAGAATGAATTAGAAAATTGAATACAAAACTGACAAATTATTCAATGTTAACTCAAGAATTCTGTGTTGTTTTTATTAGTATAACTTTCAGCAAAAATAGTTGCTTGCAGATCTAATATGGGATGCAGGCCTTTCCCTTTTTGTCAAGTTAAATCAATATACGGTTGTTTACATACATTTGCTATTTATCATTATAATACTGTACTTCTACACCAGGTAGATGAGACTCGTTAGTATTGGTCGCCAACCCATCTAAGGGACACAACCTTCTAATAATCCACCTCTTTCTCTCTGTCTACCTATCCCTCTCTGTCCTTCCACTTCACTCTCGTACACTCTCTTATATAGTCATTCTCTCACTTCCCATACATTCCACATGGCCAAACTATCTCAAGGTGTTCCTTTTCTTAGTTTCCAGCACATTTACATCCACACCACACTGCTCTGATACTTCCGCATGTGTCTGTCAATCTCTCCATGTAACTCTGCATGCACTTCTCATGTAACTCGTTTCCACACCTCTCACTCTTGGTTTGTGTCTCTCCAACAACGTCCATGCTTCACTCCCGTATGTCAATGTCGGGATTACTACACTATCATGCAAGGACTTCTTTACTTCCATATGCTGACCACCCTATTTCTTTTTACTGTTTTCAACATTCCTACAACGCTCTTCCCCTGTTTCACCCTTTCCCACACTTCTTCCTCCATACTCCCATCTTTACTCAACACACTACCCAAGTACTTAAATAAGTTGACATTCTCCATAACCTGACCGTTCAACCTCACCTCACACTCTGTGATTGCACCCCTTTCAAAGACCATAACCTTAATCTTCCCCGCATTTACCTTCAGATTCCATTTTTCACACACTGTTCCAAACATATTTACCAGATCTTGTAACTCCCATTCACTTTAACTCATCAGAAGTGTATCGTCAGCAAACAGCAGTACAGGCAACTTCCACTTATTTCATTCCCTTATCATAAAGTAAAACAATTAATTAGCATCGTCGCTATATAAAATGAAAACAGTGTATACTATCAGGTAAAATTTGTAATATATGACAAAAATCAAACTATTAGAGAAATATTATACCTGGAATGAATATGCATTATTGAATATAGCATTATGCCACCTAAGCACACACACATGGATAACACAAAACAAAAGTAAATTAAAAACAAATAATACAGATTACAAAAAAATACTAAAACCTTCATGTTCTCTAGATAGCTTTGGAGTTAATGTAAAATATTTAATAGTTTTAATTATTGTAGTAATGTATGTGGACATGTCATTATATATACCGGTATATAATTATATATACCGTGAAATAAATTTCATGTTCCTGCTATACTGGCATACTAATTTTGATTAAATGAATCAGAACATTTGCGGGCAACATTTCTTTGTGTATAAATTAATTGATTACACAGATGAATGCAATATTACCATACAGATATGCATATATTATGATGAGAAGTATGAATTGTATGCATATGTATGAATGATTTAATGTGCCATATGTGTGGACGTATTACATAGTATGCGTAGCTGTATTCCATATGAATTAATTTATTTTAATCATAGCTAGTAATGAACACATGCATTAGATGTATAAATAATTATATGCATGATTATATTTGTCGAAACGTAGCAATAAAAAGTAACAACGAACGCGCATATCAAATGAATAAATGTATGCATGTGTGTGTGTGTGTAAATATGTATGTATGTATGTATGTATGTATGTATTTATGTATGCATGTATGCATGCTGGCAAACAAGGGCAGAATAGTAAACAGTTTTGGTGGGGACACAACTTTCGGGTTATGATAATACTTCTCCCCGATGATCCGGCCGCCGTGTGTGTTTTCACAGAGATTTTCGATAATTAGAATTTTAATTATGGACATTTTCCAGGAGTTGCTCTGTGATACCAAATGAGACACGGCCTTTTTTCTGTTTTTTTTGTTTGCTTTTTGTTTTTATGGAACGCCCACCGTAAATTCATAGCCGGGACTGGGAATTATTACAATAGTTTTTCGCTAATTAAAAATGCTGGGCCCCATTTATGTGAGGGAGTGTCTGTCCGTCTGTCTGTCTTCCTGTCTGGCTCTCTGATGCGCTTGACGTTTATGTAATGCGGATGTGCACAAGACCGTATACAGATCGTGTGCACATGTATACGAAAGATTAATGCAAACACACACACAACACAACACACACACACAAAGAAACGTACACACACACACACATATTCACTTATATTCAGTAAATGATTATATGCTGCTGTTCTTGCTAAAATTATTATATTTATTGCATTTTCTACCTGTATTCCAGATTATTGGTATCTATGGAAGGATACCGAGGATGATCGTGAAGTTGCTGCTAGATATCAGGTCAGTGACATTATTTATAACATATATTGAACAAAAAAGGCATTCGTTATTATATTCTAACTTTGGTATCTATGGAAACTAGCTTATATCTGGTCGTCAATGATAACTTTATTGGTATTATGATTTGGCCTCGTTGCATTACATCCCCTTTTTTTATCTAAGTATAATTATGTACATGTTTATCATTGTATGCATTTTTTTTTATGTTGGCCTATTATATTGTAAGGAGAGTAAAGAGGTGGAGGGAAGAGGTAGAGGCTATGGATTTAAAAGTCATAGTGGGTAAAACAAAAGCAATGGTTAGTGGAGAGGACGGTGGTACTATGGTGACGAGTGGCATCTGCCTATGCTGTATATACACTGTGTGTAAGAAACATGTAGATAATAGCTCTAGCCGATGTACTGAAAGGCAGACTGAGTAGTATGGTTCATTTTACCCGCGATACCTGCCGTGGGAACCACCAAGCTGAGCCTAGAGTGAAAAGACTTGACATATGAAATGTGTTTCTGGAGTATGACGATACATGGCGCTACCTGGGGAACATGAACAGCGGTGACGTTGATGCAAAGGCTAGGTCTGTTGCAAGAAATAAGTGGATAGAACAAGTTCAGAGAGTTGTTGCTACTTTTGAAAACAACGGGAACGCTGTTTATTGCTTGTTTTGTCTATGTGCATAACGCAGACACTAGGCAAATCTGTATGTAACAAGTGTATCTCCGAAAGTGGAAAGAGCTAAAATTGTTATATTATTTAATTTTGTGTATTTATAGGTTTTGTTTATTATATATATTATATATTTTGTTTTGTATTGGAAAGAAGTGTGGTGTGCTTTTTTAGTGGAGTTAAATAAATAGGAGTAGGGAGTGTTTGTGAGAGTTAGCTGGATTACTATCTTTGTAGGTGAGACACAAAAAGAAACATAAGAACATAAGAACATAAGAACATAAGAAAATGGGAGTCTGCAGAAAGCCGATTGGCCTAAGCAAGGCAGATCCCTGTCCCACACAACCCCAATTCAATTACAAAGCCCAATTATAGGCTTCACACTCTAATACCCTGAGGATCATCTTACCAAAACGGTTAGAGATTAACGCAGGATTATGGGGGTCTGCAGAGCGCTGATTGGCCCAACCCGGCTGATCCCCCTTCACACCCAACCCTTCTCGTCCATATGCTTATCCAATTTTATCTTAAAGCTCCCTACAGTTTTAGATCCCACTATAGCACTTGGTAGTCCATTCCACCCATCTACAACTCTGTTACCAAACCAATATTTGCCTATATCTTTTCTGAAACGAAATTTATCTAATTTGAAACCATTGGTACGAGTTCTTTCGCTATCACTGAGCTTTAGTACATTTGTCATGTCCCCTTTGTTAATCCCACTAACCCACTTGAACACCTCTATCATATCCCCTCTAACTCTGCGTCTCTCTAACGAATGTAAACCTAATTTCTTCAACCTTTCTTCATACGAAAGATTTCTAATATTATGGATCATTTTTGTCATTCTACGCTGTACTCTCTCCAATGAATCTATGTCCATTCTGTAATAAGGACACCAAAATTGGACAGCATAATCCATATGGGGTCTCACTAATGACAAGTAAAGTTTTAAGATAACATCAGCAGTTCTGTTACTCACACTCCTAGAGATGAACCCGAGAATCCTGTTTGCCTTATTACGAACGCTTATACACTGTTTTCTAGGCTTCAAATCATTGCTAACAAACACACCTAGATCTTTCTCGCAATCTGAATTTTCTAATTCTAAATTAGCTAGTTTATATTTAACATTTGTTTGCATCTTCCCTATCTTTAATACCTTGCATTTGTCAATGTTAAACTTCATCTGCCAATTTACTGACCATTCATGTAAGGTATCTAGATCCCTTTGGAGGCACTCTATATCGCTATCTGAATCAATTGATCTCCCTATTTTAGTATCGTCTGCGAATTTACTTATCCTTAAACAGAGAGGGAAGCCAGACAGTTGAAACAGGAGTTCCAGCAACTCCTTATCACATGCCTATGAGGCCTCCCCTGGGTATTGGCCTGCTCGATTGGTGTCTATTTTCTCCCCATTACATGTATGAGATGTGTGGAGCTTTATGGTGATGATACATGGGCAGTCGCAGAATATAACACTCATAGAAAGGAACGTGCTAAATTGAGTGTGTAGTTAATAGTTCCATGGTTAGAGAGTGTCCAACGAGAAAGTGAGTTGGTATAGAGTGTATCAATGACGTGATGCATGCTGACAGACTGTGATGGTTGAGCCATGTGTAGAGAATGGCTTAGAACGATATGTTAAGTTGTTGGTAAGTATGAGCATGGCGGTAATGCTGACAGTTAGTTGTTGGTAAGTATGAGCATGGCGGTAATGCTGACAGTTAGTTGTTGGTAAGTATGAGCATGGCGGTAATGCTGACAGTTAGTTGTTGGTAAGTATGAGCATGGCGGTAATGCTGACAGTTAGTTGTTGGTAAGTATGAGCATGGCGGTAATGCTGACAGTTAGTAGAAAGGGGAATAGTTGGGATGAAATCATGAGGCGGTATCTCAGTGTTAGAGGATTTGCAAGGGATGCTGAAGATGGCGATGAGAATAGCTATCATGTAACCAAGGTATGCCCGTATTATACAGTATACTGTATGCCGGTATATATTATATTAGGTTGTGTGTCACTATCACTAAAGTATATTCAAGCTAACCTGGCAGAAATTGGTAGCACTGCCTTTATTTATTTCCTATACTGCCTTTCTAAGCTGCTTGAGTGACGCTGCCTTTATTTGATATTGTCTATACAGATATATAGAAAGGCAGCATTACCAATTACTGCCAGGGTAGCGTGAATACACTTTAGATTGATATTTTGATCTTGAGGTACGTTATTTTACAGTTCGAGTTAATTGCAATGCTGCCAACCTTTCCATTTAAAGCTGAATAAAATTTGTTTTGTTCAACATACATCCGAGAGAAAGGGAGAGAGTGTTTATGTGTGTGTTTGTTTGTGTGAAAATGGGAAAGAAGGAGAGCAAGAGCGTGTGTGTGTGGGTGAGAGAGAGATCCTGTATGACGCACCGTGTTAGTTCCCTCGATTTAACATTGTTGATGATACCTACGGCTCAGTTCCTTCTGCTTCCTTCCTTCCTTCCTTCGCTTATTCTATTCTCGCCCTTCGTATTTTCCTTCTTTCATCCTTCTTTCCTTTCTTCGCGCATTATATTTCTCCTCTTCGTCTGTCTCCTTCATTCTATTCCTCATTCTCCATTGATCTGCATTATGCACGTTTTCCATGATTGTTTCTTTACTTTTTGTTTTGCTTACTTTAATTGCTTCATTTATTTTATTCTACTTACATATGCATTTCATTACTATTATTACCTCCGCCAACGAAGATGGAGGAGGTTATGTTTTTACATATGTTTGTCTGTCTGTTTGTCTGTAATCAAGATATCTCAAGAAGTTATTAACTGATTTGTATTAAATTTGGTGGGCTGATAGGATTGCGGCAAGGAAGAGGTGTTACAATTTAGGAGGTTATCGGTAGAGCGCATACCTCCGCCAGCGTAGGCAGTTCATAAAGCTATTAACCGACATTCACAAAATGTTGTAGGCAGAGAGGATATGCACCAAGGAGGAAGCGATTCCATTTAGGAGGCGATCGGTAAAGTACATGCCTCCACCATCGTAGACGGAGGTATGCGCTCTCCTGAGTGTCCCACTAGTTTCGTATATGTTTCTCTTACACTTGTTCTTTCTTATTTATATTCTGCATCGATCCTTTTTTTCTTCATATCCATTTCGTTTTCAAAAATATATGTACCTACATTTTTGTATATATCTGTATTTATCTTTCTATCTTGTTTTTCTCGTTCTTTACCTATGAGGGACGAATTATGAAATTTAGTTGATGCTACTTATGTGTGTGCAGTTGGTGAGTTGTTGTTGTTGTTGCTGTTCCACAGGCTGTCTGGCCGAGCTGCCCCAAGGTCCCAAGCAAGGCCAAGGCCATAACCGAGCGCCCCCACAAAACCCTCCCTGCTTACCACTAATAAAGGCCAGGTGACCGAAGACATTCCAAGACGGGGCGCTGAGGAGGGTGTGGAAACCCCCGGGAAACCAAACCCCCACCCAAGGCCCTGTGCCCCTCAGCAATTATGAAGGGAAAGTTGAAGGGCAAAGGAAAAATGTGACGCTTTGGCTCCCAATCTGCCAACCTCTAGGTTGGCAGTAGGGAGGTCAATCCACGGGAAACGCAGTCACTTGAGAGCTAGAAAATGTATATGTAAAAGGAACAGTAAGAGTAAGCTATGGGTATGGAAGAGATCGCTCAGCACTCACTCTGATAGACCAGCCCATCTCCACATGACTAGAACCCAACCCTTTCAGCATCAGCTAGGAAAGGCCCTAGAAAGCCACCTTTGGCGGGGGGGGGGGGGGGGGGATAGCTCCACTATTTCAACTCCTTTCGGGGTTGGTGAGTGAATGGTGTCGCTGTTCTTGTAATTATCCAGCTGTAATGTGATCCGAGTGCTATTGAATTCCTCTGGGAAAACTGTCGAGCGTATAATTATATATAGTTGGTACGTATTTTGTTCTTTCGTTTTAAGAGAGAAAGAAAGAGCGTTAATGTGTGTGTGTGTTTGTGTGTGCGTGTATGTGTGTGCGTGTATGTGTGTGCGTGTGTGTGTATGTGTGTGTGTGTGTGTGTTACCCTCAAACTCTGACATTCACTCATAAGGTTACATGTCACTTGCCTCAACATATTATTGGTTCGACTGCCAATCGATGCATTACTGGCGCGCTAGAATTTAACAGGGACAGACGATTGTAAACATTTACCCCAGAAACCAAGCTGCACAACTTTGAACCCTGAGAAGAAACCAAAAACGCGGACACATACTGCGCTAATTTAAAATGTACGAATGAATGGAAACACGAAAACATAAGTTGTGCTAATTTATAATCCACAGTAGAAGACAAGAGATCCTAAATTCGAAACGCCAATCTGTATAAATAAATATTCAGAATCCGCAAAAGATTGCAAAATCGAGAAGGCAAACTGTGTTCACCCATGTTTCACTAAAGAGATCGAATCACATAGAGAAGATAATATTAGAAATGGGGAATTTATCGCGGCAATATTTGTTGCTGTTGGTACAAAGATATCGCAGTTTGTTTATGAGTAATATGATGGCAAGGAAACCATTCAACTTTTAGCTCATCATATGAATAATAGAGGGGAATAACAATACAGCCAGATCCCGTGTTTTCGAGTTGTAAAGTAGGTATAGGCGACCAAGGGTCGACACCGGTCTTCTCGTTCATCAGGCATCAATATCCATACTAATTACATCTCTAAAATATGTTAGTGTTGTCTATAATCATGCGTTGTGCATATTATAATATGTACCTGTATCCAATACCCATATCGTTTGGTAGTCAAATAAATGTTCATACAAAGCAGATACGGAGTTTCATAATTCTCAAAAGTCTGCATTGTCGTAAATCAGTTACCCTTCTCTTCCCGAATATAATAGCTCCGTTAGAACTATAAATCTACGTTGGTCACTATTATCAATGACTTACATTAATTGTATGGAACTTCATTCAATGGTTGGACTGTATGGCAGGCATAGAAATGTCAACATACCGCATATTCTTTCTATTTGGAAGGCTACCCAGTGATGGATAATGCCAGAGTATCGACATTTAACGGGCCCGAAGGCGGGAAAACAGAGCCAATCTGCTGAAGCGGAAACTTGTGTCATTTTGTTGGTAGGGTATATTAGAATATAAGCTTGTTTGCGTATTATTATTATTATTTAGCTGCAATATAATGTACAACCTTTTGCGTGTGCATGGTTAACTGTTCGCCGGCACTCTTAATCATAAACCGCTTAATTGTTATGGGGAGGTAGTTGATTCTTCTGGACCCACTTGTCCCTTACATTTAGCCCCACCAGTTATGAAATATTAAGACTTTCGCTCCATTAGTTTGCCGATTTTAAGACCATTCGCTCCATTTCTTTGTCAATATTAAAACCTTTCGTGCAATTTTGGTGTTGATTATATACCTGGCGAGCTTTTAATATGGTAGTAACCGGTCTCCGGCAGGTACCTTTTTCTATCGACAAATGTACAAATTTATCTTGAATGGGGGACTTAGGGGTGTTATATATTTTTTGTTTTGTAGTTGTATTTTTGTTAAGCTTGATGAAGGTCTAGGGAGAAAACTAAAAAAAAAAAAAAAAACACATATACCGGTATACAGTATATATATATATATATATATATATATATATATATATATATATATATATATATATATATATATATATATATATATATATATATATGAAAATAAATAAATAAGCAAATATATACGCCCATCCCCCCGGGGGTTAAAGTATAATTATTATTACTTGTCAGTGCCCATGCCATTTTAACATCTCGTGGCTACTGTTTCTTTCACGTTTTACAAGTGGAGAGCTGAGGTCGTCTTTAAATTTTGCATATCAGGGTGTGTGGAGAACATTTGATTTGGGTTGCATAATTATGCCTTGGTCCATTCGAAAGGTACCCTAAAAATGAACATGTTAATTGCAAATCTAGTTGGAAATACAAAACCCGTCAACCCTCTGCCATATTTTTAACCGTTACTGTTCCGGCGACATCTTGTTTATTTGATTTTAGCTATTTAGACGATTCTAGCTATATTTAGACAATTCTAGCTATATTTAGACGATTGTATGCAGTTTAAGAAGGATCTGTGGTAATAGAAAGGGATAAGTGAGATAGTTCGAAGTCTGTTAATTGTTGGAAGCCCTTTTAAAAAATATATTTTAATAGTAGCCAGAATTAGGTTAAAAGAATGGCACCGGTACTGATAGGGTTAACTCCAACATGCATACATCCACACACACTAATCTTGCCAACTTTCCTTCGACCTGACAAACTTCTTGAAATGTCTACCAAGTTTGCGGCAGCTCTGACACTGATACCGTGGAGTTTTATTTCAAATATTTTTAGACACTTCAGTACTAATCATATTTCTAAAACTTGGCAATATTTTATGAACAAAAACTTTTGATTAAAGAACGCGCTAAGTGATAAGATCTTTTATGTTTCTGCAGTTTAGTAGGTTGGTTTCTATTCTCTTTCTGCTGTTATTATTATAATAATTTCCGACTTGTATCATCTTACTGCATTACTTGTCTTACTATTTGACTTGCACATCATGTGTTTTTGTTTTCACTTATGATAATACTCCTCAAGATTCCATATGACTAACTCATATAAGAATATTATTCACTAGTTCGAACTTAATCATTGTTAATCAAATTCAATGAGCTTTTATAATACCTCCTACCTCCTCAGTGTCATCTTAATTGCTGCAGGTTACAATATTGACGTGCATTGAAATAATATATATACCTGTATATATATATATATATATATTATGTGGTTAGATTTCAACCTTCCAAACATCAAGTGGAGGCAACTTGAAGACCAAGTAGTGTCGAATAACTCCAGCGAAAGTGCAAGAGAACTATGTAAACATTGCGACTGTTTTAGTATTAGCCAGCATATTGCCGAACCCACACGTGAAAACAATATCTTAGACCTTGTCTTCACTAACAATGACTCCCTAGTACACAGTGTTAACATATCGGACACAACATACTCAGATCATAAATTAATTGAGATTAAAACAACCCCAGCATGTGTACAGAACACCTCAGAAGCTAGACCAAAAACTTGTCCGTTCAGCAAATGTAACTTCAATAGCAAAACTATAAAGTGGGAAGAGGTAAACCAAGAAATGGAAGAAATAGACTGGGAAGATTTAATGAACAACCGGACACCATCAGAATGCCTAGTCCTATTAACAGAAACCATGACCCAAATCTGTAGCCACCACATACCAGAAAAACAAAGAAGACGAAGAAGCAAACAAGAACGGGAAAGAAGTAAGCTGTACAGAAGAAGACAATTACTAACACAAAGACACATACAGCAAAATCTACAGGAAAGACAAAAGGTCAAAATAGATAGAGCAATTGTGGAAATTGAACAACGCCTAAGAATCTCATATGAACTACAATAAATAGCAGAGGAGAGCAAAGCTATTGCAAGCATAAAGGAAAACTCCAAGTACTTCTTTTCATATGCTAAACATAAGACTAAAACCACAGCAAACATCGGGCCACTAAGTAAAAATGATGGGTTATTCACAGGGGACAAAAAGGAAATGAGTGAACTATTACGTCTACAATATGAAACAGCCTTCAATAAGCCTGACGAAACAAAAGCAATCAGAGACCAACATTAATTTTTCACGAATAACCCCCCCACGGAAACCTCCCAGATTCTGGATATTAATTTCGGGTCAAAAGACATAGCAGAAGCCATCGCCAACATACCATCCCACTCGGCACCAGGCCCGGACTCTTGGAGTTCGATCCTAATAAAGAAATGTAAGGAAAACCTCTCAAAACCCCTGGCTATAATGTGGAGGAGTCTAGACACTGGAGAAATACTGGATAGTTTGAAAAACGCAATAATTGCCCCTTTGCATAAATGAGGGAGTAATTAACGCCTTACGAGCGGGCCTGTCAGTAACTTCTACTACCCGCCAAGCGGGTGGTTTTACCCTAAACGACCTTGTTTCCGTGCTCTTTTTCATGCATAAAAAAGAGCCAGAGCGAAATACAATTATGTATCCCTGAAATGGCGATAATTGAGCTTTCCAATGACACCAGAACCATCCTTCTACGACCACGCGTTCTCTTGCAACGATCGTGCAAGACGAAGGAAAAATCCCTAAAATACGGTAATTTCCTTACATAATTCCCTGTGTAGCGAGGCAGTGAGTGTGGGTGTGTTTGGATCTGGGCCCAGTGCTGGCGTGAGAGCCGTGCCGAACGGTCAGAGTCGGCCTACGCTCCTCCCACCGCTCGTCTCTCTCTCAGAGCCAAATATTGCTCAGAATTGCACACCGCCTGAAGTCGGTCCCCGCCACATAGTTCATGGTTCTCTAGACCGACTTAAGTCCACCCCCGCCAAACAAGGGTTAAAGCACTACCAAAAAACTATCGCCCGGTAGCTCTGACTTCCCACATCATTAAAATGTTCGAGCGAGTCCTGCGGGGCAAAATCTCAACATTTATGGAAAAAAAATGAACTGCACAACACTGGTCAACATGGGTTCAGAGCAGGAAGATCATGTCTCTCGCAACTGTAGGAACATCATGACAACATTCCTAAAATCCCTACCGATTTTGCTAAGGTATTTGATAAATGTGATAATTATTGCACACAAACTTAAAGCAAAAGGGATAACAGGTAACATTGGAAGGTGGATATACAACTTCCTAGTGAACCGAAAACAATCAGTAGCAGTAAGCCAAGTAACATCTGAGCCTTCGGATGTCAAAAGCTCAGTTCCCCAAGGAACAGTAATAGCGCCCCTTCTTTTCCTCATTCTAATAAGTGACATAGATGCCAATACAAAACACAGTACAGTATCCTCCTTTGCGGATGACACGAAACTGAGTATGATAGTAAAGACACAGGAAGACACGGGCCGGCTGCAGGAGGACATAAATAAGGTGTTCCAGTGGACCAGGGAAAATAACATGCAGTTTAACCCTTTCACGCTCATATGACGCAGAGGTTGCCAGATTAGCAATAAGAAATAGAGTCTCTCACTCCTATAATTACCTCTCCAAAATTAGTTTTCTGCCCACAGCTAACTCAAAGACAACTGCAGAGGTTGAAGTAACTAAACTAAAGGTTTCTAAATACCCCTGATGGTAACAAAGGCTTTAAAGTATCCCTAATAGGCTCAAAATCGCGTCATATGTCGGAGAGGGTTAATGAAGACAAATTCCAATTGATACGATACGGAGATAATAATTTCGTTAAAGAGAACACAAGTTACATAACAGAATCCAATCACATAATAGAACGTAAAGATAATGTGAAAGACCTTGGGGTGATAATTTCTGAAAATATGGGATTCAAAGAGCATAACCAGGTCAAAGTTGCAGCTGCGAAACGGCTAACAGGTTGGATTCTACGTACATTTAAAACTCGCGGTGAATTGCCTATGATAATACTCTTCAAATCCCTGGTGCTACCGCGGCTAGAATACTGTAACGTATTAACATCCTCATACAAAGGAGGTGAAATTAATGACTTAGAAAGTGTACAGAGGAATTTCACCTCACATATAAACTCAGAAAAACAGTTACACTATTGGGAGCGGTTAAAATCACCAAAGCTATATTCGTTGGAACATAGAAGGGAACGATACTTAATAATATATACGTGGAAAATCACAGAGGGTTTTGTACCAAATCTACATACCCCAATAGCAATGAAGTTCAGTGATAGGAGAGGTTGGGAATGCAATATCCCCAAGATGAAAAATCGGGGTGCTATGGGCTCTCTGCGAGAGGGTTGGTTATCACACAGAGCACGTCTTTTCAACAATCTCCCGCGGCGAGTAAGAGACATGAGAGGCGTCACATTAGACAGCTTCAAGAGAGCCCTCGATGTCGAACTACAAAAAGTGCCAGACGAGCCCATCTTCACAGGGGAGCGCTCCGCCCCTTCGAACAGTCTGGTGCACCAATTTTCAAACAACAAAGGGCGGTCCGCTCCTCGGTGCCACTAGCAAGAGTGGCGAACTCCAGATAGGTGACATAGGTAGGTATTTAATTATATATATATATATATATATATATATATATATATATATATATATATATATATATATATATATATATATATATATATATTATACAGTATATACATAGAGTATATATATATATATATATATTATACAGTATATATATATAGTATATATATATTATTATTAATTTTATAGTAGCATTATTATATATTTTTTTTTTATGACGTCTATTTTCGAGTTAGCACCAACAAAACAAATTCGGGAAGTATGTATAGTACTATTGTATTGCATTATTTATTGCATATTCAGTTATCAATGATTCTACTTGATATTTTGTGATTACATCATCGTATATTTCTAATAGTCTATAAACTACATACATGAGAGAATACCTTGTTTTTTGGCTGGCTGTAGATTTGTAATGATTAAAATGGAAGATATATTTAAGAGAATGGCTTTGAGAATTACCTTCATAATTTAAGGCACTGAATTCGTATTCTTTCTTCTCTCTCTCTCTCTCTCTTTCTCTCTCTCTCTCTCTCTTGCTGTTAAATTCTGGTCTCTAGCACTCAGGACAGATATAGAATGACTGGAAAGAGTGCAAGCTAAGGCTACAATGCTTATTCCATCGCTTAGAAGAATGAGCTATGAGGACCGGTTGAGAGCTCTTGGTATCTTCCCGTTGGAGAAATGCAGACTACAAGGTCAGCTCATTGAAGTTTTTTAAAATACTTAATGGGTTTGACAATGTGGATTATAGCAAAATGTGTAGCCTCAATATGAATACAACACGCAAATATGGCTGGAAATTAGAATTGAAAAGGTTCAGAACTAGTATATGTGGAAACCTTTTCACATAAGTATAATATCTGCTCTACCTGGAACAAACATCCCTCTAAAGTTGTAAATAGTTCTTCAGTAGAGCAGTTCAAGAAGTGAGTAGATAGTATTTTGCACACTCTGTAAAGAGTGTAGTACACTAAACAGTCTCTCTCTCCTTCCACTTCGAGTATCTCCTCGGAATGGACCGCAAGATCTCTGAGATACTAACTATTCATTGTAACACCTTACAACTCTCTCTCTCTCTCGTGCCAGAACCAGCTGTATTGAATCACATTTATCTCTGTCGTAACAATAAGAAGCCTCGCATTCTTGGCACACAATGCCAATATATTACGGCAAACTTTACTTTAGGAGTATTATTGAAAAGCACTTTGAAATGGTTCTATTTTTAACATGCACTTTGTTCATCATTACTCATATATTTTAATAAATTTTATTTTATATATGATAATAAAGGTAAATGAAGACGTATTCTATGTTTGTGTTAATGAGCTCCATTTAAAAAAAAAAAAAAAAAAAGTAATGGAAATGATTGCAGATACTGTAGTGTAAAAGTATGAGTTTGATTTATTGTTGCATAGGCCTACAGCATGTCTTATTCAATGATATACAGTCTATCATCTACTATATTAAGTTCCCTGAAAGTAACCGTTGAGGAGCGAGAGGACCTAGGACTGAGGACCGAGAGGACGGAGGACTGAGGACCGAGAAGGCCTACGGGAGTGAATATTGATTAGTTTTCAAAAATATGTTCCAGGAGTATCACATCAAGTGTTAATGTTTTGTTCGTCCACGTCAATCACTTCGCCTTCACAGCTCGATCTTGACAGACTTCACTCAATCAGCGACAAACACACGGGTGGAGGCCTTCTCTCTCCTTCCCACACACAAACACACGGGTGGAGGCCTTCTCTCTCCTTCCCACACACAAACACACGGGTGGAGGCCTTCTCTCTCCTTCCCACACACAAACACACGGGTGGAGGCCTTCTCTCTCCTTCCCACACACAACAATACACGGGTGGAGGCCTTCTCTCTCCTTCCCACACACAAACACACGGGTGGAGGCCTTCTCTCTCCTTCCCACACACAAACACACGGGTGGAGGCCTTCTCTCTCCTTCCCACACACAAACACACGGGTGGAGGCCTTCTCTCTCCTTCCCACACACAAACACACGGGTGGAGGCCTTCTCTCTCCTTCCCACACACAAACACACGGGTGGAGGCCTTCTCTCTCCTTCCCACACACAAACACACGGGTGGAGGCCTTCTCTCTCCTTCCCACACACAAACACATGGGTGGAGGCCTTCTCTCTCCTTCCCACACACAAATACACGGGTGGAGGCCTTCTCTCTCCTTCCCACACACAAACACACGGGTGGAGGCCTTCTCTCTCCTTCCCACACACAAATACACGGGTGGAGGCCTTCTCTCTCCTTCCCACACACAACAATAAACATACAGTACAAGGAAACTGATGGAGAAAGTGACTCCTCTCTAAGACTAGTCTAGAAAAGTGAAATTCTAAGACACATGTTTTTCTTACTTCTGAGTGCACAAAGAAGAGGAACGATGAATGGACACTGCAATTGACAGTAGAATTTGCCCTAGACTCTAGAGTCATATGATGGGCTGAATCAAAAGCCTTTGATTTTGAAATAAATTGCAAGCAATCTATGCAATAGCTTATTGTATATTAGATTAGTATAGGTTAGGAAAGGCAAGATAAGGTTACTTAATAATACTGTTGCACCATATAAAGATAAAAGACAATGTTTCTTCCCACAATGGCTCTGAGTAAAACATAACCAAGGCTATTGAAAACTATCTTCCTCTTGTTCTGATTTCTAACTCTACAAAATATTCGGTCTTAATTGCATAAAGTAAATCGCAATCTGGTGGCCCTCTTTAACCCGTCCAATATCAGCGACGGCAGAGAACCGTCAGTAGATAAATCACTCAAAAGTCCAAGGATGGCTGCCAACCGTCAGTAATATACAATCCTTGTTACTGCCAGTATCAGGCAGTACCTGGTATATCCAATCCCCCACAGGCTGGGAGAGGCAGTATTCCTCCATCTTTTGATGTGGGAGGTTGTTATATCTTGCCTCTGAAGCCATTTTGGCCACATTGCTTGCGACTGGGAGTTAAATTTATGCTAGTACCCTGTGGTAAACTATCAATGGAAGTTAAATATTACTAAGCTATAATGAATCAAATAAAATCAATCTAAATTAAAACTACTCCATATCTAAATTGAATTCAATCTGAAACAAGCTAATTTATATCCAAAGGTCTCACATAATAAATTCATATATAAAGTAAGGTTATAAGGGTTAATATTAGCCAAGAATTAACTCACCAATAGTTCCATGTGGTAATGAGGCAAGGGAGAACGTTTACCCAATATGGTGGACAACGGGGAACGAGACTTCGGTCCCGAGACTCGAGTCAAGTGAAAGAAACAATAAATGATTACAGGGGAATGGACATGAATATTATGGTTATCTGTCAGTCAGTCATGGCGTCGATGAGAGCGTCGTGATGGTGTAGCTGTTTGTATTGCTGTCAGTGTATTGTGATTAGAGGCACAAAAGCGCGATCAACTGAGGGCGGATAATTAGATGTTAACTGGTTGGTGTTCGTGAAGGCTCTGCTCTCTCTTCCTCAGAGGCACACCTTGCTGCCTTGGCAAACGCCAGGAGCCCAAATTATCGTACCGCATCTAGGATGCTCTACACGATAAATTATATTAATATATACGATAAATTCATATATACTACATAAGACCATGGCAATATTGCTTAATAGCATATTAGGCCTTTTATAACTTAACTTATTTACAATCTTATAATATACGATCTACTCGTCCTACGTCGTGCTGCAGGAGCGACCGTGACGTCACAGAGACATACGGGATCACAAAAGAGTCATAGCCTATCGTATTTCGATACACTCAGCCCACAAATAAATACCTGAACCCCACCTTAAACTTAAAGTTGCCCAGAGGCTATCTTATGACGCCACATGTCGACGGCGCCAGCAGCAGCACGTCTGGGACGCGTCCCGGTCCGAGAATGATCACCATCAGTAAGAGGCGAGTCATTCCTTTGAGAATCCTCGGACCCAGCAATAACAGGTGGAGCATCAGATCGCAAAGCGGAATCGAGCTCCAAAGCGTACAAACGTGCGATAGGAGGAACAGAAGTTCCAGTGGCTGTCTTCAATAGCACCACCCGCTCTACAGAGTCTGCCCCCTTGTATACCTCCAACACGCGGCCCAATTTCCAGTATAAACGAGGACTATCTTCTTTAGTAAAACAACTTCACCAACTGTAGGTGCCGTTGGTCTACCAGAGGGAGTAACACTCCTTTTCCTCAATGCTAGCAGATTTTCACTAATCCACCGTTTCCTAAAATCCTCGATTATCCTTGATATATACTGGTATCTCTTAGACACCGCTACCTCAGAGTACAACGAGGGATCCTCTAACTCTACTATGGATTGGAAATCAGATGGAAACGCAGTCAATGGTTTCCATAAAGCAAGTGAGCAGGCATTAATGGTAGTAGTTCTTGCAAGTCAGTGTACACATTTGTAAGCGGACGATCGTTCACGACTGCCTCTATCTCTATGAGGACTGTCGTCAACTCACTCTTCTTTAATAGAAGACGTCCTACTACCGCTCTGAGTCCTGACTTCACTATGCCGACACACCGTTCCCACATTCCACCAAACCAAGGTGCCTTAACTGGAACGAACCTCCATTCGCACTTCTTCTCTCCCAAAAAAGTGATGATAGTAGGATCACTACTCATATCCTTTAGATATTTTGATGCTTGGACATAAGTGGGAGCATTGTCGCTAGGAGTGAGTTGAGGGAATGAACGACGGGCACAAAACCGTCTAAACGCCAGCATAAATTCTTCGCTAGACATATTATCACATAGTTATAGGTGTACCGCTCGAGACGTTGCACAGGTAAACAATAATATATAAACCTTCTCATGCTCTCTCGTCTTCAATGCCCCTGTGTAATCTAATCCTACAGCTTGGAAAGGTTCTACGTGCTTTACACGGCATTCAGGTAGAGGTGGAGCTGGTCCAGTTGCATATGGTTTACCTTTTAGTCTCTGGCATATTACACACTTTCTTACTACGCGTCGAGCTACTTGTCGAACTCTGGGTAACCACCATGTGAGACGCAAATTTGATATAATATGACATACCCCGTAGTGTTTTACTTCCCTATGTGCACGTATGATCAATAGATAAGTAACGTGATGTCTTGTTGGCATAAGTATAGGGCGGTTTGTGCCGTCTGTTACACCCGACCACTTCAGGCGACCCTCACACCTGATGAGGCCATTGTCAAGGTGCATCCTTAGTTGACACACTATATTAGGCATTAATGTCTTATTCGAGCTTTGCAAGGATTCTAATTCATTGGAAAAGGTTTCTACTTGAACCCTTTTGATCAAAGTTACTTCAGCTGCTTTAAATTCACGAGCATCAATGTTGTGACCCTTGTTGCAGAGTTGGCCCGTTACTTTAAGCTTGATATTGGATACATATCGCAATACCCAAGCTACAACTCTGACTAGTTTATTATAGTCACCGAATCTTGCCCACTCTATGATTGGACCCGGTGTCTCATTTGGTTGTGCTGTAACTGCCACTGTTTCCAGTGGCAGAAGTCCCTCACCAACAGCATGCCAAATCGTCCATTTACTTTCATGGAGCAGCCACTTTGGACCATGCCACCACAATTCGGACTTCACTAACTGGCTAGCCGTTATACCCCTAGTTATGAGATCACTAGGGTTTTCTTTTGTATTTACATAATGATAAGCAACGTCTGGCAAAAGGGCTCTAATCTCATTTACCCTATTCCGCACATAAACTGGCAGAGACTTCTTGCTATGTATCCAGTTGAGTGCGACCTGACTATCGCACCAAACGTGAACGATTTCAATATTTAATTCGCTCTCGTATGCTGCGCGTACATGTTGCACCAGACGTGCTAAGAGCAGCATGGCAGTCAATTCCATTTTAGGGATAGTTACCTTTTTAACCGGGCTACCTTGGCCCGGGCTGTAACTAAATGTACCCCAAATGAAGTAACGACATATATGGCTACCCCGTATACCGTGGCGCTAGTATCGCAAAATGTGTGTAACGTAACGTCACCGAACGCCGCCACTTTACGAGTTATAGGTTTAGTAAATAGGATGGCATACTCATTCAACAACAATGTCCCTTGGTCATTCAGGTCTTTGGGCAAACTGTCATCCCATCCTATTTTATGTCTCCAAACTTCCTGCATTAGAATCCTAGCTCTTATAGTAACGGGTAATGCTAGACCCAAAGGATCAAAAAATTGCGCAACTTTGCTCAACAGACTTCTTTTTGTGTGCACTCCTGTCTGCTGAGCAAAAGACCTTGTTTGAAAAGTTAGTATGTCATGTTTAGGTTGCCAGATCATCCCCAAATTTCTGGACTTTTCCTGGTTATGAGATGCCATACCGTCCACCTGTATCAAACTCTGAAGATCTTCACTATTAGTAACCCACTCGCGGAGAAATAGATGTGCATCCGCAAACAATCTGCGTGCTTGCCAGTATGTATATAACAAATCATCCTGACTATCGCTAGAACCCTCCAAATTGTCTATATATAATCCGCGAGATAGTTTACTTGTGTCCTCATGAGTATCAGCTAGATGTTTTTTTATTGTGGCATTTAACAAAAACTGTGAACACGTGGCCCCAAAGAGTACAACCCGAAAACGGTATATGATGACCGGACTTTCAGAGTCGCTAATGTCGATGAACCAAAGAAAGCGGGTAACATCTCTATTTTCCTCCTTTAGCTTGACCATCAAGAATGCTTTCTCGATGTCACTGGTATAATATGCGTACTTCCCCAGCCTAAACCGCAATAGATGTTGGGACAGGTCCGACACCATGGACGGACCTGTCAGCAGGCAGTCATTTAGACTGGGTAGTTGACCTTGGTGGGCAGAGCAGTCATACACCACCCGTATTGGTGTAGTGACGCTGTCTTTTCTTACCCCATGATGGGCCAGATAGTGAACCCTACCCTTCTTAATCGGTTCCTTGACATCGACTCTCTCAATAAAGCCCCTATCTTCATAACTCCGAAATACATCGTCATACGCCTGGCGCGTGCTCGGTTCGTTAGACAATTTACGCTGTAATGCGCACGAGCGACCTAATGCCAAACCATAGTTGGTAGGCAGGCTTATCTCACTGTTCTTCCAGGGTAAACTAACTTTATATTGCTTGTCTGAGGCACAGTAGCTCACAGACTCGTCAAACCTTTGTAGCGCAACTTCCGAGTCATAATCAGTCTCCATAGGATTAATGCCTATGTGATCCAATCTCCACAGTCGTTCCAGGTCGTACTTGGCAGCCACCTTAGGGTCACTAGGTTGGGAATCCTCCCTTCCCAACTCCTCTGCCACGGTTACATTGACTCTATATATCGAGACCGTATCGACCAGGACCTTTGACTGTGTAGTATGCACCTTTCCGCTTGTGCAATATCCAAATTTAGTGGGGATTAAAATTACACCACACATCTTTTTAAATCCAGGGTATACTACTTCATAATAATGATCCACACCAAGTAGAACATGCACCTCACTCTGATTTCCCATGGGATCTGACAAGTTAACCCCTTTGCTACGTAATGCGTGTTCCACCTTCTTCACTCCTACAGATACATATTCTGGTAGGGTGTCTACTACGATACATGTCATAAAGTACCGGTTTTTACGGTAGAAATATGAAATCTCCGCTACCTCATAGTCTTGTTTGTCAGTAACCCCTGTGAAGCCCTGCAATCGAAGAGTCTCAGCCCCTACGATTCGGTGCTTCAGTCCCACTAAGACGGACCTCTTTATAAAGGAAAGTTGAGACCCTTGATCTAGAAGTACCCGACAAACTTTGTTACTGTCTTTACCTTCCATGAGAATCTGTATTGTGGGGAATATAGTGGTGTCTTGCTTGCTACCTAGTGTCAAAGTTGTAGTACCCTCTGTTTTAACGTCTTTGACTTTATCTGCTGTAGGACACAACTTATCAGAGTGATGTCCTTTGCAGTGGCGACAGGGCCTTAAGTATGTAGCAGTACATTGTCCCTGTTTACCATGTTCCTTACTTAGACAACCTACACATAGCTTCAATCTTTTCGCCTGTGCTAGTTTTGTCTCATTTGTTGGGTATTTTACACAGCAACTCCATTTATGTTTGTTGTTACATAGCTTACATAGAATCTGAGCAGGTTTCTTATATGTACCCTCTTTCTTTTCTTTAGTCCCCACTGTCATGCTTACAGTTCCCCTCATCTCCACATTCTCACTCCCTCCCGACACATACATTCTCCCTTTGTTCAACTGTAGATTGCTAATTTCCTTACTGAACTGAGTTTTGAACTCCCCAAGATCAAATGATCTAACCTTGTCAAGTATTGTCATAGGAAACTTCTGACGTAAGATAATGACTATCATTTCCTGTGTGGTGAGCCCTAGGGTGTCTAGCGATCGAGTATGGCACTCCATATTTGCCCTAAAATTTGCTAACTCCTCAACCTTATACTGTGGTTCTGCGAGCTTTAACAAGGCAACGACATGGGCCATCTTCAACTGATCTTGATCCCCATATGTGGACTTTAATAATTGAACTGCCTCAAGATAACACCCACTACCGCAAAACCCTCTATCAAATGTAAGGCCTCTCCTTCCATTTATCCCTTCAGATAGTGAAACTTGCGGACATTATCCAAAGAGGATTCATGAACTGTAGACCGAAATACGTCCCAAAAAGCTAACCACTCAGTCGATTTGCCCCCAAATGAAGGCAGTGTGTTTTGGGTCAGCCCTTCTATGGGCCTCATTCTCGCCTCCCTTCTTACTTACGACAGCACGCTGTAATATATGCTTCGCTCTAAAGACAGGTTCATCATAGTGGGCGCGATTATCACACTCTGTAACTATCTCTTCCTCCTCTGTCACGCCTGCCACAATCACCTCACTCAGAGCCATAATACGACCGTGGGTAGCCTGGACGTTGTCTAATCTAGCTTCCAATTCCTCGAGATCAGCAGTAGTGATGAAAGTGTTGACATCTACAATTAGCCTATTTAATACTCCCCGAAGTCCCGCCCTTTGATTTTTAGGGGCCTTGATCAGCACCCCACCCGACGGTGTCTCTTCCTGTTTACTCATTTTGCATGTAAGCCTATAGGCTATGTATCTAAATATTACAAAAACAACGGCAAAATAGTAGTCTAGTTAAGAGACGCCGACCGGCGGACTTCTATGTTATGGAGAAAAAATAGTACACAAAATAGCAATACCTACTAAAGGGTCATATTGAACAAAATTTTTTTTTTAGGTCAGGTCATATGTCACAGGATGTCTGAAATGTAAAAGAAAATTATTGGGGGAAGATGATGGGTGGGATGCAGGACTTAGGCAGGTGCAACGATGTGACCCTGCATTCCGTCTCTAACCACCGCTTGGCTAGTCCTACCAGATTATCATAGAGTTGTTCCTGCATCCTGTTATATGTCCCCTTGCTCATTGCCTTAAAAATCCCTTACTGGTAGCTAATTCCCGGGTCTGGGCACCAATGTGGTAAACTATCAATGGAAGTTAAATATTACTAAGCTATAATGAATAAAATAAAATCAATCTAAATTAAAACTACTCCATATCTAAATTGAATTCAATCTGAAACAAGCTAATTTATATCCAAAGGTCTCACATAATAAATTCATATATAAGGTAAGGTTATAAGGGTTAATATTAGCCAGGAATTAACTCACCAATAGTTCCACGTGGCAATGAGGCAAGGGAGAACGTTTACCCAATATGGTGGACAACGGGGAACGAGACTTCGGTACCGAGACTCGAGTCAAGTGAAAGAAAGAATAAATGATTACATGGGAATGGACATGAATATTATGCTTATCTGTCAGTCAGTCATGGCGGCGATGAGAGCATCGTGATGGTGTAGCTGTTTGTATTGCTGTCAGTGTATTGTGATTAGAGGCACAAAAGCGCGATCAACTGAGGGCGGATAATTAGATGTTAACTGGTCGGTGTTCGTGAAGGCTCTGCTCTCTCTTCCTTGGCAAACGCCAGGAGCCCAAATTATCGTACCGCATCTAGGTTGCTCTATACGATAAATTATATTAATATATACGATAAATTCATATATACTACATAAGACCATGGCAATATTGCTTAATAGCATATTAGGCCTTTTATAACTTAACTTATTTACAATCTTATAATATACGATCTACTCGTCCTACGTCGTGCTGCAGGAGCGACCGTGATGTCACAGAGACATACGGTATCACAAAAGAGTCATAGCCTATCGTATTTACGATATACCCTATGGCCCAGTAGGGATTATCTAATATGATACCCTATTCCCCCATGATTCTGCTGCCCTTGCCGAGAGCAGTTTTCAGGTCGCCTCTAACAGGTTATGTGTACTACAATAATGATCTATTATTATTATTATTATTATTATTATTATTATTGTTGTATAAAGCGCTTCTGGCAATCAGAAAGAAGTATGGGCAACACCTAAGTACATCAATATCGAGACAAATTATTGGCCGAGACTTGTACAGTCGCGCTAATAAGTGATGTCTTGGCACCATGAGTGTTTTGATCAATAATTGGTATCAGCAATAGCTAAGCCTCATTTCTTCATATTGAGTGAAATATACAAACATGTTCCTACACTTACCAACCCTATTCAACATCTGACACACATTAATACAGCACAGAGCAAGCCAAACGTAATGACAGCTGGGACATGACTTATTAGTACGACCGTACATCACTCAGCCAATCACGAGAGAGTACCAAAAATTCAGATATACAATTTTGATAACCTGCTGCCCGAGTATGCAGTTGGCGCTGATTGATTGGCTAGTTCAAATGAATATCAAACATCTTACCACTGGCCTGCTCCTTATTCTACCACGTTTCCTATCGTCCCAGCCGTTATATCTACAATAGTCATCTAAAACAAAAGGAAAATATCCTGTCTGATTTTTATGTGAAAGAGGAAGAGCGAAATAACGGAAATATAACCTCAGAAGGAGAGCGGAGAAACTTGCGTGAGTACCTGAAGACGGCTCAACCCATCAGCACTCGAGCTGGCGTGACAGGGCAAGTATATAAGGCCCCCAGGTGGTAGGAGAGAACCAGTGCACCCTCAGGCAAGTCTACCATCCAAGCCTTCTTTGATCCACCAACCGGCAGAGATTGTTGGTCGGATAATGGAAGAGAGGAAGAAGGAGAGGTTAGCGGTAACACAAGAAAAATACCAAGCTGCGTTAAAGCAGAAGAGAAGCAACCAGTATTCCAATATGCACTTGAAATAACCCAGGGCTTGCTCCTACGTCGCTCAGCTACACTGGAGGTCCAGAGAATTGCATGGTTGTGGAGAGCAGAAGTACACTGAGTAGGAGTTACGTCAAGAGAGTGTGTGACGGTGAGGAATCAAGAGAAGCTGGAAGAGGAAAAGCGAAAGAATACTACAATCTGAATATTTTTGTCAGGGACCCTTGGGCCCCTCATTTGACTTGAGGGAAAAACAAAATAATGGTAGACACGCCAAGTAATTAAATGGGCAGCTCTATTAGCTGAAGACTAAGAAAGAAACAGACACTAAATGATGAATAAAGTTGAGTTGTTTATAGCTGTGATTTGATAGGCATGGCTCAGCATGGCCTATATGCCTCTAGTCATGGCTCAGCATGGCCTATGCCTCTAGTCATAAGATAGATAGTTTAGTAATAGGTTTCCCATTAGTAATTCCAACCCAGGGTCAAAAGGTAGTGAAATCATATAGAGATCATGATGCTTCCTGGTTTGTCATACCTGGCACAAGCGAATGTCTCTGCCAAACCTGTGCCCGGTCAGCCTTGACATCATATCTTGCATCATCTTGCCTCGGACAATGGCGAAGCGTGTTGGTGGGGAAAACTCCGCCCATTCCCTTGTTTGGTGGATGAAGAATCTTGGCCATCTGTCTCGATGAGGGCGGCTATAGGGGGTTTGGGTATCCTCTTCTCCATTAAGCTCAGTAGGGGTTTGCCTACTTGCTTCCTTCCGAGGCTGCTTATGGCTTTTGGGCAATTTTCCAACAATGAATCTTGTCAATTCCGCATAAGCAGAGTGGTATCTCACACAAAGATCCCGCCCATATACTGTGCACCACCAGTCGGCTTGTTCATTGTCGTCCGTCGTCGTCAGTCTGTCTTTCCGGAAACTCCTCCTAGACTCTTCAAAGGATTTTCTCAAAATTTCACAGGTATATCCATTTGTTCAATGTGAAGGTCAATAAAAGAGAAATTTTCAATTCAACTTAAAGTTTACGGTCAAAGGTCAAGGTTAAAAATATGGTAAATATTTCATAATTTATAGCTTTTACTCAAATGTCTTGATTTCACTGTACAAGTTACTGGTGACCTTGATATTCTATTTACCAAAGTTTAGACAGATATTCCAAAGAGTAAGGTCAAAGGTCAAGATCAAAGGTCAACATAAGGGTCATTCCTAGTATTTCTTATACTACCAGCTAGATTCTCGCTACGCTTACCATGTGTATTTGGAATACCTAGGCCAAGATCATACAAAAAACTATGCAATTGCATTATAAAGGTCAAGGTCATAGGTCAAAGTCAATTATAAGGTCAATATGCTATATTTTTTACTTTTCATACAAACTTCACAAAATTTAGTGAGATGGTTGGACTGTAAATGAAAATTAGCATGTTAAATTTTGAGACATATCGCAAAGGTCAGAGGTCAAGGTCAACTATTCTATTAATATAAATGGAACTAACAGATGCGTTTTAGTCAAATTAGGCTCGCATACTTTATTTTCAAGGACATTGTTAATGCTAACAATAAAGTACATCTACATAAAGCTCAAGGTCACAGGTGAAGGTCAATTTACAACATTTAATATTAATTAATATTGATTACTAAACTTTCGGAAAACTGGCTGTGTTAGTTGCTTGTTACTTGAATAATATATATGTAAAATTTCATATATATTGTAATATTTAAGGTCAAAGGTCAAAACAAGAGTGGTTGTCATTTTCCCAAAACTACAACTAGACTGTTTAATGTATTGTCATAAAATTGTGCTGGCAAATTCAGTTGGTCAATGCAAGGATCATCCAAATATATATATTTTGTTTTTTGTACTCAAAGGTCACAGGTCTATGTCACATTATATGGTAACTGTTTCTCATCTATAAGGTCAAAGGTCAAAATCAGATTTTTAATAGTGTGTTATTCTGACTGTAAGATTCTCACTAGGCATATCATATACTGTACAGTTTATTCGGAATATCTAGGCCAAGGCCATACAACAATAAATTTAATTCCATTTGATAGGTGTAGGTCGAATATAAGGTCACTACACTAATTTATTTACTATTCATGCAAACTTCACAACATTCGCTAATACAGTTGTACTTTAGATGAACATTTAAATGTAATATTTTCAGACATCATGAATGACAAGATGAAGGTCAAAGGTCAAGCTCAACTATTCCTTAAATACCGTACATCTAAAAATAACTGATGAAGTTAGGCATGCTTATTTGATTTTCCAAAGCTTCACCAATGCAAGCAAAGAATGTTATACTACATAAAGGTCAAGGTCACAGATCAAGGTCAGAGGTCAACTTTCATAATTAAAAAGATTGATCAAATTTCGGCAAACTGACTGTGTTAATTGCATTTTATTTACATAACATGTTTATCAATTTCATGTATACTGTATATTCTAATAATTAAGGTCAAAGGTCAAGGTTAAAGATAAACACTAGAGTGTTAATATTTTCCCTAAACTCTTCCTAGACTGTTTAACCCGGGAAGCGTGTAACTATGGCATTTGAAACGTCCCGCCAGGCGAAGATATTTTGATTCATTACCGACGAAAATAGTCATTTTACCATAAATATCATTATTACTTATTCATATGCACCTATTTTACGTTTAATATGAAGATATTATCATGTAACGGCAATAAAACAAGTGGGAATAGTATTTGGGGGTGAAAAAGACTTATTATTGCCGACTGATCGTATCAGGAGGGGAGAGCCGGCGCAACGTATTCCCTCTCTCTCTCACTTACTGATAGTTACTGACGTCTTGTAAGTGAAGTGTCTCTGTTGCTAGGATCTCTAACTGCCTCTCCAGTGATCCTGAAAATGCCAATAAAAGGGGGAATAACAGGAAAAATAGGTGATAATTGAGGTTGGGGGAAAAGGGGGGGGGGGGGGTTGGACACATGTGGAGGAGTGATAGTAGGTATGGAGAGGAATTATCTCACTTAATCATATATTGCTTTGTTTTAAGTGCCAGTGGGATGTTTATAAAGGCTTTTCTTAGGCCTTGGTTCATATGAAGACGCTCGCCTTCGCTCACTACAGACTCGTATGAGGACGCTCATCGTTCTTGGGTTAAACCCTTCTGTATTGGCGACGTCTTTGTTTTATTATTCGAGCTACATTTGGACAATTTTATGCAGCTTAAGAATTTTCTGTGGTTGTAGAAAGGGTTAATTAATCAGTTCGAAGCCTGTCAATTACTGGAGGCCTTTCTTAAACTCAATAAAATTGTCTATTATTAGCAAGTATAAAATGAAAAGGACACACCTGGTACTGAATGGGTTGATGTATTGTCACTAAATTTTGCAGGCAAATTCGATTGGTCAATGCGACAATTGTCAAAATATTTTGTTTTTGTTAATCAAAAGTCAAGGTGAAAGGTGACGGTCACATACTATGGTCACTATTTGTTTATGTTTCATATTATTAATTCGAATTACACCATTTCATAATGATAGTTAATGCTAGAATTGGTATTATGCTGACCAAATTTTAGATAAATACCCCAATTGTTAAGTTCAAAGGTGAATATATATACATATATATACCGGTATATATATATATATAATATATATATATATAGATATATATATATATTATATATATATATATATGTGTTCGCATACTACACTGTATATATATATATATATGTGTTCGCATACTACACTGTATATATATATATATATATATATATATATATTATATATTATATAATTATATATATATATATATAGAATATATATATATATATATATGTTTCTAATCTCCCAGTGGGGATCGAACCGTCGACCATCAGGACGATAGCCGACGCTTTAATCAATTACACCACGGCAGTCTTATTGATTAAAGCATCGGCTATCGTCCTGATGGTCGACGGTTCGATCCCCACTGAGAGATTAGAAACATTTAGGGGCTCACGTGTATTTGTGATATATTCTCAATATATATATATATATATATATATATATATATATATATATATATATGTTAGTATAGCCAGGTAATAGATTCTCTTTTAAACAGACGAGGTTAAAGGCAATAGCAGTTTCAGCATTCAGGATTTTATTGTTACAGCTTTCAATAGTTCTAACAATTTTCTTCTGGGGTTCAGAGATGAGGTAAAACAGGTTAGCAAAATTCATGGTGGATCCAACGTTTCACAAGTAAACATCTTGCATCTTCAGGGAAAGGAGAGGTAATTATTAGAATAAGGACAAAGCAACATATTTATACAAAATTCGAGGATCAAGAATAGGTAGGTGGGCGGAGCTACTGGGTGTGGGGTGGCTGTTCATTGGTGGAAGGCAGTCTATTCGCGAGACGGGCACTAAATCTTATCGGTGGTTGGTTGTTGGCTGTGGGTGGCTGTGATTGGTTGGTGTTGTCAGTTGTGTGCTGAGCGCGGAAAGGTAAGGGAGGGGGGCACAGGGCGAGAGGAAGGGGGCAGTATGCCTGTAGCGCTTGCCTGAAGGAAGAATTTGAAGGTCTTGTTTTTGGTTGTTGATGCTGGGGTTGAGTGTTTGGATGTATAGAGCTTCTAAAATAGCTAGTCTTCTGGGGTCTGATTCTTTGTCGAGTATGGTAGTTTGTTTGTCTAGGTCGGCGCGAGTTAGGGCAAGATGGTGGGGTGCTTGATAGTGATCTTTTATAGCGCCAGATTGAAGGTGGAGGGTTAGTCGACGGGAAAGGCGAGTCTGTGTCATTCCAACATAGGATAGGGGTCCACAGTCCCCCGAGGTGCAAATATGCTGGTATATCACATGATCGTCTTTTGGTTGGTTGGTGGAAATGGGGCGGTTACGGAGGACAAGGTTGGAGGTCTTAGGAGATTTGTAGTAAACAATGAGTTTTATTTTATTGTCAAGGTTGGTGGGGAGGACGTTTTTGTGAATTATTTCTTTCATAATGGATTCGTCTGTTGTGTGGTCGGAAGATATGTAGTTTCTGTAGAAAAATGTAATGTCATTGGCCGGGTTGGTGCTAGGGGGGTCTTGTTTGTACCATTTTTCTAGGTGGTGGTTGATGGCATTGGTGACGTCAGTGTTGGAATACCCATTGTTGACTAGGACCTGGGTGAGCCTTTCCAATTAATTGTGTGTGTCATTCCAGGTAGTGCAATGGGTGAGGGCTCTCCTGACATAGGCGGCGATGGTGGACTGATGGTATCGTTTAGGGCATTCACTTTCCCCATTAAGACATTGGCCATTGTTTAGTAGGTTTGGTGTACACTGTAGTTTTGAAGCCGTGGTCGTGGAGGGAGACAAGGAGGTCGAGGAAGGGTAGATGTCCATCGGTGGTTTCTTCGTATGTGAAGTTAAGTCCGGAGGCGGCCATGAAGCGCTGCTGGAGGTCCCTGAGTTCGCCCAGGTCCTTCACCCGCACGAAGATATCATCGATGTACCTGCAGTAGACAGTGGGCCGGTGGGCAGCCAGGAGTTCCTCTTCGATAGTTCCCATGAAGAAATTGGCGAACAGGACCCCCAGGGGGCTTCCCATCGCCTTGAAATTGAAGTCCTACTGGATGACATCCTACGATCCCAGAAAGACGGCAAGATCACCACCACCCCAGCCCTACAACCCACCCTACTAGCAGAAGCCGCCAAAACCAGGGGATCCCACCAAAGCAAGCTCCTCAACAAACACCACTTCAAAGCCGCTAAACAACTTAAAGAGAACCCCCAACATCATCATCCGACGAGCTGATAAGGCCTCCTGCCTTGTAATACACGGAAAAGAAGAATACCTACGGAAAATGGACGACATTCTTAGTGATAAAAACAAATTCAAAAGGATCACTCGCAATCCTACTGACGAAATAAAAAGGAAAGCCAACACCACCATCACTGCTATCAACGCCAAAGCCGATGGGGTACACCTGAAGAAACTCATCGGCGAATTCACCCCAGGTTATGCTTACGGTACTATAAAAACCCACAAACCCGGGAACCCCCTCCGCCCCATCATATCACAGATCCCTACTGCTACCTACCAGACTGCAAAGGCCCTGAACAAACTCCTCACCCATTTTGTTCCTCGGCAATACAACCTCAACTCTGCTTATGACTTCCTAGAAATTCTACGAGATGCCCCCCCTACTAACGACCACATCATCGCCTCCCTCGACCTAGAGAGTTTGTTTACCAACGTGCCCGTTGACAAGACCATAGATTTTATCCTACGTCGAGTTTACCACTGCCCTAATACGCCCCCCCTGGACATCCCGGAGAAGGCCCTGAAGACGCTCTTGGAACTATGTATCAAGGAGTCCCTTTTCTCTGCCCCCGCGGGAATATGTACCAGCAAATCGACGGTGTAGCGATGGGAAGCCCCCTGGGGGTCCTGTTCGCCAATTTCTTCATGGGAACTATCGAAGAGGAACTCCTGGCTGCCCACCGGCCCACTGTCTACTGCAGGTACATCGATGATATCTTCATGCGGGTGAAGGACCTGGGCGAACTCAGGGACCTCCAGCAGCGCTTCATGGCCGCCTCCGGACTCAACTTCACATACGAAGAAACCACCGATGGACATCTACCCTTCCTCGACCTCCTTGTCTCCCTCCACGACCACGGCTTCAAAACTACAGTGTACACCAAACCTACTAACAATGGCCAATGTCTTAATGGGGAAAGTGAATGCCCTAAACGATACCATCAGTCCACCATCGCCGCCTCTGTCGGGAGAGCCCTCACCCATTGCACCACCTGAAATGACACACACAATGAATTGGAAAGGCTCACCCAGGTCCTAGTCAACAATGGGTATTCCAACACTGACGTCACCAATGCCATCAACCACCACCTAGAAAAAATGGTACAAACAAGACCCCCCTAGCACCAACCCGGTCAATGACATTACATTTTTCTACAGAAACTACATATCTTCCGACCACACAACAGACGAATCCATTATGAAAGAAATAATTCACAAAAACGTCCTCCCCACCAACCCTGACAATAAAATAAAACTCATTATTTACTACAAATCTCCTAAGACCTCCAACCTTGTCCTCCGTAACCGCCCCATTTCCACCAACCAACCGAAAGACGATCATGTGATATACCAGCATATTTGCACCTCTGGGGACTGTGGACCCCTATCCTATGTTGGAATGAAACAGACTCGCCTTTCCCGTCGACAAATGTGGCGCTATAAAAGATCACTATCAAGCCCCCCACCATCTTGCCCTAACTCGCGCCGACCTAGACAAACAAACTACCATACTCGACAAAGAATCAGACCCCAGAAGACTAGCTATTTTAGAAGCTCTATACATCCAAACACTCAACCCCAGCATCAACAACCAAACACAAGACCTTCAAATTCTTCCTTCAGGCAAGCGCTACGGGCATACTGCCCCCCTTCCTCTCACACTGTGCCCCCCTCCCTTACCTTTCCGCGCTCAGCACACAACTGACAACACCAACCAATCACAGCCACCCACAGCCAACAACCAACCACCGATAAGATTTAGTGCCCGTCTCGCGAATAGACTGCTTTCCACCAATGAACAGCCACCCCACACCCAGTAGCTCCGCCCACCTACCTATTCTTGATCCTCGAATTTTGTATAAATATGTTGCTTTGAGTTGTAATCGGTGCCTCTTTAGCTGACAGTCTTAGGTAGGTTTTTCTTGCTGGCGAGAGTCGAGTGTTGAATTTATGAAGTATTAAATCTAACCACAATTTCACCTATCCATCATCTGAGCGTGAATTATAACTCATCACCTCAAGAACATTCTCCATTTAAAGTAATTGCTAAATATAACCACAATTAAGAATCTAGCAAATTCAGACATTAACCTAACATGTATAACCCTACGTCGCCACATTAACAATGGGGAGGACAAGAATAAAATACTCTCACCCAGGTGACAAACAACAAGCTAGGGTCCAACTGTTGGAAGCCTTATCACGACAAGGAGTGTATGCTACCAATATATACATCTCAGACACAGGATTTGTTGTAATTACAGCAAATGATATTGATCAAGACAAAATCTTTGCAAGAGACACCATCACTAAACTGAATGCAGCAGGGTACACACCAATTCTACCTCCAGAGCTTGCAGCAAAAAGATCAGTTATTATATTCAATGTTCATGACCTAATTTACCTGAACAACGAACAGGTGATACAAGAGCAAATAGAACAGAAAAATGTCTGGGCTCAGGGAAAAGTGGATGCCGTCTATAAATTTGACAAAAGCCGCACACTAAAAATAACTTTTGAAAGTGTGGACAATGCACAGACAGCCACTCAGAAAGGCATGCTCATGTTTAACCTAAGCATACCACATGAGAAAATAAGACAGGAAGACTTTATTCCTCTCACCAACTGTTTCAGATGCCACAAAGTCGAGGGCCATCACACCAATCAATGCCCCAAGGAAAAAGAATACGAACTTTGCTCAGAATGTGCTCAGGAAGGTCACACCTGGAAGAATTGCACTGCAACAGTCAAAAACTGCCTTCAGGATCATAGGACAAATTCAATGAAGTGCGAAGTCCGGAAGCAAGCAATCAAAAAGAAAAGGAAGGAGAAACAAGAGGCATCAAAAACAGTACATGCCAATAAAACCTACAGTCAAGCAGCCGGTCACCAGAATGCAGCAACATCGGCAACAATGAACCCTCAGACAATACCCCAAGTAGACATAAAACCGAACACAGCCAGTACAATGTTAGCATGTATGTTGCATGCCCACTTACATAACATGGCAAGACCCGGATCATATGCAACAGAACTAAACAGCATGCTGAAACAAAATGGATATTCCCAAATGAATTTCCCAAACAACCCACCTTCAAATGACTTGTTCTCAAACATTAGCGGCGAAGAAACCATGAATATCATGAAACAAACCCATAACGACATTCCGACCCAAAATCAAGCTGAAGACACCATCAGCCAAACAGGAGAGACCCCCATGAGCCCCCTTACTTTAGATGAGTCACATGAACAAGAAACCGAAGAAGCAACTCTGAGTGACTCTGACAGCATATCTCAAGAAAACACCGTGACACGCCGAATGGAAACAATGACAGTACAAGAAAAGGAAGCCTTTATAAAAGAGTTACACATCAAAATATACCACAGTGACCAAAACGCGCCAAATAATATGAATAAGAAAAAAACTCATCAACTGGCACAGCCAACGGCAAGTAAGAGTGAGATTTACAAGAACGAAAAACTACCAGGAAACCCATCAAGTTATTCAAGACATAAAGGATGGACTACTAGACCATCACTTTACTTCTGACCTAATCCGTTATCACCATGTGCAACAATCAGCACTAGAAAATGACATTAAGTCAGGCGCCTATACCCTTGATGATAGTAGTGAATATGAAACAATACATAACGTACCAGTTGCCAGTCCGAATATAAAGAAGTCGGTGCTAAGACACAACAAGGGACAAAACAAACAGACCATAGGAGACCCTAACAAGCTAACAATAATACAACATAATGTGTTACACTGGCAGAATAGGAAAATCGAATTAACTAATACATATCTATCAATCAACCCTGATATAATCTTAATTAATAGCCACAGCAATACAAATAACGAAACAATAAAGATAAATGGATACCATACCCACTCAAAGAACTCTTCAAATGAAATTAATGATGGCAGTGCCATTCTTGTAAAAAACACACTTAAATATAAGCTGTATGATGACTTTATTTCTGACACTCTCTGCATTACAATCGAGACCTCCTTAGGACCAGTTAATTTTGCAACCATGTACCTACCCCCTAGACGCCCCTACCTTCCTTTCCCTGATATACATAGACTTGCATACAATATTTACCTACTTACATTCTAGGTGATCTCAATGCAAACATACCCTATTGAGAAATAACTCAAATAATGCAGTAGGGGAGGGCCTAGCCCGTTTTATTAACCAAAATAGCCTTGTACACCTAGGCCCCCACTTCCCAACATACCTTTCGCATAACAGAAGTACTACCCCTGACATCATACTAACAAATAACAGAGCCTTTCATAATTCTAGAATTGAATGTGGCCCGATCACAACATCTGACCATCTCCCCATAATATTCACGATCACTGCCGATAAAATCACCATTCCCAGCACCCCCAAATTAAACATGAATAATGTGAACTGGGACAACTTTAGAGAAACGGTAGACTTAGAACTAAATAGATACAACTTTGATCTTAGCGAAGGAGGAGAAGAAGAAATAGACACTGCACTAGACAACTGGTACCACTCAATAACAACTGGCATGGAAAACAATCCCTACATCTAACACAATCACAATAAACAAATCCATAATAACTTCAGAAATAAGAAGAATACAAAGAGAATACCAGGCTATCATGCAAAACGCTATAATAGGAGGATGGCACAGACACTTATATATCAGATTTAGACTACTGCAACAGCAATTAAGAAATGAATGTAAAATAAATTATGACAGAAATTGGGAGAATCAGCTCGAAGACCTTTCAAATAAGCATAGAGATCCAAAAGCTTTTTGGACAAAAATCAAACAACTTAGCGGTTCTAGCAATGATCCAACTAATTATATACTAAACAAAGACAACAAGAAAGTATATGACAATATAGGTAAAGAAGCCACATTTCGTGAAATATGGGGAGATATATTCAAAATATCTGATGAAGAGAATGAGCAGTTCGATGAAGACAACGAAACCATGGTCAGAAACTTTATCCAAAGAAATCTAAATAGAACACTACCTAATGAAGCCATCAACCTAAATATTTTTCATAATCAGAACGCAACCACAAGGGCAATCGATATCCATGAAATAAAAAATATCATAACAAATATGAAAAACAAAGCCCCTGGACGGAGCAACATTAATAAAATAATAATCTCCCAAGTCTCTGAGCAAGCAATACTAACACTAATACAAATATTTAATGCTACACTTTCCCTAGGATACTTCCCTGACAAATTTAAAACAGCTGTAATTCACCTAATACCCAAAGAAGGCAAGTCACCATATGACCCAATTAACTACAGACCTATATCGCTACTGGAAGTGCCAGGCAAAATACTTGAAAAATGCATTTATAATAGGCTAAATATACATCTAAACATGAATGACCTTATCCCGGCTAGTCAACATGGTTTCGTCAGCAAAAAAGGCACAAATACAGCCACAGCAATCATATATGAAACTGTTTCCCAAGCAAAGGCCAGGAATAATCAATGTCACGTAATTCTTAGAGATGTAAGTAAAGCCTTCGACAAGGTATGGCATATGGGCCTGAAATATAAACTACTACAACTTAATCTGCCAAGCCATATTGAGTCAATATTGTGTGATTTCCTAGAAGATAGAAAGGCACACATCCGCATTAAAAACCACTTAGGCCCACCAATACAACTACTCAGTGGTGTCCCACAAGGCAGCATATTATCCCCAATATTATACACATTATATACCATGGACCTCCCACTACCTGCTATCGATTGCACTACAATTCAATATGCAGACGACATCACCCAGATAATTACATACCCAGGCAAATCACGAAGACTTATGGCGGAAAAAGTAGGCTTAGAAATCAATAAAATAAACGAATTCGAAAAGAGATGGAAAATAAAAACCAATATGACAAAATTTACCATACTTCCAATTGCTACCTCAAAGGAAGATGACATAATTGTAGAAGGAGATTTATTAGATACACACCAGGAAGGGAAAACACTGGGACTAAAATTGACTAGGGGAGGCATACTAAAACATGTGACAAGTTTAATTAACAAAGGAAAGGCATCCCTAGGAAAACTTTACAGATTTGGTGACCTCTCAGAAAAAATAAAAACTCACCTAGTAAAAGCTCTAGTACTTCCTGTCTTGGAATATCCAGCTGCACCATTATCCACCCTAAGCAAAACACAAACACTGAGGCTGCAACGGATACAAAATAAAGCGCTCAGATATGCACTTAATGAAAGATATCCATACAACAGAAACACCAGACAGTTGCACGAAATAGCTAAGACAGAGGCTATGAATGTCAAACTATTTAGAAGAACAAAAAATATATGGTCTACGTTAGAAAGATTAAATGACCCAAATTATGCAACCATAGTAGAGAACAGACCAATTAGGAAACACTCATGGTTTCCCCCTTCAATAATAACCAACTTAAATCAAGAACCAAACCCAATATATGTATGAACACTGAAAGCCGCTAACAAACTAGCAAAATAAGTACAATTCAGTAAAGTTGAATGCTTAAGTATGCAAAACGAATGATGAATGAATGAAGACAAAAATAAAATAAAATAAAAAATCCCTTGTAATTATGAATATTATTAGATGTCTCTGTATATGATATCATGAATTTGTTAAGTATGTACTGTCTCCAACACAAATATTATACTCTAAATACTAATGAATGATAGACTGAACAAATGAAACATGAATAAAAAAAAAACAAAAAAAAAACAAAAAAAATGTCCCTTGTAATATGTCCATGTGTATGAACATTGTCGTGTCCCTGTATATACTAGCATGACCTCTGTTAAATATGTACTGTCTCCAACAAAAATATCATACTCTAAAGTAATAATGAGTGATAGCATGAGTGAAGCCACAATGAATGAATGGGAAAGTGGAAAGAATGAAAGAGTGAATGTAATAATTAACAAACAACAAATATTCATAAACAAAAATCGAATGAATGAGTGAAATATTAAATATGTAATAATTAACAAACAAAAAATATTCATAAACAAAAATCCATAAAGCAATAAAAATGTCCCTTGTACACTGTATATATTTAAGTTCTGTACCGTCTCTGACAAAAATAATAAGTTATAATCTAAGGTGAATGAATGATTAAAATAAATGGATGAAATCAGAATGAATGAAAGCAATAATTATGATGTAAGACATGAGAAAAATTGAGTTAGCTAAGCTAAAAACACCCACTTGTCGAGAATTCTCCAATCAGAGCCAGGGTCGCAAAAAATGACTGACGCATGAATACTCGCTCGTCATTGGTCGGTGAGATGGAGAGAGAGAGAGCCTTGCGGGATAAGTTCCGGGGGCTCTCTCTCTCACTCTCACTCTCTATGACAAATCATGCTAATTACAATGAATTCGTCCCTGTAATAATAAAAAAAAAAAAAAAAAAAGAAAAAAAAAAAAAAAAGTAAATCAATAAAAGAAAATAAATATAATTTTTTTTTTTTAGTTTTTAAGACAACTTATCAAAATACCAAAGAGTAATAACAACACAAAATAAATAATTATAACACCGGAACGATGCTACAATGCATATGAAAACAAACAAATGCAAAATTAAAAACAAATTGCAAACATGGAGGCAGGAAATAAAAAAAGGGAACATAAACATGAAGCTGGTGGTATGTTCTGCTCACGGAATATATATGAAATATAATTTAAGTCTTAACCAAGAATAGCAAAGTGGACGGCCCACTATCTTTTAATCTCCAACTTTACTTCATATTTCTAATCTTATTCTTCTTTATCCACTGATAAACTCTATTTTCATCCCCCCTATTCTATCCCCCCCTATGCACTTCACTGATCCCCCCCTTCTAATCATTACCTCTCCTTTCCCTGAAGATGCAAGATGTTTACTTGTGAAACGTTGGATCCACCATGAATTTTGCTAACCTGTTGTACCTCATCTCTGAACCCCAGAGGAAAATTGTTAGAACTATTGAAAGCTGTAACAATAAAATCCTGAATGCTGAAACTGCTATTGCCTTTAACCTCGTCTGTTTAAGAGAGAATATATATATATATATATATATATATATATATATATATATATTATATATATATATATATAGATATATATATATATATATATATATATATGTATATATATATATATATAATATATACAGTATATATATACAGGTATATATTTACATATATATATATATATATATATATATACCCTTTCTACAATTCCAGCGTTAACCTCTTCCCCAAACAACTTTTATCTCCGTCTTTGTTTCATACCTACAGTTTCTTTTGCTCCTTTGAATTCTCTCTTTCTTAGTTTCTCAGGCGTCTTCCCCTCTTTTATTCGTCTGTGCTCTTTTTATCTTTACCTGGTCCTTTGACTTCGCTTCCTTGTGTTTCTTTTTAGCCTGGTATTTGTTCTTTATTTGTGTTACCGGGTATTCATCCTGTGACTCCTTCCTTCATTTTATTTTGCATTATCATGGTTTGGCTCGCTGTTATTGAACCTTAATTGATTAATTGTACTCCGAGGTTTTTATGATTTAGTTATCTCTCTCTCTCTCTCTCTCTCTCTCTCTCTCTCTCTCTCTCTCTCTCTCTCTCTCTCTCTCTCTCTCTATCTATCTACCTATCTATCTATCTATCTCTATCTATCTATCTCTCCTTTGATGTTCCCTCCCCTCTCTTCCCCTGCCCCCTATAAGGCTTCTATGACAACATTCTTCCATAAATTATGTTGATTGAATCGTTGGTAGTCTAGTAGGTGCACAGGGAATAGTTGTTATGATGCTCCCGGCGTGTGTATGTGTGTGTGTGTAATTGGGGTATATTCCCATACACTTTTATAACCTTGTTATCCACGTGTAAACAAACCCTTTTTGCCCTGTGCTAGCTTTGAAACATTCGTTTTTACCCCTTAGACTGCATTTTGTTTGTATCTATCGATAACCTTCAATGTGTAATATCTCCGTAAATATAAATACTCACCCCGAGCGTCATAGCATAATATAGTCTTATTTTTGCCTGACAAATATCGTCCTGTCATTTATGAAAATGTCAACTAAAACACCCTGTATATATATATATATATATATATATATATATATATATATATATATCCCCCCCAGGGTGTAAGGCGGCCTTCATCTCATGGAGGAAAAAAATAATATGCCCCACACATCCTACTGCGTGTCGTACAAGGCGACCAATAGGGGGAATGGGGGGTAGATTGTAGGCACCAATCGAACAGAGCTATACCTAGGAGAGGCTGTAGGCATTTGATAAGGAGTCGCTGGAACTCCTGTTTTATTTGCTTGGCCTCTCTGACTGATTCCATTTGTGCCTCACTTACACTGAGAGTAGTCCAGTCAGCTCTCACAAACACCTTCTCCTCCTATCTACTTCACTACACTTAACATGCAACCACACTTTCTCCTTCCACAATTTTTTTTTTTTTTAAATGATGATGAATATGCACCCAGCCTCGGAGTCCCCAGAGGGGGGACCATAAATGCCCCCACACCCGCCCGACCTTCCTCTGATGACCCTTCTAAATGCTCTGGACCATGGCCTGTCACTCTTACTGTCAACTTTTGCAATATTCGCGGCCTTTCCTCTAATTTTCACTCAGTTGAACACCAACTCTCCTCCTCCAAACCTGATCTTCTTTTCCTCACCGAAACCCAGGTGTCTGACGCAACTGCTAGCAGCCCCTTCTCTGTATCCTCCTACTTTCTCTATCCTAATTTCAAAGCCAAAGGCGGATGTTATGCATACGTGCACAAGAAATTAATTTGCTCTCTTGTTCCCGATTTCGACTCCTCTGAATTCTCAACTTTATAGCTCAAACTATCCTGTCATTCTCATGCTAAATATTTCTGTGCTGTCTATCTTTCCCCTAACTCTACTGACTTTACTAAATTCTTTGACTATCTAAATTTTTAAAGTGGAACACATTATATCCATCTCTCCCTTCTCGGAAATCTCCATCTTAGGAGATTTCAACGTTCACCACCGCCAATGGCTCTCCTCTCTTATTACTGACCAACCTAGTGAACAAGCCTTCATCTTTTCTATCCTACATGACCTAGAGCAGCTGGTCCAGCAACCCACCCGTATCCTGGATTGCTTCGGAGATCAGCCCAACATTCTTGACTTATTTCTGACTTCTAACCCTTTTTCTTATACTATCAATCTTTTCTCTCCTTTGGGCTCCTCCGACCATAAACTTATCTCTGTTACCTGTCCTAGCTCTCCAGTACGGCCACCCGATCCTCGCAGCCGGAGGCGCTTGTGGCACTTTGGCGCTGCTGACTGGGAGGGTCTTCGGCAGTACTTCTTTGATTTCCCATGGAATGACTTCTGCTTCCTTGGCCGAGGACCCTCAGAGAGTGCTGAACGTATTACCGAGGAAATCCTCTCGGGCATGGAAGTGTACATTCCATTTTCTTTCTCTCAGTCTAATGTAAAGAAATTTTGGTTTACTCAGGCTTGTTCTACTGCACTCCTCCTCAACAAGGAAGAAGCATTCAAACGGTACTGACGCCTTAAAACTAAAGAATCTCGTTCTTCCTCTGATTTTGCCCAGAAACAAGCCAAACCTGTTCTTTGACTTTCCAAGCACTCTTTCATCAATACTAAATACACTGCACTATCCAACTCTAGTTCTTCTCAAGCTTTCTGGCATCTAGCCAAAAACCTCTCCATCAATTTTTCTTCCTCGTCATTCCCTTCCCATTTCCACTCTGATGGCACAACCATCACTTATTCCTCTGACAAAGCTGAACTCTTCGCTCAAACTTTTGCTAGAAACTCTACCTTCGATGATTCCGGTGCTATTCCTCCCTCTCCACCCCCCATGATTCCGGTGCTATTCCTCCCTCTCTACCCCCCTCTCTCCTACTTAAGCCTAATATACTAATCTCTTCTAAAGATGTACTTTCTACCCTCTCTGGGCTTAATACTAAGAAGTTGTACGGTCCGGACGGTGTTAATTCTTCCTGTTGTACTAAAAAACTGTGCTTCCATGCTGACTCCCTGCCTAGGCAAACTCTTTCGTCTCTGTCTCTCCTCTAATGTCTTCCCTTCATGCTGGAAGTTTGCTCTCATTCAACCTGTCCCAAAGAAGGATGACAGCTCTCAACCCTCCATCTATCGTCCAATTGCTCTCATGTCTTGTATCTTTAAAGTCTTAGAGACTATTCTTGCTTCCAAATTTCTTAAGCATTTCTCTTCTCATAATCTACTCTCAGATCGCCAGTATGGCTTCCTTAACCCCTACTGTACCGGAGGATACAGTAATAAAAATCCCCCCCTGTCCCAAGCAATGTGGCCAAAATGGCAGGATAGAACAACCGTCCACCTCAAGAGATGAAGGAAGACTGGCTCTCTCAGCCTTCAGAGGGTTGCATATAAGCTGAGAAGTGTTGCCATATTGAGATCAGTGCTCAAACGGTCGTGGTACCAAGCACAGCTTGATACAGGCAGTTACAAGGAAAGTACATTACTGATGGCTCCCAGCCATCGCTGGGACTGAGGAGTGACTTATCTACTGACGGCTGGTAGCCGTCGCTGGGATTGGATGGGTTAAGGGTTGCTCTACTGGTGATCTTTCATATCTTACTAACTCTTGTTCATCCACCTTTCGGGACTCAGGTGAGACCTTCTCTATTGCACAAGACATATCGAAGGCCTTCGATAAAGTCTGACACAATTATTTAATATCTAAACTACCCTCCTTCGGTTTCTATCCCTCCATCCGTGCCTTTGTCTCTAATTTCCTTTCCGGCCGTTCCATAGCTACGGTTGTGGACGGCCATCTCTCATGCTATCAACTCCAGTGTTCCTCAGGGCTGTGTCCTATCTCCCATTCTCTTCCTAATTTTCATAAATGATCTTCTCAACTGTACCTCCAGTCCCATCCACTCATATGCAGACGACTCTACCTTACACTACTCAATTAGTTTTCCAGAACACCCCAGCCAGCAATCCCTCAAAAACAAAAGTAATTAAGCCATACAACACTTATCTTCTGATCTTATACTATTTCCAATTGGGGCAGAGAAAACCTTGTTGCCATTAATGCTTCCAAAACCAAATTTCTGCATCTATCTACCCGTCCGGAACTCCCAGATGACTATCCCTTATTCTTCAAAAATACAAAAATCAATCCTTCATCTTCTCTCAATATTCTCGGTGTCTTTTTCTTCTGCTCTCACTTGGAAGGACCATATTACCAGTCTTGTTAAGGCAGCCTCCCAGAAGCTGGGTATGCTCGACCGCCTCAAGGGGTTCTTTACCCCTGCACAGCTTCTTGCTCTGTACAGGGGCACAGCGGGTCCTTGTATTGAGTATTGTTCACATGTGTGGGGAGGATCCTCTCACACCGCACTCCTAGACAAACTAGAAATGAAGGCCTTTCGTATCATTAATTCCCACCCACTCACCAACTCTCTGCAAACTCTCTCTCTTCGCCGCCGCAATGTTACATCTTTGCTATTCTATCGCTACTACAATAATCAGTGCTCCTCAGAGCTCTCCCAGTGTATACCACCTCTCTACATGGGTACGTGGTACCCGTCTTACAACACAATCCCACCCCTACTCTGTGCAACTCTCAAACCAAAGAGTGAAATGTTACTCGCAGTCTCTCTTCTATTCAACATCTGAGCTCTTGAACGCTCTCCCAGAATCAGTCTTTCCCTCCTCCTATGACTTAAATTGCTTAGAAATCTGTATGTCCAGGCATTATGGCTGGAACGTCCCTTGATTTTGGCCCTGTCACTTTTTCAACTATGGGGGAGGCACTCGCTACAGGCAGTTCTGCCTTTTGTCTCCCTCACTCACATAGAAAACAACATTATATCTATCTATCTAATCTAAATATCTATCTCTCTATATATATATAATATATATACATATATATATATATATATATATATATATATATATATATATATATATATATATATATATATATATATATATATATATATATATATGTATGTATGTATATATATATATATATATATATATGTATACTGTATATATATATATATATATATATATATATATATATATATATATATATATATATATATATATATATATATATATATATATATATATACTGTATAATTATATGTGTGTGTGTGTGTGTGCGTTACAATAGAACATGCAAATACAAAGTAAATACCCTACCCGAAGAATGTGTAGTATATTCCGGTTTATCCATTGGACCCTTACATTCTTGACCCTCCATATCCTCATACTACTCTTTATATCTCTGTTCAAATTGACCTATCACTTAAATGAATTCCCTCATCGCTTCCTCTTCCCTGCCTCCACATATTGCAATCATCACATCAATTTCCTTTCTCTTCACCATTCAGTTGACTTAGTATATATTTCCATTGCACATGTTGACTTAGTTCATATTTACATTGCATCTGTTCCCCTTCAGCATTCTAGTTCTGTTTCTACCTCGTATTTTCCTCACCCTCCACCTATCTCACCCTCTCATTCTTCCCAAACATTGTCACATATTTTACTTTATTTTGTCCCCACCTGCAAATTTTCCCACTCTCCCATTTACACCACTCTCGTTTCCTCCCCACCCCCTTCACCCCCCTCTCTCCCTCCATACTTCCAACTCTAAACTCCCCACCTTTCCCTACAATAACGTTTCCTCCTCAACCCCCCTCCCCTCTCTCTCTCCTCGCTCCTCCACACTTCCAACGCTAAACTCCCCACCCTGCTTCCTACCATAATTCCTCCCCCTCTCTCTCCCTCCACACTTCTAACGCTAAACACCCCACCCTTCTCCCTACCATAGTATTTCCTCCCCCCTCACTGTGTCTCCCCATCTTCTCTATGTCCACCTCCCTTGTCTTCTCACCCCCCCCCCCCCCCTTTCCACCCTATTATTTTGTATTACCTCCTCTCGCCTCTTTTCCGTTGTCTTCTCTTTTTAATGTTTATCCTTCATTCTACCATATTATCACCTATCAGTATTATTCCCCGTCATCACCATTCAATCTGAGCAATCATATTCACTAAGTACAATCTTCCAATTGAAATATTTATTACTCATTACGTATAATAGTTCGGTTGATATACTGTATTTATGTTAGTCATAGTGGGTACTTGTATAATTCATAGATATTATATTGTGGAACTGAACCATGCAAATATATTTGTGTTCTTAACGGGTGACTGATGGTATAAAAGTAAGCAATATTTTGTTACAGCAGCAAATATTAATAAGAATACACTCATCTGAATTATTGAATTTGATATCCCAAGCATAATTTATGTGATATAATAGAGCATGGTATTATCTCGTTTGCATTCAATTGAGATTCAAATATGTGTAGGCCTATCGCTATTAGGGCTTACAATTATATATTACCGAAGGTAATGCCGCCCCCCGACCCGAAGGGGGATCTTGGGGCTATTTTTAAAATCTTTATGGAGGTCTTGGGAAGAACTAACAAAATATATGTCACGTAAATATATGAATAGGTAATGTAATACTATTTTCCCCTTAATTTAGTGTAGGGTTGGTTAGATGTCTAGATTGATGTTTCAGGTTAGTAATCTAATAAGTTTACCTAACATTAAAGTTGCAAAAAGATAAAGATGATGATGAAGATGATGATGATGTTGATGATAATGGTGATGATTATGATAAAGATGTTGATGATGATGATAGTAATGATGATGATAATACAGATGAAGATGATGATGATGATGATGTTGATAATGGTTAAGATAATGATGATGCTAGCTGTGGGTTGTTATAATATATAATGGCCACTCTTCCCCGTGACCTGGTTTTATGACTCCCTGGTGTTTATATCTCACTCCGCCACTCCACTTCCTCATCCTACTCCATCATCAGACTCTCTATGTTTTCCGTTTCATTTAAGGTGTTTTAAGTTTGCTACTTAAAATTAATACATAAACAAAATACAAAAAATTAACGTTGAGAAACATTTGTAAAATATTTCGGTAGAAAAATATACCGACCATCCTCTTTAATATTATAGGCTTGCTGTCGCTCGCCAGGGAAAAATAGACGCCTACGTGGAATTCAAGGTCTTAAAATTGGCAAATAAATGGAGCGAAATGTTTCATAATCGCCAAACTAATGGAAAGCTTAAAATCTCAAAGCTAATGGGGCGTGACATGAGGGAGAAGGGGACCAGACAAACAATAAATACCTCCCGTTAATATCCTTCTAACCTTTCATTATATCTCCTATTTCTCTGTGTTTGTATATTTCATTATCTCGTTCGTATTCCTTCATCAACCGCTCTGTTTCTCGTTTCACTTAATTTTCTGTTTACCTTCCGATACCTGTCATCTCCTATCCCTTTCTTTGTTTTATTATTTCTAATTATCTCTTCCGTGCTCCATTTTCAGCCTCTCTCTCTGGTTCCCGTTTCACGTAATATTCTCATTCTCTTTTTCTTCTGCCCCTCTACTTTGTTTATCTTTCCTTTCACCATTCATCTCCTTCCATGACTTCTTTGTACTCCATCATCAGCCGTTCTTTGTTTCTCATTTCACTTGGTATTCTTTTTGCTTTTCTCTACTTTTCCTTCCTTCTAATTTGTATATCTTTCCTTTCACCATTTATCTTCTTCCGTGACTTCTTCGTATTCACATAATTAGCATGTCTCTGTGTCCCGGTTCAAGTGAGTTTCTGTTTTATTTTATCTATTTCTTCTTTCCTTCTATTGTCTATAACTTTCCTTTCACCATTCCTCTCCTTTCCTGACTTCTGTGTACTCCATCATCAGTCTCTCTCTGTTTCCCCTGCTTCGTTTAATTTTCCTCTGACCTCTCGCTGCATCTCCTCTCCCATTCGTGTGTTATTCTCTCATTCCAACATTCCACTATAATCCTGACGTCTTTTTCGTATTCCATCGTCCATCAGGAGCCTCACTATGTTTTCCTTTTACCTATGATATATTTGCTATCACTTTGTTCTCCTTATCTTATCTCACATTGTTCTTCATCCCTCATACCACCATATTCACCCTCTGCCTCGACCCTTGTTCCAGACTTCTTTATTGAATTTCAACATGCACCCTCTCATTATTCTTCTTCCGTGTAGCGCATTCGACTCGTAATCAAAAGGTCCTGAGTTCGAGTTCTTTGTAGGGCGAGATGGGTGGGCAGTCTCCTTACACTCGCTATCTCTTTTCTCCTAGTAGTACATAAGGTTTTGGAGCTAGCAGGCATTTATGACGTCTTGTCTGGGATATTACTTATAAAATATTCAGAGCGTTAGTGAAATCCTCTTGATGAACAAATGCTTAATTTATACCAAATATATATTTCTATTAGCATGTATTTATTATTATTATTATTATTATTATTATTATTATTATTATTATTATTAATGTTATTATTATTATTATTATTATTAGTGTTATTATAATAATTATTATTATTATTATTGAGATGCGGTCTCAGGATGATAAGACCGCATCTCTAGCTGCCACTAAACCTGCAGCCAACCCTACTCCTGCCAGCCAGAGTCCAGGCGCGCCACCCCCAGAGCTACAAGGACATAACCACCACGCGCCAAACGCCCTTGATCCTCTCAAGCCGGGCGCCTTAAGTAGGGGCAAGAAGATTGCCTTATACTCACCCAGCCTGGACATCATTATCACATGACGAAAACATATCAAATCCATGAGGCTCACAACCCCCCCCTGAACAGACATGTCGGAATGGCATGGCATGTGATACCCAAGCCAGCAAGGAGTCAGCCCCAACGTGCCCCTGTCGACCTTGCCCTGGCCAGTCTCTTTAACAGCTAAATCAGGAAACCCTCAGGCAGCTCCAGTTAAGCCTGGACACCTTTTTCTCCTGCTAAAATTCACTTCATCCAACTTATTCTTGTCCTATCCCCACTTCCCCCTAACCCCCTGTCACTACTCAATTTGACTTGACTTGACTGACATCATTAACTAAGCTTGCCATTTGGTATTATTTAGTTCAGGGTAAGAACAGCCAGAGATAGCTGGTGTTCAACTTGTCAGTTGTGTGCTGTGGTCGAAGATCTACCAGGTCGGGTTCCCCCCATCAGGAAGAGGACTAGCTTGGGCAACCCACTTTGGGCTCCCCCTTTCTGGCCTTCGATGCAGTGCACAAACCAAGTACCAAAGGATTCCTACCTTGTTTTGTTCAAGGGATTATGAGGATAGTGTAGTAACTTGAGATCTACCAGATCGGGTTCCCCCCATCAGAAAGAGGACTAATTTTGGGCAACCCACTTTGGGCTCCCCTTTCTGGATTCTCTTTTTGCTACATGGTTCTGATAGTTCCACGAACTAGCAAGGAAGGAAGACACTTACCTTGACCCCCCTTAGACTACCTATAATGTCACTATCTAGACTGCTTGCCACTCTAGGTAGATCATTATGCTAGTCACCCTAACCCCCCAAACCTTGTAGCAGAACTCCAGCATATCCTTTGGGGATCACTGCACTGTGGGAGTGCAAGAGGAACCCGGTTGTCCTGTGGTAGGCGCCAAGGTCTAAGGAACCATCTTGTGACTCACCCTGGACCAGTAGCTGGAGCCCAGCTGCCCCCCTCTGGACCAACTTCCGGAGTCATCACGCCCAGCCGCCCTCCGGACTACTGGATCTTCCCTCGATCTACGGGCCCTCCTCTTCACTACAGCTCTCCTTTAAGTGCTTTTGTACCGTTTCTGGGTATAGAGTTGACTCAGGGTTGTGGTAGAAGTTATCTTCAGGGGTTCTCATTAACATTACGTCTTGCGAGAGGTCTTTCTTCTCCCTACTTAAATTGACGTTAATTAGCCCACTTGCCGGGACCCATTATACATACCTATCAAGGGATCCTTATATATGCACCTTCCCGGGTTATTGGTCTCCCATAGCCTGACAGAGGGGGCGTGCCTATATAAGACCCATAGCATCAAACACAAACACATATTTACACGTAATCTAGTCCCTTTGTATAACTTCTAGCCTAATTCATTTAACATTCTGTCAGGTTCATAACTCGAATAGATTTCACTCTATCTCAGCTCCCGACGATTGTTGCCTCAGCCTTCAGCACCTTGCTAGTACACAATTAGAGTTAAGGATTAATCTTTGCCAGGTGAGATCTAGCACACCTATAGTATTAATATCATTTGTGAGCCTTTCCGAGCCCACTTCATTGTTGATGACCACTTGGCCATTATTGCTTTAGAGTCAGTTAATGTCACTATATGCCGGGGACATCATTGCATGATCCAGACGGCATTTGCCATTACTGCACTCTTGTCTTTTGTTGAGATCCTCTCCAAGATCTATTTGGGTAGGAGGTGTACCTCCACCATTTTGGGATACCTTATAATTGTATCCTAGGAGTATTATTATTACCTTGAGTCCGGACCCATTGTCCGACTCCTATTGCTTACTTGATAACCTGATTATTGTATGTCTTAATTATTCTTATTATTGTTGTTGATGATCTCCAGGTTACAGGTATAAAATATATGTCTTGCTCCTCCATGAACCAGGTGTTAAACTGAATAAAACCCATGTTAACTTGTTACCTGTGTGCTTACTATCCTGCCGTGTTGTCTCTTTATTTGAAGTTTAAGTTATACCTATCCAGTTAGAGAGCTGCTCATTGTACAAAGAATATCTCGCGTTCCAATTTGGACCGGGCATAACAATTATTATTATTTTTAGTATTTTTTTTTTTATATTATTATTATTATTATTATTATTAATATTGTTGTTGTTGTTGTTGCTGTAGTTGTTTCCACATTCTCAGCCACCTTCACCACTCCACCTCCCTATCTCCCCCTCCCTGTATTACCCCTCCCCAGACATCAAACAGGTACATTAGAGAGTAGCCCGTCACGCCCCTGCCTCCTCTACTTCCGCCTCTACTCTTTATACTTCTACCTAATCTACCTACATAATACACCCAAAAGGTAGCAGGTTTGAGATTCTGAGATATTCTTTTGAGCACACACACAGACATGTGTGCTTCTTTGATATCTGGGAACCATATCTACTGTACACATTTAGTCTGTCTGTCGTTATTTGTTTCTTTGTCCATTAAGGTCGGCTAAGATAAAGAATATATAGGGTGGGACCATGGCAGACCCGGCTTGTTAGGGATAACTTGACCCAGGTAGTATAATGGGTCACGTCTCGTTGGCTTCGAAGGCTTAGCTGTGTTGTGGACGTTGCCTGTGCCCAAGACAAGGAATCTAGGGCGGGATATTTAGCTGGTATGGGATTAACTCGATTTGGGCAGTGACATAGGTTGGTGCCCGTCGGCCTCCAAGGGCTAGCAGGGCTGCCACAGTTGCTCATGCTAGGTCAATTACAAAATAACCACACTCATTACTCAGCTATTATAGAATGCTTGTAGCCGAATATGCTGTTAATTGTGAAAACTTGGTATCATTATGAATGATGCAGAGATAGTTATTTCATATTTTTCCATTGGATATTCAGGAATCAATTGCTCTAGGATTCAATTTACCAACACCTTGGCTGGTATAGGTATGACTCGACCCAGGGAGTGACATGAACTGTAGCCAATTGTCTTTTGAGATCGAGCAGAGCTTCCTGTCTTGATAGCGTAATGCATAAATGCGCGGAATTTCGGTGTGACCATCCTAGATTCGAGTCCTTGGAGTGCCACATGTATTTGTTGATTTCATTAATTGAGTCTAGAAGTAAAGTTGGTTGGTGAAAAAATATGAATTACCCATACCTATACCAAGGGAGTCAAGGTTGGGGGACCCTGTTGGTGATAGAGTAACTCAACTCTGGAAGCGACATAGGTCTGGTCCTGTCAGCCTCTGCGTCTCTGTTCGCTCGGCTGTCGAAACCATTTGTCGCTAAACCTTGTTATAAAAAAGAATGTTAATTAACTTTACCCCTTATTGCAATTATAAAAATATTTATTATCCACATTGGCAGATAATTATGTATTTACATGTTCTATCCCTTGACACTACGTTGACTTGTTTCTTTATTTAATTGTTTTGGCTTCGTTTGATATGCAAATTGATGTATTCTATATAAATATTGAAATGACACATTTGGACGTGCTATTGTGGTGTAGTGCAAGTTATATTTTTGATACATGTAGAACGTTTACATTATTGGGGTTTTATATCTTTCCTCTTTTCCATTCTGTGCTACTGTGCTCTTTCAGGAAGGTAATTCAGTAACAGTCATCCCATTTTTAGTAACATTGTGTTGTTTCATATTCTCACTCATATGGATTTATTTTTTGTGTGTGAAAAATACATCTTGTATGATTTGTACATCTTCTGTTTTTGACTATGTTTCCGTTACATCGTCGTTTTTCTGTTATCTGTTTTCGTCACCATATTATGTGTTGTCATAATTTACCATGATCATATGTTTTGTTCTTATTTCCCATGATTTTTGGTTTCCTCTTTATGTGTCATGATCATATGTTGTGTCCATATTTGCTGTCGTCATATAGTGTGTCCCTATTTGTCACAATATATATTTTATCCTTACTTGCCATGTGCTGTCCTTATTTTCCTTGATGTGATTGTCCTTTATGTCATGGTCTTTTGCTTTGTCATTATTACTATTTTACCCTTTACCATTAATCAGTAATATATTTGTTTTCTTCTCATAGGTCTATCCTTAAAACTGAATGGACTAATAAAGTCTGTAGCTATCTAGGAAGTATTAAATTAAAGAGATCTATTCTCATATAACATCTATCACATTCTTTAAAAGTTATGTTCCATCAACGGACTGCAATTATATAAAGTTTATACCCTTGTATCTATCTATATATCTATCCATCTATTTATATATTCATATATACAGTATATATACTGTATATATATATATATATATATATATATATATATATTTATATATATTATTATATAAATATATATATATATATATATATTATATATATATAATATATATATATATATATATATACATATATATATATAATGATTAATCATATCTTCACATGCTAAATATGTTACACCCCATTACATTTGTATGTCATATTTGTGTATATAATCTGTAGATTGTACTCTTTCACTTTGATTTCTATTGTATATTGTGCTATTTTCGATTAGGCTACTTTTATATGTATGTCCTTTTTGTGTTAGTTATCTTTCATATCATTTACTTCTGATTATATCCTGTGTCGCATATTCTTCACCTCCTTATTATCCCATATCACTCACATCTTCACTTTAATACCTTTCTTTGGGCATCTTCCATCTCTGTAATCTTCTCTGACCCTCTGAATGTAAAATCCTCACATGTTTGCTTTATTTTCATTTTTAATCTCGTTTTTGTATTTAAGTCCATCGTTCCTTTCTTCATATATTTCCTCTTCATACATGTCTTCTTCTGATTCATCAATGTTTTATCTTTCTTTCTTCCTGTCGTTCTGTAATTTCTCGTTCATTGTATCTTTTCTTTCGATATCTCCACTCCTATTCTGTAGTTACCTCAATACCTTTTTCTTTCCCACTTCTTTGTATATTCCGTAGTCTTTGTTGCTCTCTCGTTCGCTGTTTCCTATTATTCCATTCTTCTCATCTTTCACATGTTCTTTTGTCCCGTTTTCTCTTCCTGCGATAGTCATTTTGTTGTGTCCTTCTTTATCACTTGTATCTCTAATATTTCCATTTATTCATTCATTGAATGTTTATATTTCTATGAATTATGTGTCACTTACTATCGCTCCATCAGCTTTATTCTGTTATATATCTACTATCACTCTCTTATCTGTATTATATATAAATATCTGCTATCACTCTTATCTTTATTCTATGTTATATAATTATCTACTATCACTCTCTTATCTGTATTATATATAAATATCTGCTATCACTCTTATCTTTATTCTATGTTATATATCTACTATCACTCTCTTATCTGTATTATATAAATATCTACTATCACTCTTTATCTTTATTCCATTTTATATATCTACTATCACTCTCTTATCTGTATTATATATAAAGGTTAATATACAGGAGACGCAACAACGTGTTTTTCAGGTATTTTTTTTGGAATTTTGATTTTGTTTTTGGTGTTTTAGTCTAATCTAGTGATGAAATTGAATGGGAATTAAGCATTTACCCATTATCCATCAATCTAAAGACACGCCCCCCGATAGTGGGGAGGGCTATGAAGATCAGGGAAATTGAGGGGTAAAAAGCGTATAGAACACTATAGAACACGATAATACACATTTGTAACCCAAATTTGGCTCGGGTTTGTTCAATTTCTAGACCCATAAAACCTGATTTTTTGAAAACCCGAGCCAAGTTTTGACGAAACTTGGCTCGGATTTAACAAATGTAAAAATGAAAAAAACACAGTAACCTTGGTAAAATATTGGCTCGGGTTTTGTCAATTTCCAGACCCATAAAACCTGACTTTTTGAAAACCCGAGCCAAGTTTTGACGAAACTTGGCTCGGATTTAACTAATTTAAAAATGAAAATAACACAGTAACCTTATTAACATGTTGGCTCGGGTTTTGTAAATTTCCATACCCATATAACCCGACATTTCGAAAACACGAGCCAAGGCTCGGATTTTACTAATGTTCATGTTAAAATTACACAGTAACCCTAATAAAATCTTTGTTTGGGTTTTCATAAGGTTAACATTACCCTAACCTAACGAAGTAAGAATGGGGTTAACATTAGCCTAACCTAACAACCTTACCTAACCTAACCTAGTAAGAATGGGGTTAACATTAGCCTAACCTAACAACCTTACCTAACCTAGTAAGAATGGGGTTAACATTAGCCTAACCTAACAACCTTACCTAACCTAACCTAGTAAGAATGGGGTTAACATTACCCTAACCTAACAACCTTACCTAACCTAACCTAGTAAGAATGGGGTTAACATTAGCCTAACCTAACAACCTTACCTAACCTAACCTAGTAAGAATGGGGTTAACATTAGCCTAACCTAACAACCTTACCTAACCTAACCTAGTAAGAATGGGGTTAACATTAGCCTAACCTAACAACCTTACCTAACCTAACCTAGTATTATTGGTGGGGGCTGCCGCCCCCACACCCCCGCTGGTTGGGTACTGGCTGAAAAACTTGTTGTTTTACAGTAGGCCTATGTATTTTATGTTAGTTTTGTTCTCCCTTATAATACATTTCAGCTCTTAATGACATATATAGCAATGATGTATAGCCTATGCTCTACCGGACCTATTAGGCCTAAAAAGATCGATGGGCTAACTGTCGGTCCAAAACATCAGTATGGTAACCAACTAGCCCTTGCATGCCAGTTTAATCCTATGCGAAAAAATCTTTTACTTTATGTTACTTTGCGATGACCCATTAAGATTCCCTAGCTAGCTGTGGTCCGGCTCCTTTATGTTGTCCCAACCAACCAACTAACCTTAATGAACAGAGGAGGTACTGGGCTGCCTGGCTGGCCGCTGGAGGCTCGATCACCACTCATCTTGGTCAACAGCTGGTGGATTTTTGTTTCGAATTTTTCCATGTAAAACAAGTGTATGTGCATTTCAAAGCCAGCTGTCCTCGTCAGCTGTATTTGGAACACTGGTTATTGCACTTTGGACAGTTTACACTTATTGGAAGGCGAAAAGGTCTTAAGCAGCCCCAGTGTTTTTAAAGACGGTGGAAAAAGCTTTGATCGGCTCACACCCTCTACACAAGCTGGCCAGAGTCAAACTGACAGCTTATATCCTTGGCCACCTGTTTTCCAAATCATGGCATCACCTGATTGGTCGATAGACATCACGTGTCAGTGAACTCGAGTACTCTTGGCATGAATTAGGTAGGGTGATTACTTTGGCTACGACGCCACCAGTATAGTTCATTGCATTCGCCACCAGATGTCTCAGTTGTTGACTGACAGTCACGAAAAAGAAGTCTCCCAGATGAAGACGAAAAAGAAGAAGTGTAAACAAACCCTTAAAACGTAAATATCCATATAATATGTATTATGTTAGTTTCCCGGGAATGACACCTACATCAACAATTTGGAGAAAAAACGCTTAATCACATGCTATTGAGCTTAATTTTTTACCAATATTGTAGCGCCTCCTGTATATTGACCTATATAAATATCTACTATCACTCTCTTATCTGTATTATATATAAATATCTACTATCACTCTTTATCTGTATTATATAAATATCTGCTATCACTCTTTATCTTTATTCCATTTTATATTATCTACTATCACTCTCTATCTATATTGCATTACATATATCTACCATCACTCTCTTATCTGTATTACATTATATGTATCTGCTATCACACTCTATCTTTATTCTAATATATATATTTACTATTACTTTCTATTTTTATTTTATTTTATATATGTTTTAGTTTAGGTCTTGTCTTTGTCCCCTCCTAGATCAAGGCCAAAGAAGGAAATAGAGTGGGTTCATTATGAGGGCCTAGGGGCTCGGTAAAGGGGGTGTAACTATTGTAGGTCCTCTTTAGATGTAATTACTGTTCTCTCTCTCTCTCTCTCTCTCTCTCTCTCTCTCTCTCTCTCTCTCTCTCTCTATATATATATATATATAATATATATATATATATATATATATATATATATATATATATATATATATATATATATATATATATATACAGTATATATATATATATATATATATATATATATGTGTGTGTGTGTGTGTGTGTGTGTGTGTGTGTGTTTAATACGATAATGCTCCTTAGCTATACTTTAAATAAAACATGAATATAAAGGTTCTGTATATGCCTGTTTTGAGGATATTTGTTTCGATTATAACTAGAGATATAACTAGTTTTGGAATTACGGAGGCAGCACGCGATTATTGACCGTGCCTTGACCGCGATTATTGACCTGTACAATATACTCTGCGGAGAAAGGTGGCACAAGTATGATTGGGCAATTTTGACGCGGTGATGATATAATTTGAAGTATTACCTTTAAGGGGAAGCATTTTTTCTGAACCCCCTTCTCTTTCATGTTTAATCCCATTAGTTTTCAAATGTTAAGACTTTCACCCACTTCTTTGTCAATATTATACCTTTCGGGGAGGTGTGGTGGAGTGGTCTTGCCACTGGACTGGTAATCCAATGGTCCCGGGTTCAAATCCCGATGTATCAATGGGAATATGTTATTGGGATGTATAGTATTTGTGCTGTACTTAGTATAAGTGCATTACCACAAAGCCCACTGAAACGCCTAATAAATACCCTCATTGTTCCCTGATTAATTAGTACTCTATGAATATTTCCATATTCAAAATAGGCTACAGGGGGTCAATGCCTAGTGAGTTAATTGCTCAATAGGTGGTGTTCTGAAAGTCAGGGTCCGAGTCTAGGAGGTGAGACACTGAAACACTGGGGCGAAGCAGCTTCAGAGATGGGGCTGCTTCGAACCGTGAGTGAGTAATCAAGCACCATGCATCCTGCGAAGGCAAGATGGCAGGGTCTGATTGCAGCTGAAAGTGCTTCACATGTCTCACTCCCTAGACTGGAACGAGACCTCACGGGCTTCACCGTTCAATGTACAGTATAACGGATGAATGTACAGATCTCAGCCTAGGCTATGCCCGAGAGGGAGTAGTTGGAATATTAAAACAACAAATAATAATAATATATATATATATATAGGTGTCGATATTGTTCTGGCGAGCAATAGCGAGCCTGTAATTTAGGAGGAACCGGCCTTCGGTCGGAATATTTTTCTACCGAAAAATTTAAAAATTTATTTCGAAGGGAGGTCTTTGGGATGTTTTCTTTTAAGCTTGATAGAGGTCTATAGGGAAGAAACAAAAACAAATATATATATACCGAGAGTAATACAAACTATATAAATGAATAAAATAACGTCCCTTTAAGGTGGCTGGGGTTTATATCTTTGTTTATTTATATATTTAGGTATGTATTTATTTGTTTATGTATGTATTCATTATATTATTTGTATTTCCTCCTTAAACAATCATCAAACTTTTTACAAATATTCCCAAGATCTGCCTTGTACATTTTTTTTGGGTAGAGAAATGTACACAGGTCGGCTCCTTTTTAAATGCTCGCTTTCTCTCGCCAGGAAAAAATCAACACCTAAATGGCACGAACAGTCTAAATATTGACAAAGAATTTGGGTGAATGGTTTTAAAATCTACAAACGAATTGGGCGAACGTCTTAATATCAACAAACTAATTGGACAAACGTCTTAAAATCTAAAAACTAATGGGGCTAAACATGAGGGAGAAGGGGTGCCAGAAAACCCCCCAGCCCATCCCCCCTTAAGAACATGGCCGTGTCAGTGTTCCGCCCGTTCAATGTTCACTGTTTGAACTTCATCATACAATATTGTACCAGTTACTTGTGGAGGCGATTGTACATATAGAACATTACCACATTCTTCTCTCTTAAGGTGGGTAGGGTTTATTTATTGGTCGTTTTATTTATTTTCTTCGTAGTTTTTTTAGTTTCCTCCCCATACCTCCATCAAGCTTAAACAAACATTCTCAAAATCCACCTTCGAGATAAATGTGTACATTTTTCAGTAGAAAAAGTCCCGGCCAAAGGCCGATTTTCCCAAAATTACAAGCTCCCTATCCTTCGCCAAGAAAAAGTCGACACCTAAATGGCACGAAATGTTTTGATATTGATAAAGTAGTATGGCGAATTGTATTAAAATCGACAAACTACTGGGACGAGCGTGTATTGTCACAACAAATGGTGTTAACAATGAGGGAGGAAGGGTCCAGAAAAACCCTATACCTCTCCTTAAAGCATTTGAGTTAGGAGTTACAGACGTTATATTTTGAAGACAGCGGAACGGTAATCTCGTTAATTGGCAACATCAAAGGTTGTTGTTGCATGACCTTGTTATTGTGTTCAGCCAGATCTTCAGGTGGTCTGGATTCATTTTTATGTTGTATAATGGGAACGCTTGCTTGATTCACTGTCTGGTTTCTTAGGAGTGATTATATGTTAAGGGGAGATTGCCTGTTTTTTTGGTCCCCCTTCCCCCTCATGTTTTCAGATTTTAAGACGTTCAGTCCATTTGTTTAGTGATTTTAATACCTTTTGCCCAATTTCGTTGTCAATTTAAGACCTTTCGTGCCATTTACAGTAGGTGTCGATTTTTTCCTGGCGAGCGATAGCGAGCCTGTAATTTTAAGAGTAACCGGCCGAAGACATTTACAAATTTATCTTGAAGGGGGGTCTAGGGGGGGTTTTTCTAAGCTTGATGCAGGTCTAGCGAGGAAACTAAACAAATATATGAATACTTGAATAAATAAATAGAATCCACGGCCACTAGCCCCATAATATAATTTGTAGAAGCTAATTTAGTTTCGTTGTATATTATCTACTAAAAATAACTGATTTTCACAATATAGTTGACTAGGAAAATGTTATATAAACAATATTATTTCTATTATGTATATACTTTTTTTTTTCCTCTCGCCTGGCCTTCTTATTACACTGGTGTTTTTCTTCCCTGGTGTTGTAGACTTAGAGACACCGGCTAAATTAGAGGTAACTATCCTGTGTTCTCCTTACTTGTAATTACATTATCTCTCTCTCTCTCTCTCTCTATATATATATATATATATATATATATATATATATATATATATATATATATACAGTATATATATATATTTATATATATCTATATATATATATATATATATATACTGTATTATATATATATATATATATATATATATATTTTTTTTTATATTTTTTTTTTATTTTTTTTTTTTTTTTACTAATTTACTTTGATGTTTCACTCTCGGTTTCCTATTTGTTTTCTTCACACTATGCTAATGTTGTTTAGCGGCACTGCTTTTTCTTGTTCTTGTTATTTCATTTGTTTTTGTTTTCATTCCTTGCAGAATCTTATGACGTATCCATTTTTTCTCAGTATTTAGTTTCAGTTTCAGTGGCCTCTCAGTCCCACGGTGGCTTTCTTTTATATATTTGTTGTTTTGTTTTTTTATTTATGTTTTTTGCTAGCAGAATACTCAATTCCATATAACATATAATAGTTACTGTATATGTCACAATCTTGTCCTTTTTATAATGAATAGATAATAGACTTGAATACAGATAACAAAAATGTCTGTATCTCTAACAATCGATGGTGTAAAATATATCTCAGTGGCGTAATATTGATCTCAGTTCTCCTTTTGAATCCCATAATCCCTTTTCAAATATAATGTAATAGTTTAATAAGAGCCAAAATATAGGTAAAGCATGAGTCATGTTGTAATGAAAGGATTACGTTCATCTCAGAGGTATGCCATTTTTATATATTTTTGAAATTTGTTTGTTTTCTTGCTATTTGTAATCTTCATTCTTGCATTTTTAGTGACTTGCTTTTCCTTCTCTTCTTTTCCTTGCATTTCAATTTCCTCTGTCGTCGTATTTCTTTCATGGTTTCTTAATGTTTTTTTAGTTTTATTTATCATTCTAATTTATTTGTCTTAATCATCCGTGTTTGTTTTTTCTTCTGCTTGTTTGTGTCTCGGTGTGTTTCTGTATCTTTACGTTAATATTCTTCCTTTAATTTAAATATTCGTCATTCACTTCGGCATGTTCTTTTTCATATGATAATGGGTAAGATTGATTTTGTTAATGCAGCATTAGTAACCTCATAAGTTCTAACTCTAACTCTCTCTATCTCTATCTTTATCTATTTATCGCTCTCTCTCTCTCTCTCTCTCTCTCTCTCTCTCTCTCTATATATATATATATATATATATATATATATATATATATATATATATATATATATATATATATACCTGTATATATATAAATATAAATGTATATTTGTAATTGGAGATAAGGTTTTATAACTGCTTCAGACATACAATACCTTCTGTATTTAAACTCATATATATTGACTCGACCTTTTTGTCACAATTCGAAACAATTTGTTTTTGTATCGTTATTATTTTTTTAAATATACTGAACCGGTGTGTATTTCATGACGAGATTTTAGTATAATCGAAACCTCAAATAATCCTTTGAGTCTTCTATTGATGAATATCACTCTGTCTTTCCTTTATATTTTTATATTACTTAGTAGGAGATTTTAATGTTTTTCGTTTAGGTTTTCGCACTTCAATAATATCACATTGTATATGATCATTCTTTGTCTGTCCTCTATCCCCTGAAGATGTAATACACGAAAGCGCTTGGCACTCCGTGTTTATTTTCCTTCCTTCCCTGTGGATATTTAGCATATATATATATATATATATACTGTATATATATATATATATATACTCTGGCACCTTCCCAAGTTTTCCTTTGTTTTCTTTTCTTTTTTATGGGGGTGGCCAAATCGAGACAGTGCCCGAACAAGGACATCACCACACATCAGAAAAAACAAAACAAAACAAAGCACAAAATCACACACATCTAGGTCGCCCAGGAGAAATAAGAAATGCCCAGAGACCCAGGCCCAATTGGGGTCCCCAGCAAAAGATTCCTAGGTCCCACCAGACCCTCCGGAGAGGCGCCGATTTCCATATACAGTATAAATTATATTATATATATATATATATATATATATATATATATATATATATATATATATCTGAAATAACAAATTAAACTAGAAAACGAGAGCAGTCAGGTTGCCGGTGAGTGTTGGTAACTTTGTGTCTCTGGTGAAACATGATAACTACCCTGTATGGAGGGATGGGAGTTCCAAGTAGAGAACAATAAAAGCTAGGTCATTGACAAGTAAGACATCATATCGTTGGGGTCCTCAGATTTGTCTATAAGACGTGCCATGATATCTCTGACTGAAAAACCATGATAGTAGATAATATATAAACCGACCCCCCCCCCCCCTTAAGCCCTTGTAACCATATTGTAGGGTTCCCTAAATGACGCCTGCATGGACAAGGGTTTGTAATCTTAAGGGGGGATGGTTGTTTTTTTCTGGCTCCCCTTCTCCCTATGTTTATTCCCCTTAGTTTTAAGATTTTAAAACGTTAGGATCATTAGTTTGTTGATTTTAAGACCTTTCGCTCCATTTACTTTACAATCTTAAAACCTTTCGTGCCACTTAGGTGTCAATTTTTCCTGGCGAGCGATAGCAAGCGTGAAATCTAGGAAAACCCGGCTTTTGGAGGGGACATTTTACTACCGACATATATACAAATTTATCTAGAAGGGGGATCTAGTGGATGTTTGTTAAGCTTGATGGAGGTCTGGGAAGGAAACCAAAATAATAGTAAATATATAATTATATATAGTATATCGACCAATACATAAACCCTTCCCCCTAAAGTGTTGTCAGATCAACTTTCTATCCCGACAAATACCATACACCTAATAGCAAACTATTTCCTGGAAGATTCTAATTCAATACAAGGCACCATCAACACCGGCAGAGTACGTCAGACACACGTCACAACATTGACCTCTTCCTGAGTGACTGATGAAGCTGAAAGACAACCATCGCAATCAAGGTGTTTAAAGTCACTAAACACTTGCAGAACACTTTACACAGCCTGCATAATCTCAATTATACAATACTCCTCCCTGAGTAAAGCAGGGCATCACCATTACTATTTAAATACTAGTTCTATTAAAACCTTCACAGCACCGTCTTAAAACCATGAGTTAGTCACCATCAATGATGCCCTCAAGTATGCTGACCATCAGTAATCAGACACTTGTTTGTTTTATGTGCATGAAGGAAACAAAAAGCAAAGCTGCCTGTAACAAGTCCCCCCCTCCAGGTTGAAAGAGTGATAGAGAACCAAAATCAAGGTACATTAGAGGTAATATAGGGGTGTTGGAAATAAATGTGGTGTGCTTGTTCTATCTATCTATCTATATGCTCAGGCCCAATCCCCATTTTGGGGGTAGCCGACTCAAGACAGAGCAAGAACAGGGAAAACACAAAAACAACATAAAACAACGAATAAACACAGATCAAAAACACAAACTCACACACATCCAGGTCACCCAGGAGAAGACCCAGAGACTAGGGTCACCAAGGTCGCTCCATCACTCCCCCGGCCCCCGACCACCCGGAGAGGTTCCGATCTCGGCAGGCAGACATGCAGCGGAGCCAAAGCCACAAACTGGGCTTGTTAAGTGTAGTGAAATTAATAGTGGGAGGGAGTGTTTGAGAGAGTAAGGTGGATCACTCTCTGTGTAGGTGAGGCACAAATAGAAACAGAGGGGGAAGCTAGGCAAATGAAACAGGAACTCCAGCAACTCCTTATAACATGCCTATGTGGCCTCCCCTGGGTATGCCCTGCTCTAATGATGCCTGCAATCTCCCCACTTAATCATTGTGTGTGATAATAATACTCTAAAACTGATGCATCACAGACAACAGAGAACTCCTCACCAGACCTTGGACAGCGTTCAATTTTCTCACACACCAGGCAATTAACGCACAGTTCTCTACTGTCTTTGAAGTCATAGACAAACACGAACTAGTGCACACAACTGTAAACCTAATATTTACTCAAGGTTGCAACATGTGGCAATATAATTACAAACTTAATTAAGTTTCCTGAAGTCTTCAGTGGAAACAAGAGAGGATGAAACCAACTATTTAAGGAGACCATCACCATCTATGTCTTGCTGCACGAGGCCCACAAAAACGCTCTTCGGATGTAACGAGGAATGGCCATACCAACTTACTATAAAAATACTAGTAAAACCATTATAGTTGCCAAAATAATAATAATTATGAATACATTAATGGTAAGCGTATTGTGGGTACATTAATTGCTTGAGTGGTGACTTGTACTAGGTTTATGCACTAACATCTAGGGAAGAAATTAAATGCTGGAGAAATCTTACAAGACTGCTAACCTTTTCGTTACCATCAACTTTTATAAGGCTTATCCTGCTCCTTCACCTTTCCCTGTGTCTTTTATCCCCTACTTCCTTTTATGCTGCCATTCTCTTCCTCCCACCCACTTTGTCTCTTATTCTCGTTTATCTCTCTCTCTCTCTCTCTCTCTCTCTCTCTCTCTCTCTCTCTCTCTCTCTCTCTCTCTCTCTCTCTCTCTCTCTCTCTCTCGAGTTAAAAAGGTTTAATACTAGTATGTGTTGAAACATTTTCACATGCTGTAAACAAAATGTTCTACCTGGAACAAACTTCCCTCATAAATTGTAAATATAATCTTCAGTAAAACAGTTCAAGAAGATAGTACTTATATATTGCACAGACATCGATGCATGTCTCCTCGTACGGACCTGATTTTTGTCTTGTTATTTTTTGTTTTTTGTTGTTTTTAAGGGTTTTTTCTTGACATAAAGATTCCTTGTAACTCTTTCTTTCCTTCCATCCTTTATCATTTCTTCTACGCTCACTCTCCCTATATCCTATTACTCCCCTTTCTTCCTCCCTCTCTCTCTTTCCTTACTTCCTCCTTCTCTTTCCTTCTTCCCTCTCTCTCTCTCTCTCTCTCTCTCTCTCTCTCTCTCTCTCTCTCTCTCCATCCTTCCTACCTTCCATTTTCCTTTCTTCCTCTCTTCCTTCCATTCTAGTTTTCCCCTCCACCCACTCTCCTTCCTCCCACTCTTGTTTCTTCCTTCCTCCTATTCTTCTTCCTTCCTTTCTTCCCCACCTCTTCCCTCCTTTCACTGTCCACCCTTCTTATTCCTTCTTTCCCCCCACTCTCCTTCCTTTCTCCCCCCTCGTTCCTTCTGCCAACTCCACTTCCTCCCTTCCTTTCTCTAACTCTGTAATTCCTTCCCGCTCTCCTTCCTTCCTTCCTCCCTCCCACTTCCCTCCCTTCTTCCTTATCCACACCCTCCTTCCTTCCTTCCCCACACTTTCCTTCCCTCTTTCATACCACTCTCCCATCTTCCTTCCTCCCACCTTCCTTCCTCTCAACCTTCTTCCTTCCTTCCTCCCTCCCTTCTTCCTTCCCCCCCACTCTCCTTTCTTTCTCCTTCTCTCCTAGGTCCCTTTATGCAACATCCGGGACTCTTTTATGACCTTGACCTCAATGCGGAGATAGAGAGAGAGAGAGAGGTGGTGGTGGGATTGTTTGTTTGTGTTAGGTATATGTGTGTCTTTAGTGGGAGTGTACCTGTGTGTGTGTTTTGCACCTGTCTTGTCTGTATGTACTGATCGACAAAGAAAGAGAAACCAAATGGCAATAGGAGCATTAGTAATAGAATGACGGTGTGTTTGAGAGAGAGAGAGAGAGAGAGAGAGAGAGAGAGAGAGAGAGAGAGAGAGAGAGAGAGAGAGAGAGAGAAAGAGCGAGAGAGAGCAAGAGCGAAGTAATACAAACATAAGAGATAGGAAAGGAAAGAAGAAGAGGGAACCTACAGTAGAGTTAGATAAGAGTTACGCACCTGACCAACTACACACGCCTTTTTATCCCAACATGAACTAAAGTATATAGACAATTAACCAAGCAGAATAAAGACTCTATAATTATATCCTGACAACCTCTAGTCAGGATGTCAAGCGAAATGCAAGTCCCTTTATTTCAGTCTTAATTATAATGTATGGAGAGATAAAATTGTGGTTTCTTGTCTTTGAAGGCGATACTCTGGCCTAAAGAATGTAAGTTCGTGTCATGTATCCCGTATTCTTTCGTGTATTAATTCTAATCTTAACCCCTTCAGCACCATAATGCCATCTTACCTTTTATTCTGGTTAAAATTAGATGATTTTATGCAGTTTAAGAAGGACATTTGTTACTAAGAATGTTTATTGATATCGTGTTTACCAATTTGAGTCATATAGGTAGATTACAACCTAAAGAAAATCGTTTAATGGTAACCAGAATATGAAGAAAATTTCGTGATGGTGGTGAAGAGGTTAAAACGAAATTGACCCGCTTTGACACCCTGCATCTACTCCCTTCCTAGGAACTCGGTCAGGAAAATAAGTAGAACACTATCTTGTTGATAATTTATTATTGGTGAATGAGAGCTAATAATTGACTGGAACATCTATTAAAACGCATTAACACCAATAGTTGTTTTTGTCTCATTGATTTAATTGACTTTGTTGTGGTATTGTGTTCATACTCCGTTAAGCCTTTCAGTATTAGAGGACACAATCTCTCTCGATTCTGGCTACTATTATATGACTATGCTCATATATTTGGAAGTCCCTTCTGACATTCACAATGTCATCCTACACTGAATAAAATCGTCTACTAGTAGCCAGGATAAAAAAAAAAAAGGGCGTCTTCTTATCTTTAAATAATTAAAGAACAAGGGGATTGTATGTACAGTAGTGTATATCTATGTATGCTACATCTGGTCCCTTCGCACAAATATCTTTCCGTGTTCAACTGGAGGGATTGCTGAGTAGAACAATGCCTTATTGGTTAGCTGGCACATTTATTTGTAACATAAATTAGTAAGTCGTGCTACATGAAGATTTGTGACGAATGGTAAAATTGGTATTACTTGATTTGTATTATTAGAAGTAGTAGTATTAGTATTGGTAGTAGTATTAGTATTAGTAGTAGTATTTGTATTACTATACTTATTATTATTATTATTATTATTAGGGGTTCGTCCCCTACGGGGAACCCCTATTGTAATCATTAAACCTGGAATTTCATCCAAATGTTTCTTACGCGCCGGTTTCGACGCAATAACTCCAGAACAGCTTTTTGGATCGGGATCAAACTTTCACAAGAGGTGCGTTTTTGTATTGGGCAACTTTTGATATGCTAAACATCCGGCATGGTGGCCAAACAGGTCCGTGGCAGCCGATTTCCCGAAAAACTTGACGCCTAAATACCGTCTCTCCCACTCACAGGAAACGACTGGGCTTTGGCATACGCACTCCCCTACTAATGCTCCGCAAATTTTATAGAGAAGGTTTTGCTTTTGCACGTGGGTTTTTTTTCCGGCAATCTTGAAAAAACCTCGAATTCCACTTAAAATTCCACATCTTGAAAACTACCCCGATGATAAGAGCAATGCTTGCGTAGTTGGGTGAGGCTCGCGATTCCGAACGTTTTGATACCAAAAAAATATAAATGGGTGGAATAGTTTGGCCGCAGCATTGAAAACTGTCTATTCTTAAATTACTTTAAAACCGAATTCGCTACCACACACAAAGTTTACCGTCTACAGTCTATAGGCTTCCACGCATCCCCCAGTTTTGCTTAATAACATCATCTCTTTATTATTCAGTCCTAACTTTTGTTTTTTTATTGAACTCTCTCAAAACCGTTCGAGTCCCTACGAATTCCAGCAATTATTTAGCCAACCTACCTATACATACCTACCCTACCAAATAATAATGATAAATTCAAATTTATTTTTGGTAAATGACAGAGTATTGGCTAAGGTTTTTAACAATTCCTCCCTTTGCCAAATGCTTAGTTTAATAACAATGATATGGACCTTTAAAGTTTTGGCAATTGCCTGTGTGACTCCTATTTTAACCCTCCTAAAGTGTTACCACAAAATACCGCTAGATCCTTTCTCAAAAGTCGCTAGAATGTTGCTACATAGCCAAACAATGTTAGGATAATGCTGCAATTTCTAAAGAGTTTTGGTTTGTTTGTTTTGCAAATTTTACAATGTAGTATGACTAGAATGTCTGAAATTTTCAAATTATCCCTAGTAAATGTCTCTAGATATAAAATAAATGGCTGCTAGATTGAAGTAAATAGCTCTACATTTAGCGGTAATATGTAGCTTTACAACTGGCACCACTGCAACAACCACCTCCCTCCCACCCTCCCAGTAGTCTCCACAAAATACCGCTAGATCCTTTCTCAAAAGTCGCTAGCATGTTGCTACATAGTCAAACAATGTTAGAATAATGCTGCAATTTCTAAAGAGTTTTGGTTTGTTTGTTTTTCAAATTTTACAATGTAATATGACTAGAATGTCTGAAATGTTTAAATTATCCCTAGTAAATCTCTCTAGATATGAAAAAATGGCTGCTAAATTGAAGTAAATAGCTCTACATCTAGCGGTAATATGTAGCGATACAACTGGCAACATTGCCTTCCATCCTCCGTCCCTCCTCCCTCATCTATGTATCAACAATCACTCTAGTGAACATTCGGTATTTAGTTTATTCAGCTTAATACTATTTATCCACATAAAATAGAAACCTATCACGATTGTTGTCTAATACAAACATAGATAATGCTATTACATATTATTTGAACATGATGTCGAATTTAGCAGTTGCTGTACGTGACAATCTGTGACAGAACCGAAAGCTTCTCTTGCCGTGTAGTACTCAAAGAAAGCAGGGTTACTTAAGCCAAGTCAGAGATGCAGAGGTAACTTTTACAATGCATTATAACCCTAGACAGACACCAATATACCACTAAATCAGACAAATATCACTACAAAAAAGATAGGAAAATATTATATTAATGTCCTAGGTATTTGAAATTATGCAAATGAGTAAAAGCCATTATGATATTATGATAATGGGATCGATTAGTATCTGGCAACAGTGTTGCACAAAATTTTCTGAACGTATGCGAACTTCGGAGTATTTATCCCATTAATATACACATCTATCACTATTTAAATGTAATACAACCATACACAGTGCTATTACATATTATTTGAACATAATATAAGATGCTCTTTCCTTTAAACCATTTTCTATATCTATTCACGAAAAATATAGGCCTAGCCTAACTAAGCCTAGGCAGCACTACCGGTAGGTACGAATTTATCAGTTCGAATTTTGATTGAGAGTGGGATTAGGCCTAGGAATAGCCTAGGGCTTAACATGGGATACTATTTGGGGTTTGGGAATAGACTGAGGCTGCTTTAGGCCTAATTAGGTCAAATTAGTCAAATCGAGACAGTTGCATAGCCTAGGCCTAGGCCTATTAAGCAAATATTTTACGGTTATACTGATGTTTTGGACCGACAGTTAGCCCATCGATCTTTTTAGGCCTAATAGGTCCGGTAGAGCATATACATCACTGCTATATATGTCATTAAGAGCTGAAATGTATTATAAGGGAGAAAAAAAACAAAAACGCTAAAATACATATATACTGTAAAACAATAAGTTTTTCAGCCAGTACCCAACCAGCGGGGGTGTGGGGGCGGCAGCCCCCATCCATATACTAGGTTAGGTTAGGTTAGGTTGTTAAGTTAGGCTAATACGCCTAGCACATAGGCTAGCCTACAAAAAAAAAACAGCGGGTGTGTGGGGGCGGCAGCCCCCACCCATATACTAGGTTAGGTTAGGTAAGGTTGTTAGGTTGGGCTAATGTCTTCCCAAAGTTGACTATTTTTATAACATGAGATATTAGGTTACCCACTCCACCCCGAGCCAGCTTTCGTCAAAAGTTGGCTCGGGTATTCACAAAATTGGGTTGTATGGGTTTGCAATTTGGGAAAACCCGAGCCAAGTTTTGATACAAAACGCTATATTAATGTATTTTTATGCGTTTAACCCCTCATTTTCCCTGAACTTCATAGCCCTCCCCACTAGTGGGGGGCGTGATTTTAGATTGTTGGATAATGGGTAAATACTCATTTCAGCTCCTCTTCAGTATAAAACCACACTATATCTGAAGGAAAAATTACAGAAAACAAACTAAAACTTACTGAAATCGCTGTCGGTCCAAAAAGTCAGGTTTACCTATTTTACCAATCTACAATAGGCCTAGTCTATTTGCTGTAAGTAGGCAAGAAATCATGACCTAGGCTATAACCTCTGTAACTAAAAAACAACTAGGCCTAGAGTGATCAAGCTAATATGTGACCATATGTCGACCATTTGGGAAGAGTCAGTCAAGGAATAGCCTAGATGTGGAAATTTGCAGCCTATTTGCTCTAGCCCTATTTGATATACAGAGGTTAGAGGTCATTGTTGAGGCCCCCCCCTCATGACATATTGTCATCATCTTATATATTGCCAGCAGGGGGCAAATAACCGAAAAAAATCGCCGTCAAAATAGACGCGAACTTAACCACGGCGATCGACACATGTAAACATGGCGGTGGAGCGGCGCCGAAAGCTTGCCATCATGTTCCCGTCCATTTTGAATGCCGTTGGATACAATAATATGTTGAGGGGGGCAAATAGGCCTAACCAAACTGCGGCGATCGACCATGTAAACATGACGGCGGCGGCGGCGGTGGACTCTTGCGATCATGTTCCCGTCTATTTTGACTGCCATTGGATACAATAATATGTTGAGGGAAGGGCTTTGCGGCAATTTTTTTGGTTGTTTGCCCCCTACTGGCAATATATATGATGATAACATGTCATGGGGGGGTGAGGGGGGGCTTTCAACATATTATTGTATCGAATGGCCTTCAAAATAGACAGGAACATTATCCCAAGCGTCCAACGCCGACACCGCCGCGGCTGCTGAAGAACAAGGAAATTAGCAATAGGTTTCATTGTGAACTGGAGGAAATTAATAGAAATAAGGAAGCTAGGCCTAGCGATGTAAATAGTCAATGGAATTTCCTTAATAATGACAATTATATGTATAGGTATAAAGTAAAAACAATATATTTTACATAATTTATTGCATATCTTACATATTTAAACAAATATATATTAAAAATAGTTTAACCACACCACTGAGTTCCCCCAAAATACTCTAATAGGGCTGGCCTGAAGAATTAGATCAAGATGGACAACCAATCAACACATGATAGGTAGGGAAGGGCAGGTTAACAACGGCGATCGACAAATGTAAACATGACGACCGTACACTCGGAAACTACATCCATCCCCATTAGCCTAACCTAACAACCTTACCTAACCTATCCTAGTATTATGGGTGGAGGCTGCCGCCCCCTAGACCCAGTACGTTGGATACAAAACTAACCCTCACGTAACACCTAGTATATGTCCCTAGTACCCAGTACGTGGGATACCACGCTAACCCTCACGTAACACCTAGTATATGTCCCTAGTACCTAGTATTTGGGATACAATACTAACCCTTACATAACACCTAGTATATGTCCCTAGTACCCAGTACGTGGGATACAAAACTAACCTTCACCTAGCATATGTCCCTCACTCGGTACACCTTTCACCCTCACTACCGTTCGTGAGTCTTCATACATCTTCATTATCACACGCACCAGCCACTCCTCTACGCCAAATTTTCTCCTAGCCTACTGCACAACTTCTTACTTTCAGTAGAGACGTGATTTTCCGGGCCCGTCGCAAGACCACCGTCTCAACCGAGCCGTCACAAGATCATCACAGGACAGGAAAAACAACACAGGCTTGCTCCAAGCCAGCACACATCTTACAATATACAACTTTCATTTCATCGGAATAACATTCACCGCCAATTTAATTATCATAAGGATTATATAAATGCAATTCTGATATGAAAAAACAATCGGTAAATAGCATAGCCTAGGCCTAGTCAAAGCTGGGGTTTGTTGTTGTTTCGTGGACAAAATTTAACCAAGCGTACTGTCCCACATTAATTTATTATCAACAATTGGATATACGTTACTGTGGGCTCTTATTACTCTACTTCCTAATAATAGGCAAGTAAATTATAACATAATGTTTGGATAAACAAATATACCGAAATAAATTAGAATGGAGAAACAGTAAGTTGAGTGAGATGTTTCAGCTTGCCGTCAACCCAGCTCCGGAGCTCTCTTGCCGTCGCAAGAGAATATTGGTGTCTCGCTTGCTAAAGGTGGGCTTGCGACGGGACCAGAAAAACAGTTTTTCGGGTAGATCTTGCGACGGTGGTCTTGAGACGGGACCGGAAAAACACCTCTTAGATATCTTTCCTGCAGCTGCCTGACTATGAAGTTATCATACCTTCAAAGACTCTCTCACACTCACAGACCTTCATGACTTGGCCAAGCATTTTCAGGCCTCTTATAGCAGTTGCAAGGGGAGCCTAACTCTGAAATCACTAGATAGTGCCTCCAGAACCATAAAAAAGAGGAGAGGGCTTAATTAACACACTTCCCTGTTGGACTCCGACGCGAACTGAAAACTCATCACTCAGTACCCTCACGTAACATCTAGTATATGTCCCTAGTACCCAGTACTTTGGATACAAAACTAACCTTCACCTAACACCTAGTATATGTCCCTAGTAACCAGTACATGGGATATAAAGCTAACCCTTACCAAATATCTAGTACCGTACTGTATGTCAATCCAAGGTCCTCCTGCTAACGAAGAAGTTCCTGAGGTTGGCGGGGCGTCTCCGTCGACTGCGGGGCATGGGTGCCCTCCCCTGAAATCTACGATGTCCCCGTCCTCCCTGTGAAACCTCTCCACCCTGGGGTCCTTTCCGCCCGGATAGGGTGACATAAGCTTCACAGCTTCACTACCCTATATCCTCAACAAGAAGTACTGTATATGTCCCTCACTCAGCTGTACACCTTTCACCCTCACTACCGTTCGTGAGTCCTCGTACATCTTCATTATCACATGCACCAGCCACTCCTCAACGCCAAGTTTTCTCCTAGCCTACTGCACAACTTCTCTGGCCACCTTATCAAAGGCCTTCTCCAGCGGTCTGCAAACAGAACATCAGATCCCTATCTTTTAAGTACATACAGTACATACAGTATCTTTCCCTTATCATACCTTCTAAGACTCTCTCACAGACCTTCATGACTTAGTCAAGCATTTTCAGGACCCTTATAGCAGTTCCCAGGGGAGCCCAACTCTGAAATCACCAGATAGTGCCTCCAGAACCATAAAAAAAAAAAAGAGGAAAGGGCTTCATTAACACAGAGCCCTGGTGGACTCCGACGCGAACTGAAAACTCATCACTCAGTACCGGTACATCTTTCACCCTCACTGCCGTTTGTGAGTCCTCATACATCTTCATTATCACACAAATACCTTCATGACTTGAATTGTGCCGTGTCCTAGCATGAAACCAAACTGCATATCGTCAATATCATACCTTCAAAGACTTTCTCACAGACCTTCATGACTTGATCAAGTATTTTCAGGCCCCTATAATTTTCCCTATCCAATGAGTCCCCTTTGCTCGTATACAGTATATACTGTAATATACTTTTGTGCCATTCATCAGAGATTACTTCCTCTCTGATGATGAAGTTAATTAGCTCATTGAACACACCTACTCCTTTCTCACCTGAGACCTTAATCATCTCGGCTAGAATGCCAGAGCATCCTGCAGCTTTTCTGTCCTTCATTAAGTTATTGCACTGCTTACAAAAGCTGGCACAATCACAGGGAGGGGGGAGTATTGGCTTTTCGTTGCTAAGCTTCTCTATTCCATTCAAATTCCATGTTGAATAATCTTTCGTAGTGTATCACAAACTTATTTTACAATGGCAAATAATGCATGAGGAGGGCTGGGTAGGCCTATTAGTATTTTGTGAAATAACTTAAATTAGGTTAGGCTATAGTATACTTCATTAGGTTATTAGGCCTATGAGAAACCAGGCCTAGGCCTAGCTTAATTTTATTTCACTGCTCAACATATTTTTTTTTTTTTTTTTTTTTGAGCTCTGCATAGGGCTATATTCAGGTAGGCTTGGGTTTTAGTAAAATTGCATTAGGCTATGCTACATATTTTTACTTCTATTGGAAAGCACAGGCCTACACAATAGTACACATGTTAAAGAATTTAACCTAGCCTACCACAATTTAGCCTAGACTGAAAGAACAAACAAAAATAGGCTAGGCTAATTGCAGCTAAATAATTTAGCCTAGCCTCACCAATTTAGCCTAGACTGAAAAAACAAAACAAAAATAGGCTAATTGCAGTTTTGGTAAGAGTTGTAGTTGTGGGCATACCAAAAGCTTTGTTTATATAGCCTAGTTGCACGCTCACAGTTAGGCCTACATTCGCTTCTAATTTAACTGCTGGGGTAAACTTGGTAAAGCCACCCTCAATCCGCCGGCCGGTAACAAAACAATTTACCCAACGCCTGGCCGTGAGATACAATAATGGGTTGAAGGGGCTTTATCCCCCTATGACTTATTGTCATCATCATCTATATCACCAGCAGGGGCAAATAACCACAGTCAAATTAGACGCGAATGTAACTGCGAGCGTGCGACTACGTAAATAAAGGGGACGATAGACCCGCTAACACAACTCTTAACGCATTTTTTCCTAATGTATTAGATTTTTTTATATTTATGACCTCAACAGTTGAAAGATGACAATTTTATGGTTTATTTTAGGCTATACAAACACATTTGCTTTGTAACTTAGATACTCATATTTATGCTTATAATTGCAGTACGAGTGGGTTTTTTCTTTTTATATGTAGGCCTAGGCTAAACAAATGTTAGTTTTTGTTTTATAGGCTAAACTAGGCTGAATTTATGCTAATAAATATTAATTGGAGGGAGCAAATCTGTCAAGGAATAGCCTAGATGTGGAAATTTACAGCCAATTTGCTCTAGCCCTTTTTGAGATACAGAGGTTAGAGATCGTTGGATACAATAATATGTTGAGGGAGTCAATCGCCCCCCATGACATATTGTTATCATCATATATATTGCCAGCAGGGGGCAAATAGCCTAGGCCTAGCCTAACTACAACAAAAATCGCCGTCAAAATAGACGCGAACTTATATTAACTACGGCGATCGACCATTGCCCGCACCGGCCGTCCCCCGGTTATTGTTGAGGTCCTGAGGAACCGTATGACTTTGACGAGCTCTTCCCTCCGCTGTCTCCGCATCCCATGTATCGTCGTACGGTACCCCTTCCCCTCCACATCCTACATCTGGTCGTTCTACATATGCCTCCTAAGCCTCGCCTCGTCCCATCACTGAGCATGTGGATGGGCGTCCCTTTCTGGCTTCAAAGATGGATTCCTTCCGACAGCTCCTACTGGATTGTCAGGGGTTGGTTGATAAGGGCACCTCGCTTCAAGACATTGCTCTGGCCCTAGTACCGTGGTTTGTAGGTCTCTGGTTCACCACCTGATGACCTGCTATTGGGTTGTTGCCTTTACAGTGTTACGGTTCTACGAATGACCTAGAATGAAAGTGACACGGTGGTGAATTTTAACCTTAACTATAAACTAATTTAATTGTGACATAGGATCTCCGCGACTACGGTAGGGCCGGAGTGGGCGAGTATTCGCCTGAGGTTGCCCCAAGACAAGACAAGACAAAATTCTAGTGCTGGTTTTACTCAGATTTTGTGAGTTTTAATTTAGCCTAGCCTAGGCCTAAGAGTTCAGAAAATTTGCAAAATGCACCCCATACTAGCCTACCCATAGCCTAATAGGCCTAGTGATTCTTTTTTGGCAGACCACCCACAAATTTTCATATAGCCTAGGCCTAGGCTAGCCTAAGTTCTGGAATGCATGTTGGAATAGCCTTCCTATAAACTGTAGGCTAGGCTACTTCCTTTTAATTTAAGTTTGATTCTTTGGAAAATCTATTAGGCCTAGACCAGGGCAGGAAAGTAACATTTAAAATGACGTGTAAAAAGTCGCCCATAAACGGCGGGCCACTATGTTATTGTAATTTGGGAGCTTATTTCGTCTGTTGATTGACTTTGTCCTTAATTGGGGATCCTATGAATTAGCACAGATGATGATGACTTACCGTACATCATAATACGTGACGGGCCGACGTGGGGGGCAGAGCCGCAGAGACCCCCTCAACATATTTGGTGTCCCACAGTAACTTTTAATGGGATGGATGTAGTTACCGGGTGTACGGTCGTCATGTTTACATAGGGCGATCGTCGCGGTTAACTTCGCGTCTATTATGACGTCGATTTTTTTCGGCATATTTCATTTTATTCACTTCCGTTTATATTTAGGCTATAATCTAGCTTTGGCACGACAATAACCCTAACCTAGTCTTTCTTAAAGATTCTTCTAATCTTCCAGTAGCCTATAGCCTAATTTAGGTCATTTTTAAAGGCACACAATTAAATGGTTGGTATTTTAAACGACACTACTGCAGCATTATGAGAAACAATTTATTAGAGATAATAGGCAACAATAGATTCGCCATATTTTTCTCCATAAGCTATAGTCCGCATGGAGGATTTTCGTTATCGACAAATTGAAAAAATTCCCACTTCACAGACAAAATAGACAAATACACCAAAAATTGGGGTGTGGGGGCAGCAGCCCCCACCCATAATAGCCT